>JALXJV020000015.1:24144948-24369948 GCA_024633595.2 Lepomis macrochirus | reverse complement strand
GATAGACGGGATGGGAGGAAGGGTGAGTGTGAGAGGCAGGGAGATGGAGAAGAAAATGAAGATAAATAAGTGTGTTTGGGTGATTAATGTGCCTCTGTGGCATTGCTAATGAAAAATTTCTCATCATAACAGTAATCACGATAATTTCTGGTGACACTTAACAGTTTCTTTGTTTTGCTGCATTAACTTGTGTATTATACCATGAAAAGAGATTACATGTGGAAAGGGATACAGGTCTTTAGCCACAACTTAAATCTAGTAGTAAATAGCCTAACATACTTAGAAGAGCGTGACAAAACAGTGTAAACAGAGAAGTACAAACTCAAGCAGATTTATTCTTTCAGTATATTTAACAGAAGTTGGCTACATCTTGTTTTTGTTACATAATAATTTCAGATTCATAACACGGAGGAAGAAACAATCAGTCTGAATCAGTTTCTGCTCCTGAAAAATGATCAAATCGCTGTGCACTGCAGAATGAGACTAACTATTTTTAAACTGCTTTCATTAAGTACATATGTTTCTGGATAATGCACTTATTAAACGCCATTATGTAATTATTAATGCATATATCATAATAGTAAATTTAAATGAATGAGTGACTCGAATGAGAGCTATTTTGAAGGTTTTTAAGGTAATATTTTGAAGGTTCATTTACAATTATGCCACCCACAAATTCAGAAATTTAAGGGGGAAATTCCACCTGTTTTTATAAAAGTATAGTTTCGCTCTCCCGTCTACTATTCTCTTGGATGTCAAATTGTCTGAAAGAACTTGGGTTGTGTTTATCCAGCCTGGAGCAGCATACTGTAGTTGTAAATGATATGCAGCCAAAAGCCTTCTATCCAAGGGTCCCAGACTCATAAATATTTTGTGCAATGTGTTGATTAAAAATTATAATGTAAGTTGAAGCAGGAGTTGTGCCTTCTCTGAAATGTAGTTTGCCAGAACAGTTCAAAAAACAGAGGTTGACAGACAAATAAAGGGCAGTCACACTGACAGACTCGGATCAGGACACAGAGGAGATCATGAGTATTGTTAATTTGGGATGTTTTCTGTAGTTTGCATACATCTTTGATACTAAGTGTTTTGCATTTCCTAGAGATTACTTTGCAATCAGTCTCCCACTGAGACCCCTTCTTTGTGTTTATGAAGTTTTCTTTTCTTTCTTCATCTGTTTAATTCAATCAAATGTTTACGGAGGCTGGAAGTGTTAAAATGCATGTCCTGTGTACCAAAGCCTGATTCCTAGAAAGGCCCAACCTAAAACCTGCTGTTAGTAAAAATGTGTGCAAATGCTTCCATAGGTTAAGCATTGTTTGAATCCTTACATTATATTAGTAAAACTTTTTTTGGTAAGGCTTTCTATGAAGTTCAATGTTATAATGACTTATTATAATGCTTCCATAAGACATTATAATAATTGTTATAATCACTTACAAACATGCATTTGGTGCTATTTCAAAGTCTATAAGTCATTATGACCTTTTGATTTAATGTTTTATAACTAATAGCAATTTATACAATTTTAAAAACTTTAGTCACAATTTAGAATATTTGATATAAAATAGAAAAGTAGCTTAAAGTAATGTTTAATGTTATATAATATGTCTCTGTTTTTTATGTGTTTTTTTAAGTGTTAAAATGTCCATCCCTGTATAATTTTACAGGTGGACATATACCACACGAACTGCTTTTAAGAACTTATAACATGTAGCCTTTTGGTTTGCTTTAAGTAAAGTGATGCACATTTTGCGCAGGAAAACAACTATTAATGTTTCTTCCCTTTGTTGAACATTTTGCAGTTTATCACAAAAACACAACTTAATTACATTAAGGAAACTTATTCTCAGGTAGGTGAGAAATTGCTCAAGAGAAGACCTGTTGCCAACCATATAACATCATGTAAGAAGAGGCTCAGATGTTGTCATTGATAAATGGCGAGCTTATGGACAGGCCCTAACAGATGCAGTGGACAATTGGAGACATCGTGGCAACCACTCCACAAAACAAGAACATTTTAAAGTAATTGAATGGGAAAACTGGTTGAAACAGTAGGGATGAAAATCTCTTGGCACCTCACAATTCAACTTGATTACAATTCAGAGGGCAGTAATCCCTCTTGATGCATCTCTTTTTCTTTGTGATTTCTGCATAATTACTAAGCATTTAATTTGGACATTAAAATCCTATAGAAACGTCCCCTCAATTGCTTAAAATGACCAGTTTACATCCCTAATTTACTTTACTATAGCCTCAGCTCCTTTGTGGTCACCAGCGTCCTTCCTTTAACAACCAGTTGTCAGACTCGTCTGGAAACTGAAATATAATTTAACTATCCAGATGTACAGTATGTGTACAGGACACCAGTTTAGCTTGGACCTGATGTTCTCATTCCTCGACAAGTTAGGTGGTAATGACACGCTACTAATTAACATTACCCAGTACTACATTGTAGCCCCCAAAAAAATCAATGTGCTTTACAGGGGAGATGTGAGCTAGCACTAACCGCCTTCACTTCTCCAGCAGTTGCGGAAACACCAGACTTAAAGGACACACTGTGACTTACACTGCACATGTTCTGCCAGACTGAAAACTTACTATGTAACTTAAGTAAATATTTTTCTCCGCTAACTTTCACTATCACGTTCTCCCCATTCTGCTGCTCGCGCTCTCTCTTTTGCTGATCCACACACTCGCTCACAGGACAGAACACAGGGAGTGATGAGTGTTGCTGCACAGTGTACCAGTGAAAATCTATAGTGTCACAGTCATATTGATGAGCGTGTAATATATTATACAGGGATGGACATTTTAACACTTAACTTAAAACAAACAAAGACATGCTATATCTTTAAACATTACTATAAGCTATTATTCCATTTTATATCACAAATTCTAAATTGTGACTACAGTGTATTTATAACGAGGCAGAGTCGATGGTTATAATGTACTATGGAACATGTTTGGGGATTCTTGGCGCACAGTGGTATAAACTAGTATTACTATTAGTTATAAAACATTAAATCAAAAGGACATAATGACTCATGAACTTTGCTGTAACGCCTAATTCATGTTTGTAAGTGATTATAGCAATTGTTATAATGTCTTATGGAAGCATTGTGTTATACATGTATGCATTAAGTCATTAAAGCCATGACCTTAATAGAAAGTGTTAACCTTTTTTAAATATACCAAAAGATCATTGGTTGTTACTTTAAGTCACAGTTTTTTAGCTGTGCACATATTTCTGTGAACAGCAGCAATTAACACACTGTGAAATCTGCAGTTTCATGTGTCATGCCTGACAGGAGAAACAGAGTAAAAAGAAAACTGGGTGGTGGTTAAGTGGTGATGGCTGCACTCGGAAAGAAATTGTCCCAAGAGCTCCAAAGCTCGACTTTGTATTAGAGAATAAAGCTTTGAAATCTTCATGTTGTTAGACTTTTATGGATTTTTGCTGCTTTATGAAGAAATGTCTCTTCCTTCCCTGGCAGTGACTGTATGGATATTTGGTCCCAACCCATAGAGCTAACAACACAACAGTAAATCAGCATCTGAACCATGACCTCATGACATGAGGTCATGCACAAATAACTTATAAGTACATACTGTACTGTACTTGATTAAAAGCCATACTTTTCCATTGTGTGTTTTCTCAAAGTTATCACTAATTAAATCAAATGAAATGCACATTTAAGTGGTGGCCATGTAATAAGACATGTTCGTGTTTGACTTCTCTTCCAAGTCCATATGAATTCTGATAGCAACTCAACATTGTGCTGTAACCTGGGACAGCGGTCGCAAATTAGCTTTAGCTAGAAACCTTATATGCAACACATTTTTCCCAAGTTGTTGTAACCTATTAGAATGTGTTTCTTCTGTGTTTTTCCTGACAAAAAACAAGAAAAAATAAAATAGATTTAACCTGAAGTTTGTCCAAACAAACATGCAGAAATACATCCTGAGTAAGTTAAGTGTGGCATCTAATGTGGCAGTAAATAAACCTATTACATCTTCATTGCTTCATATTTCAACAACACAAAGCAGTAGGCCAAAACAATAACATTTAAAATGCTTTTATTTAGGAATAAAATCTCTAGCTTATATCATCAGCCCACTCTAGGCATCATTTTGTTAGAGTAAGGTGTCTTTCAACTGGTGAATGCCTCATTTTAAAATAAAACCATTCAGTATTCAGTAGTAGTCAGTATCACCCCAGCATTACCCCCAAGAGGATGGAAAACAAAGAGGAATGAGGGAAATATAGCCATGAACAGAGGAGGAATAGAGTAGGTAGCTGGAGAGTGGGGGTGGTGCTTGGTTTGATGGAGCAGGGTTTTCGAACAGCTCCATAAGGACGGAGATAACTGGAAAACACTATAAAACGCCTCTCCTCGCATTCTTTCCCTCTGTGGAATTAGCCTTTGAGTGGGCTGCTGGAGCGAGGGAGGGTGCATAGAGAGATTGATGGAGGGAGGGAGTGGGAAGCCCAAACTGTAGCGAGGGAGGATAGAGAGAGATGGAGTGAATGTGGAGTGGGCAGCTTGAACTCTGAGAGGGAGAAATGCACAGTGATCAAGGAGACAGGAAGGAAATAAAAGGCTAGAAGAACTGGAGGGTAAGAGGAAATAGGGTGGTGCTGCATTTATAATCTCATTCCACACACAATGTGGAATACATATGAATGAAGTATATTAACGGCAGCGTGAGCGGCTGACTGAAATGTCCCAATTTTATGGGGACACTATTAAGTCTATTTTCTGATTGGCTGTTCATCCCTCACATCTCTCATTGTTATTGGTGGCCAGGCATGCTTGTTGTTTGTCATTGGGCAGGCAGCAGAGTCGGCTAGATTCACAATCCGATGGCATAATTCAGCCATCGATCAAACTTTGTGGACAGCAGTAGCCAAACGGCTCCTCCAGACACAGAGAGAGAGAGAGAGAGAGGAGAGAGAGAGAGAGAGAGAGAGAGAGCTTTCAGAGTAAAATATCACAAATCAAATGCTGTAACCTTTTAGTGCGTCTGAGTCTGCACATGCCCACTGAAACCCAATGAGGCTTTTTCTCTCGCTGTGCCTATCAGCCTGTCTACCTCGTCACTTGTCTGTCTTTCTTTACTTCAGCCTTTCATTGTTTTTCTTTCAATCACACATGCCCATTCCATCTCTTCATCTTGAAAAGTTTCTTCTCTCAGTTCCTCGGGGTCAGTTGTCTTCATTGATCTAAACAATGCACGAGGAATCATGATGACGGTTGAGCGAGACACCTGCAACCCCTGCTGGTCCTTTTAACATTTACTCAGATGAATGATTTGTATGCATGTGTATGTCTCTGTGGCCAGGATGAACTGTTTTCTAGCTTGAAATTCAAGATAATGCAGCAGTAAAGGATCTGTTCTTCCAGGGAAGACAGTGGCACTAACATGACTTGGTTCAAATATCCCCTTAGCTCTGTGTTCTGTTACACTGTTGTGCAAGACAGATACAGTATATACATTGTGCTCTTTTACAAACAACCAGGGTTGGGGAGGTTAAAATATGTTACAGTTACTCTACCAAAATTCTACACATATTTTCCTTTCCAAAAATCCCTATTCAAATCAAAACTGTGCACAGTAAGGTTAATTGATTATGTTTCATGGTGTAACCAGGACACTGGTTTCAGTGCTAGTCGCTGTGTAAAAGTAATTCCATCACTTGCATACGAATATAGGGATTGATGTTTCATGACATACAGTGACAGTGAAGCTATCTGCATGGCTTGTAATCACTAAGGCAATAAGTGAGAA
This sequence comes from Lepomis macrochirus, assembly GCA_024633595.2. Classification (NCBI taxonomy): domain Eukaryota; kingdom Metazoa; phylum Chordata; class Actinopteri; order Centrarchiformes; family Centrarchidae; genus Lepomis; species Lepomis macrochirus. Next base: position 24,364,155 of record JALXJV020000015.1, on the reverse strand, counting down.
AATGTCTTGTGTGATTTGGGTGAACTGATCCTTTATGTTAATCCAGATTTGGACTTCTGATTGCACCAACTTGCTTTGGAGAAGGTAATAGCAATTACCCAAGCAATTATCCCCCCAAGAATCAGCTTCTGTTGCTTTGCTGTAAATTATGAAGACTATAAGCAGTATTAAAAACTTTCTCATTTATTGTTTTTAAGTCAATCTTTGCCATATAGAACATTTTACTTGATAACTCCAAAGCTGAGTTTCAAACTGTAAAAGTTACCATGTCTGGTTCTTATTCTTTAGCATGTTCCAGGGTTTAGATGTGTTGAATACAGAAGCAAAATAAATGCTGTTATTTTTTTAATAAAACCTTTTATTGTATCCCAAACAATTTGAGCATTTTAGACTTGGATTTTAAAATATGGCTCATAATAAAGAACTCAATCAAATTTCTTTAAAAATATATATATAAAAGATTAAACTGCCATCTATTGGTTGACTGCAATTTTGAGGAAAAAGCAACAAGCCTGATGATTACTGGAATATTTGATTTCAATTTATGTGATGGTGGATATAAGATTTAGATAAAATCAGTTCAGTGTCAAGTTGAGTCAATGGTTTGTAGCAACAGTTATTCTAATTTCTTGATAATTGTGATATAAGACTGCTTTTCTTGTAAAGAAAATAAATGGTAGTAATTCTGTACTGTATGTTCTTTTGCAAGTTTACCTTTAGGTTGCAGCTAAAAATGAAAATTATAGATTGCAGCAAGAGCTCAGAAGATTCAGTTGACTGCCACTGGCAGTCCTTTTTGAGGAACATTTACATTCTGGCTAGAGAGGGCTAATTGGACATAAGTAGCCATGGTCAAGCAAATGGATAAAAATTTCTGGATGCTCCAATGAATGTTAAATATAGAGGTGCTTGGGTCTGTGCACCTATGCTTGCTTATTATAATAAATTATATGTAAATGTAGCTCCTGTTCTCTTTGTGTGTCTGTGTGTGAATGCACAAGAGTGTGTGTTAGTAATAAGGCCATTTTTAATTGGTTGACTGGTTAGTGGTGGGCTGTTGGTTATCAGATCTTATATGAGTAAAATTTGCTCATACCACGAAGCTCTAATGAGGCTCTGTCTCAGGAGGACACTAAACCTACTCAGTTTGGACTGGAAGGGTTTAAGAACCCTTGTTACAACCTAATGACTTTGTAAGAGGGGAGGATGTGGTTTGTACAGGTGAAATGAATAGATGAATGTGAGTGAGAGTGGGCTGTCATGAGGTGTCCTTGGTGGAGGATATGATGGTAATTAGACTGCTGTTTTCTCAGTGGTGTTCCAGCGATGAGCCTATTTAACCTCTTGCCAGTGTGTGTGTGTGTGCTTGCGTGTGTGTGTTGAAGTATACTGTGTGTGTAAGGGGAATCTGTATGAGAGTGTATGCATGTACCAGAGATGAAACAGTTAGATTTCTGTGCATGTGTCTTTGCATGTAGTGTGTGTGAGTGTGTGGCTGCCCTTTAGTATTTGCTGACTCAGGCTGGTTTTCCCTTTCTAAAAGTAAATAACCTTGGTCCGCCAAGCTGTCAGCTGGCCCCACTGTGCCCTCGTCCCAACATCTAAAGACAGCGAGAAAATCTCTGCTCCCTCATCTGAGCACCACAGCAACACACTCCACAAGCCCATCCTCAGAGAGCCTGTACACAACAAAGAATTTGTATCTTCAAAAAGCCACCTTCTGATGCAAAACTGGTACACTTCACAAGCTTTTATTTTCTGCCAGCATTTTAAATTAATTCCCCTACATGTTGCTGCATGTTGCTTTGAATGCGGTGTCTGTAACAGAAACTGTTCTTCAACCAGAGGGCTCGGGTTCAAACTCACACACTTATGTTTGAGAAAGAGTATCGTTTGCGGAACTGTTTGCACTGAGAGTGTGACGGCAGTGGCTAGATTTTGTTGTTTTTCATAACAAAGCATAACGGCAGCCAGTGGAAAAGCAAGATCTAAATGAGAGAATCCCAATATTTAGTTTTGAAATCTATGCCAGTGGTTTCTGTACGGCCAAAGCAAACCAAGCCAAACCAAACCGAAATTTAGGAGGGGAATAAAGTTGGCATCGTAGCTGAGGTAAATAAAGTCAGTCAAATAACTGTTTATGTGTTTGGCTATTATTTATATTTTCGGAGTACTGTGGTTGTAGATTGTTGAGCAATAATGTTATACAGAAAACACTGAAATGCCAAGACATAGAAACCTGTTAACCTCTCCAATCCATACATTCCCTTCACTTTTAGTCCCTATATTATCTGTCTGTCTGCTAATCTCTTCTTCTTGAAGGCGGGGTTGTATGAGGACAGACGAGCTTTAACCACTCAAAGGTGAAATCACTGTAGAAGAATATAAAACACTGAATGAGTTCACAATCTCTCATTAATCATCAGCAGCTGAGTTACAAAAAAACTAAATCTTGCTCTAAAAATTGCAGAATGGCTTGTGGAAATTTGAAAAGCTTCACATGTATGTTCTTGATGTATCTATCTGTCTGTTTATTTATCTATATCTCTTTCCCTATATTATTGTCTGTTAGGGTTAGGCTTTATCTGGTCTACCTATCATTATATTTGTCTCACCCGAAGTTGTTTTTCTCTCACTTTATTCCCTCTTGTTTTGCTCCTCTCTTCACTCTTTCTCTTACTTGTTTCCCCCTCTCTCTCTCTCTCTCTCTCTCTCTCTCCCAAGCCATCCCCCTAGAGGTTAATCCCTCCAGTTTCAAATAGAGATAACCATGGCAACAGGCCACGGCTTTCGAGCTTTCGGTCTGTAGGACAAAGGCATTGATCAGGATGAAATAGTGTCAAGTATAAGCGCAAAACACACAACATGCACACGTGTACACACATTTGTGTGTTTGTATTGGAGGCAGAGAATCCACTAACCCCGACTTCACTGCTCAGTCACTCATATTACACTGTGTGAAAATCAACCAAGTATACATGTATCTGCTGTTGTTAGATCGATACATTGTTGAATCTAACAAATTCCTGTAATAGGATCTGTTTAAAACGATGAAGACCCACACAGGAAGATCATGAAAAATGGAATGAAAGGTAAATAAAACTTTAATAGCCATTTTGTTATGATTGAATAAGAAATGAGAGATGCAGTTAGTTAGCCTTGAAGGTCCAGAGTCACTAGAAAAATGTGTGAAAATAACTCGCTTCAAGAACTACTGGTTAGTGTGCTTCAACAAATTGAACCCCCAACCTCCTCCAGTACAGCTGCTCAGTGGCCTATCAAAAAAATATCCTTCCTGTGTGGGAAAGTAGGTGTGAATGTGTTTTTAACTGTGACACAAACAACACATACACTTGGATAAAAACACAGTTTGAAAAATAACCATATAAAGTTGTGGTGGACATTCATACTAGATGTTATATTGCCTTTATTTTGAGTGCACGCAGGCCATACCTACGGCACACATTCATTCACACATACTTGCACACATACACATACTTGACCTTGATGGCTGGATTGCAGCGTGACAGATGTAGTAAGAAAAGCGGAGTTGATGAAAAAGGTCTTTTATTGAAGTGTAAACCAGTATTCCTCTCCTCAAGGACTTTATAGCCGAGTCCAGCAGAAGGTGTGGGTGGACACGGACAGCTTAACTCCCCATAACACAGCCAAGTCAACCAGCTTGTGTAACATTTATAAGTACTGCAAGTGTTAAATGGCCTTGGACGCTATCAGAGTCTCATTTTTAGACTTTTACTGCAGTGCAATTAAGATCAGAATAAGGTCGTAGCCTTTGCCTTAAAGCCCCTCATTTACACTCTAACACTGACTTTTCTTTGCTTGCTCTCAAGGGGAATAGTTTTGAAAAATCCACAAATGTTCAAATGCAGGAAAAACAGATCCATGGTGGGACTTCTGCAGTCATCCCCAAGACACTGTGTAGAATATAGAACTGAGATTAGACTTTTCCTTCACTGTAAAAGCAGCATTTCCCCACACTCATCTTGGGATGCACGTATGTAGCATGACACGGCGAAAAACGCAGCTTTGGTCAGAATCAAATGTGACTCTTTCTTTCCGCTGAGCCGATGTGATTCCTGTGTCTGAGCCAGTGGTTTAATCACCGCAGCGCCGAGAGCACAAACCTATTCCTCCTCTGCACTTTTTGAGAACTTTTTTAATTTTGCAGTTTCCCTTTAATTTGTTTTCTCTCTGGCTGTTGCTCCCAACTTCATTTCCAAATAATTTGTCTGAGGACAAGCCACATGCCATTAGCAGGGGAAAAAGAAGCCGGAAACAAAAAAAAATGCATTCAATAACTTTGTCTAAAAACTTTCTTTATTAATTTTCTCTTCCCTTATCCGAGAAAGTGCTTCCTCAATGATAATCCAGCAATCCAGCAGGCCTTCTAGTTTATTGCATTTTTCTAATGAAATGCTCTGATACAGACAGGCAATCAAGGAGCAATTCAGTGAAAGGAGAACAGAGAGAGGGGAAATAGAGGAGGTAGTATGTGAGTCATTTTAGGTGCAGAGCTGAACTCGCTTTTAATCTGTTAGAGTAGGTGGTGCCGGGTCACAGTGCAGGCTGCAGACCATGCACCCAGAATTGCAAGATTAGAGTTGCGCTCTTGACCACATGACCATTTCTCATCCTCACTCATCCCCACATTTCTTGTCGCTCTTTACAAGATACTGTCCAGTAAAGCAGAAATATCACTGCTGTGTAAAATTGTGACTTTAGCAAGTAGCTGTAGAGACTGACCCCTTCTGCTGATGAAAAAAAGAAATCCAATTTAGTAAACTTAAATCACTTATTGTCGTTGCATCAGAAAAACAACAAATAGAACCTAATCCTTTGTGATTATGTTTATCAGAGAAGAAAGGGTAGCACCAAATAACAAAACTGAAAGAGTGCGAAAAACATCAGTAGTAACTGTTTCATTTCAGATTTTTACTTTAATTACATTTGATTTTTAATTACTTACTTAACAATGTCTATGATTAATAATAATAATCTAAATAACACCCAGCAGCCAAACATTTATGTTATCAATGATTTATTCCTTAAATCTGGCCAATGTTTCAGTTCAGATTTTTTTTAAATTTTACCCTTATGTTTAATTCCATTGACCATTATTGTTGATCACCTGAAAAAGATTGCAGGCATTAAGGATTTTCCAAAGCTACTAATTAAATGTGTTCTACCTTGAATAGAGATTTCTGACCCCTTATATATGGTGTTCACATTTGGATATTGTATTTTCTGTATCTATCTGCCTCTGAGCTTCATAAAAGACACAGGATCCATTTTATAGTTCTATGCTGATGATACAACACTTTACATTTCCCTAAAACTTGTTCATTCAGTGGATTACCCACAACTTGGTTATTTATCCTCTCGGGACAACGCACACAATTTTCAGTGTAATGTTTTACTTTAACCACATTGCCAGAGGGATACAATCTTGTTTCCCTAAAGTCAAATGGTCAAATCATTTTGAATACCATATTCCTTGCAAAAGTAGTCCATGCTTTGCTCTCATCTCGTCTGTATTTTTACAATTGTGCTGCTCGACTTTTAACTTATTCCAAGAGAAAAACAGCAAATTATACTGATTCCTATGTCTTTTCACTCATGGAGATAATTTATAACATTGCAGGGTCATGCTGCTTGGATATCTTTAGTTGCAACAAACCCTAAGACTCCTGGATAGGAGATCATACAACTTGCATAATGTGGTCATTAAATATGAATGACTATACATATTACAACTATATGCTGCAGTTACATTTGACAAATCAATCGTTCTGCTTATCATTTCCTTCTCCTCCTCTTCTTATCTATTTATTTTTAATGTATATTTTAATGTGTGTGTGTAGCTGCCATTGTTAATTAATCTATCTGAACTGCCATGAAACACACCTCACTGATGCAGCTTCAAAAGTAGACTGACACACACTCTCACTCTCAAAAACATCAACAGGGCGTGTACCTGTAGAGTCAGTCAACTCTCCTCCCTGGTTCCAGACTCCATTAATCATTTAGCAAGGATTTCCCTGAAGCCTGCTCTCTCCTCAGGCAGACAATACGACATCGAATGGCACGGAGACACATTTATCAGACATAAACAAGTTTTGTTTCAAAATCCCTCAGTTCTCGATGTCTGATCGAAGATTCTCAGGCATCATACTAGTATGTTAAACTAGTATGTATAACTAGTATGTATAACTATGACTATGAATAATGATGATATGAGTATCTTCAACCTAGTGCAGTTGCCCTTGACTTTAACCTTCTTTGGATCCCTCTGTTCTCATGAACATTCAAGTCTACTCAAAGTTTCTTCTATTGTTCTTTGTTCATGCACAAATTGGATCTGTGGAAAGGTCAATTGTACATATTTTTGATCACTTTATGTTGAAATTTTGAATTTTAGAGCGCTTTACATACTGCTCTATCAAGGTTATTTCAGTTTTGTTTTGGCTCTGAGTAATTGTTTTAAAATCTATCCACCTCCAGTGTTGGGAGTAACGGCGTTTAAGTATAACTGCGTTACTAACGGCGTTATTTTTTTCAGTAACGGAGTAATCTAATTAATTACTTTTCCCATCGTTTCAACGCTACGTTTCAACGTTACTGGACGTTAAATGCGGTGCGTTACTATGTATTTATTGAATAAACTGTGCAATCCGAACGCACCCCTGGCTCACACAGCTAGTGAGGAGGTGGGTTGCCCTCTCCATAATCAGGTTCTCTGGGCGCAACGTGGCGCTCACCTGTTCCCGTTCTCGCCTGCCTGCTAAACTCTGTCCGTCGGTGGAGAGAGATGAGCTCGGGTACCTTTCAAGCAGCCATGAGCTGAATGTAGCTCTTCACAGCCTGGATGGAGCGGGACATTTAAAAATATTGACAGATAGGTGTCACTTTCACTGGGGGCTGTGGACAGGTCAGAATCAGAATGTATCCATCTCTTTTTGAAAGCTTTTGTTAAAAATGTTCTGAACAACAGCAACAAGAAATGTTAATTAACAAATGAAACAATGGACAATAATCAGAATCAGCTTATTTAAAACATGTTTTATTTCAGAAAACATGCAATGCAATAAAGAAATATAGAAGAAGCAAATGCATTGTCTAAAAGCTGACTACTGCATTATATTCAATTAGGCCTATATTTTAATATTTTGAGTTGTCACCTGCCACCTTAATTTTGTTTCCCTTCATATAAATAAAAAGATTTCCACCATAAATTGGTCAGAAAATGTCTCCAGAATGCAGGAAAGTAAGTATTTAATGGGGTAAACCTCTTGCTGTCTGTCGACGTGCAATAAATATCAAAAGTTATGTACAAACACCTGTCTGTTCTACTCATTTCAACTGACTTGTGAAAATATAGCAATTTTTTTTTAACAGTAACGCAAATAGTTACTTTCCCTGGAAACGAGTTACTTTTATTACAGAGTAATTCAGTTACTAACTCAGTTACTTTTTGGAACAAATGGTGAGTATAACTAATTACTTTTTAAAGTAATGTTCCCAACACTGTCCACCTCACATTTTAAGGAGATGAGTCTTTGTCAAATGTGTGAATGTGGTTGAAGCATGAAACAGCATGAGTGAAATTGATAGGGAAATGTGGCCCAGGTTGAAAATAGCTAGAATTATTCAGTTAATAAATAGCAGGGATATAAAGACTAGAGACGTTTTGTGTAAATTTAGCAATAGGCTTTTCTCTACCAGGTCGCTCAGTGGGAATTCATGACTTGTTGAAGGATTGGAAATTTTGCCTGAGCTTTTAATGACCTTTAACAAACGTATGCATTCATATGCAAACACGTGTGCACGTGTGTGTGCATGCATGTGCGTGCACGCACGCGTGTGTGTTTCTGTGAAGGCTTGTCTCCCAGATCATCCGTCTGCATTCCAGGTAATTAGACTGGCCAACAGCTGAGTCCCATTAGCCTTGATTACAGCATTCAGTACTAGAGAAGAGGAGAGAGAGAGAAGAAAGAGACCTAGAGAGGCGGATGATGTGTATGTACTGCACATACTGAGTACATTTTTTAAGGCATTATGCCTGTTATGTGTAGGAGTTTGTGTGTGTAATCCTTGTACATGGGTTTTATGTGTTTATAGCAGTGCCTTGGCATGGTTAGTTGCCTTTGGTCTTGCACAGTCTAATCGAAGTAGCTCTGTTTCCTATGTATATGTCTATAAGCCATATGTGTTTTATGTTTTGTAGTATAACTCCTCAAAAATGTATTTTGCTTAATTGGCTTCCCACAGTGGAAGCTCAGAGTCAGCCAAAACTGTAATCTTAAACCCAAAATGGATCACAGGCCTGTTTCTGGAGATTTCTGCAAGATAAGAATTATTTTTATATTTATGTTATATGATTATATTTATTTCAATGAGTCTAAATGCCACATTTTGGTTTTTGGCTGTAAAATGTTCATGATGAACCATAAAGAAGTAACAACAACCACATAACCACAGGAAATGACACTCACTTCTACTCAGCTGTAAGGAATCAGGCCCACACTCGTAAGTTGTGTTTGTGTGGTCAGTCTAAAGAACAAAAAGCTACATAAACAACCTAAAACAGCACAACAGATGAAACATTACACTCAGGTCAGGATGATGTTAGTCTATCTATGCATCTATCCATGCATAGTATCTTTTTTTCTTTCAAGGGAAACTTGAAAGAAAGCTCATGAGGCATTTTGATCTACATTGCAAGCCAAGGCAAGTTTATTTAATCTATCCAGGTTTTTCTGTCTCTCTGTATGTCCAGCTCCTCCCTCTAGCTTTTTCTCCACCTCTCTCTTTCTCTCTCTTCTGTCTCTGTCTGACTCTCTCTGATGGTTTCAGTGTCTCACGATTGGGTGATTGATTCCAGCTCTGGATGGCTGGCAGACAAGCAGCCTGCACACTGGTGTGCAGCAGGGACTGCACTCTGCTCTGATGAATTACTGGCCTTTTAATACACACAGTAGAGACAGCATGAGTGAAAAAAGAGAATGATGGTATGAGAAGGGATGCCATGTTAAAATTGCAATGAGAAAGAGAGGACAGTAGAGTGCAATCCACAATGCAAAAAAGGGCTATAGAGAAGGAGATGCAAACATGCAAATAAATGGATAAATTGAGTAATAGCTGCATGTGTGACTAGAGAATGACACAGCTGCGTGTGTGTGTGTGTGTGTGTGTAGCCCCCATTATCTAGAAAGGCCTCTCTTATTACTTTAAATGAGTCATGCAGCCTGTGAAGACGCAGGCAGTGTTGGAAGCCAGAGGGAGGAAAAACGTTCTGCCCGTCACAAAATTGAATTAATCATTGAAACATAGTCAGTCTCTCACTTAGTCAAGTGTGATGCCATTTCTTTCAATAGTCAGGGTTTCTTTGCCACTTCACAGCCACTAGAGAGTCACCGAGTGGAAAACCGCGTTTCTGCTTTAGAATATTTATGTTATTATATATTTATATTTATATGTAAAATTTATTTATTTAAGTATGCCATCACTTGAAAAGCTAATAACCTCAGTTTTAATGATGCTTGAGCGTTAGCTCAAACCATTTAAAAGTTAGCTAAGCTGAATGACCTTTGTAGCCAATTAACCACAGACAAAAACCTGGTGTAGGATTTACAAAGTGCATGGATCAATCTTGGTATTCTCGTGTTCTGCTTGAAAAGTTATTTCTTGAATGTTGAAAAGATGGTGAAGTCCATGCCCTTTTCATATTATTGCAGATTAAACCCAATTATTTGGAGACATGCAATACACAAATACATAGAAGAAATTACCGCTAGCTCTTCTTGTGCATACCGCACATCCACAAGCTCTGGGAGCTCTTAAATTGCAAAAACACTTCCATTACAGTGGCCTTTAGGTGGCTAAAAGAAGTAGCAATACTTCAGAAAATTTGATAATATTTACATTTTCTCCATTTTTATAATGCACTCAGATGAAGGTAGATCAACCCCCAATATGTACTTGAGGCATGCAGCAGTTATATTGTATACAAGCATAAAAGCAGAATGATTTGACATGTGGGTTGTGTGTTAAGATCTTTATAACTGAAATTGCATACTATACATCATATGGGAGCAAACACATGTATATTATAGGCAGCAGCAGCCAAAATCCATGCCTCCACCATGCACACAGTAATATGAACTGACCAGAGACTAAATGATGAGGTAATGAGTATCCCATGTTGATTTCACTGGGTCTCTAGTCATCATGAAGAGGAAAAAAAGTTTATATCTCCATGGCTAATGAAACCCTGGGGATTTCATGGTTTAGGGTTCATAAAGTATTTATGGTATGTTCATTAAGTATTGATTAAGCCGTTAGAGAGCGTTTAGACACCCGGACAATCATTATGAAAGATTAGGACTTGGCTTGAGGAAGACGAAGATGGAGGAAGGCAGAAATGTAGAGAGAGAAAGAGGTTTGGTTAAGGATGAATGGAAATGAAGATGAGTGTGGTGTGAAGAGGAACATGTAAGACACTGAAGGGGGAAAAGAGTGTGGAGAAAAGAGGGAAAGGAAATAAAGGAGGAGAAAAAATCTGCTCTTTAAATATTAATTAAGCATTCAGATTGCATTTTAGACAGCAAGGCTACCATTATAGGAGATTAGGTTTTAATCTGAGGAAGGGGAGCGAATAGGGAAAAGAGGAAAGGACATGAGGACGAGGGCGAGTTTGAGAAAAGAGGAAGGTGAGGATAGAGAGGAGGTGCACAGAAGGAGGTCAAAGGAGAGGCAGAATAGATGGATTAAAAGAGGAAATGAACAGGATTATGTGTAAAACAAGCCTGAAAGGTAAGAAGAAGGAGTCAACATTTAATGAATAGAAAGTCTAATTTCCCTAATCATATACTGCTTCTTAAGAAAGTGCTCTGCTAATGTTTTCAGCGCCTTTCTCAGCCTATGTCTTCACTTCATTTTACCTCATCTTTTCATCAATCCATTTTCAATACCCGCTCATTCCTGTTCCGGGTTATGATGTGTCGCTTGCGATGTGAAGTGTTGCTATTTGAGATGCAAGCGAGATTGGAAAGAAATGTGACATTCAAGTACCGTCTCACCTCATATCCATCCGTCTAGCATACAGACCCAGCCGGTGTTTTTCACAGGTATTTAGCCATTGCTTTGCCCTCTCTTTGCCCTCTAGCTCTTCAGCAGGTGTTGTTGCATTGCAGGGTAACCAGGAAGTAGGATGATAAGAGGTGCAGACCTGCTATAATGATGCAGCAATGAGGTTTAATGGGGCTGAAAACGCAGGCTGACTGGCTGGCAGGCAGGCAGGCTACACAGTCAGGGAGAAGCACAGTTGGTGTGAAGCTGTTTCCAGCTCATGACAGATGTTGCTGAGAGCGAGAAGAGAGAGAGAGTGTGAGGGAGAGAGACAAAGAGACAGAGAGACAAAGAGACAGAAGGGGGAGAGAGAGGTGAGTCATTTGCAACATGCAGAGTGAGATATCACTGGGAAGTAACTTTGTGCAAACAGCAACTTTAAGCAAAGTCAAGCAGAGTTCATTCACATGTGGGTGCTCCACAGCACTTTAGTTCATATCCCAGAAGTACTTGTGCAAATAAATGTGTTTTACAGCCAACTGTTTCTAGAGATGGTGTAGTGAAGGGTAATGTGATTTCAGTAACCCACCATGTTGCCACTGTTGATTTTGTGCCCATCTTACGCTTGATTTCCCTGGATTGACACAATATAAATGACACAAAAGAAAACTAAGGATTTTCAGGCAGGCACATACATGCATTATAAACAGCAACTGGAGGAGTGGAGGAGAGGTTATGGTGTCCCTCTTGTTCTCACAAATCTGCATTCATTCTCCTTGTTACAGTAACTGTAAACTGTATGGAAAATGTTGACCCACTTTTTGCTGAAATTGGGAAAACTACTGTGAGATTTTGCTGAAGACATATTGTCTTTGAATGGAATTAGCTTGTAACCGCATTGGCCACAGGGATAGGACATCTTCTGTTTTACCATTTAATCTTTTTATGGCTTACAAACAGGGAGAACAGGATTCTGTCAGTGATGCCTCCGTAGATCGCCAGAGGAAATTCTGCTCCATACAGAATACCTGTGGATTGAAAATAGAGAATCCTTTGTGTCTAGATGAGCACATTATTGTTGATAATGATAGCGTCCACAGCCACAGTTAGAGTTTAAAGCACAGCGGAGCATAGCCTCGGGTGTGCTCTGGAGCTAATTTGCTTGAATGACAGAAACTCAGAGACTTGTAACTTAAACAGTGTGACATAGCGATGGATGTGTTTAAGTTTCTCCAGTGATTTCTCCACTGAATTCCTGTAACTTGGATGTGCAAAGGTACCTTTATTAGCCTTAGCCCTATTGGCTTAAGACAGTGTTTTACTGCTGGATCTTCCCTTGGGTATTCAGAGTTTTGCAAGCCTTAAAGTTCTCCTTGTACAGGTTTATCACAGCAACTGGGTATATAAATTCTCTGTTTTTCAACCCAGGCCTTATTAAGATGTTGTTTCCCATCATTTTTTGCTTGTGAATAACACAATCTCACTGAAATTTTAACCACTGTGTTGCAGTTTATCTCTGGGTATAAACATGGTCCCATGAAACATTTGTTTGGGCCTTCGCAAAACCTGAATGTATCTTGATTTCATAAACATAAAAAATCACAGTATATTTTAATATGGTCTGTGTTGAAAAGCAGTAAAGAATATACAGTCCCCTCCAAAAGTACTGGAACTGTAGGGCAAATTCCTTTGTTTTTGTTGTTCACTGAAGACATTTGTGTTTAAGATCAAAAGATGAGTATGAGACAAGAGTTCAGAATTCCAGATTATATTTCTGGTATTCACATCTAAATGTGTTAAACAGCTCAGGACATACCGCCCTTTGTTTGAACCCACGCATATTTCAAGAGCAAATCTATTAGAACATGTCACTACCAGATGTTTCTTGTTGTCCAGGTGTTGCCTTTTAGGTTGATTGTCCAAACATCAAATAGCTCTGCATGACTACTCTGTATTTTCATCCTTGGTTCAAACCTATAAAGACTACATTTCCTGTTAAAAAGGATAAACCAACATGAAGACCAGAGAGCTGTCTATGGGAGAAAAGCAAGCCATTGTCAAGCTGAGAAGAAGGAATATTGACCAGAGCTATTGGACAAACATTGCAAATTTGGAATGTCCTGAAAAAGAAAGAAACTACTGGTGTACTGAACAACAGACATTGAACAGGTCGGCCAAGGAAAACAACAGTAGTTGATGACAGAAATATCGTGAGAGCTGTGTACATCATCAGTAAGTGACACTACCAGCAACCTCAACAGTGCAGGGGTGAACGATCACAATCCAGTGTTGGAAGAAGACTCGGAGAGCAGAAATATAGAGGCCACACCACAATATGCAAACCACTCGTCAGCAGGAAGAATCAGAAGACCAGATGGAAATTTGCAAAGAAGTACTGAGCTGAGCTGCAAAAGTTCTGCAACACAATCTTATGGACTGATGAGACCAAGATTAATCTCTACCAAAGAGATGAAAAGGCCAAAGTGTGGAGAAAGAAAGGAACTGCTTATGATCCGAAGCATACAAGCTCATCTGTGAAGCATGGTGGAGGTAATGTCATGGCTTGGGCGCGTGCATGGCTGCTTCTGGAACAGGCTCATTAATATTTATTGATGATGTAACTGATGATGGTAGCAGCAGAATGAATTCAGAAGTGTACAGAAACATTTTGTCTGCCAATTAACGGAGAAATGCATTGAAACTAATCGGAAGGAAGTTTATCATGCAGCAGGACAATGACCCAAAGCAGACTGCCAACAAAACAAAGGACTTCATCAGGGGAATAAAGTGGAACTGGCCAAGTCAGTCACCTGACCTTAACCCAATAGAGCATGTATTTCACCTCCTTAAGAGTAGACTGAAGGGAGAAACACCAAGAACTGATAGAAGCTGTGGTAAAAGCCTGGAATAGCATCACATATGAAGAATGCAACAATTTGGTGATGTCGATGGGTCATAGGCCTGAGGCAGTTATTGCAAGGAAGGATTATGCCACCAAATATAATATTTGATCGATTACTTTTGCTCACCTAAGAATGCTGTGGTCTAATACAAACGGTAATATGTCCTAAGTTGTTTAACACATTGAGATGTGAATACCAGGAAATAAAAGCTGAAATTCTGAACTCTATTCATACTCATCTTTTGATCTTAAACCCAAATGTGTTCAGTGAACAACAAAAAAAAGGAATTTGCACTACAGTTCCAGTACTTTTGGATTGGACTGTAGTTTACCCAGGTCTGGGGCAAGTAGAAGGATGAGCTCAGTGATGTAACTCTTTATGAAAGATGAAATGACAGGCTGTTACATATGACTCTGTGCCTCTGATGTTGCCGCTTCCACCTGTCATAAATGCACGCACACAAAAGCATGCACGCACATGTAAAAGATTGCAGTATATTCAAAGCCAGTTGCCCTGTGTGGGAATACAACTGTGCCACTCTGTGTATTGGACACTCTGCCAAAGGAAAATCCCTGCTGATGAAGTGAGATAATTAGACTCAGGGAGAAAGGTAAACTATTTCAGACTTCTTCACTGGAGCTCTTCTGCTTATTCTGAGTCACTGATTACATATATGGCTTTGGACACAGTCAGCCAGACTTGGAACTCACACTCTTGAATTCAAGCAGCTCTGGTGCATGCAAAGGAAAATCCTCCATGGATAAAGGAAATATTTATGCTCAGAATGAGTCACATAGGGCAGCTTTTCTGTCACAAATTCACAATATTTAAGTACCATCACAACACACACAACAAATATTGTTGTTCACCATAGCACTAAAGTAAAACTAAGCATCCTGGATTCTTACCATTTATTTATTCTTACCATTTTTTATGACAGTAGTGGAATCAAATGTGCGAACAGTGTCCCATTCCAGCACTGCACAGGATTCAGTGTCAGTGTGTTACTTGTGTTTCTGCTGCTTATGTATGTGCATATGAGATGAGAGGGATATAACAGATGTGAGACACCAATGTTTACTATGAACAACTTTCTGATATAATGTATCAGAGACTTTCTAGGCACTTCTGGGCACTGTTTGTAATAATATGTATTGTGAATTACAAATTAAAGTGTTGGACTCCTTCAAGAGGTCTTGTATTAAGAGTTATGTCCGAGGCCAGAATGCATACATGAGCATCTTTATGTCACAGAGAGGTACATCCAACACAGCCATAAACTTTCATGAAGCATTGAAACATCACACAACTGTTTATAACATTTGCAGAGACATTCTGTAAAGTTCTGTTTTGAAATCTTGTAGTTATTATTTATAGAAATTGAATTTTGCACTCCTTTTTACTATCTCTTCCTTTCTGTCTGTCTCAATAGCAAAATGGAGCGGCCTCTATCATATCCTCTCCTGCATCCATCTGTCTTTAAAACCAGCACTGTAGTTATACCGCTCACACACATGCACAGACAGGCTTTGGTCTCCTGTGGAGAATCATTTCAATGGAGTGCTGCTAATCAGTACAAAATAATTGAAGTATACTAGTCTAACTAACTGAGAGGCACATTAGAGGGACGGTCCCTCATTTTCGTGAAAAGATTTAATGCACTCAATGAACATCTATGAATCCTGAGGGGGTTTCCTTATTGCTTCAGGGGTTCTGAACATGGAACCGGTGCACTGCTTTTTCAATGAAACGTTTATTCCTCTTTTGAGGAGAGTTTGCCACTTGAGTTAAAGTCACAGATGTTTTGCTGTATGATTTCAGTCATAAATATGGAAATAAAGAACTTGAATGCACTGCCTTAACCTTTAATGTATTACTGCCGCAAGACCAGCTTTTAGTGGAAGGTTATAGTAAACTCCTGCTTCTCTCTCTTCATTTTGAGCATTTTACAAACTTAGCACAAGTGCAATCTCATGTCTAGATTCATCACGCTAAAATGAGTATATATCCAACATCTGAACTGTTCACCAGCACATTCCATTTTCAAATTTTCTTTAAGGAGAACGTGTGTTTATTGTGAGACCCAATACCAGTGATTGTTTTCAAGGTTTCAGAGAAGCATTTTCAATCAATGCTCAAGTCTCTCAGACTAAACTAACTTTTCTTTTCTTTTCTGGCTGGCATTGAAACTTGTGTATGCAAGACAAAATGAAGTGACGACAAGTATTTCCTCATCTTCTGTCCCTCCCGACAGCAACAGGAACAGGACCCCACCAATCTTTACATCTCTAACCTACCGCTGTCCATGGATGAGCAGGAGCTGGAGAACATGCTGAAGCCCTTTGGTCATGTCATTTCCACACGGATACTAAGAGACGCCAATGGCCTGAGCAGAGGAGTCGGCTTTGCTAGGTATACACGGGTAGAAACATGCAAATGCAGCTGTCACTTACACTTCTATGTGTATATGTGAGTATGTGAGGAACTGAGTTTAGTTGTCCCTCCTGCAGCTATGCTTTTGTGTAGCTGCTGTCGTCCCAGGGTCATGAAACACATTTTACATATCAATTGATGGTCACATCTAAATTGATCTAAATGTAGGCTTTTGCTGGACAAACTATAATTACTTAACAAAATAATACAGATGCATAATTATCACGCTATGGTCCAGATTCTTTTTTTTAGATGCATGAGGCAACATTATCCTGAGTTGACTCCCTGCCATTTACAACCAAACGACTTCTAGCTGTAATGATACAACTCCACATTCCTGTAGCCTTGGCCCCGTCACCCTCGCCTGTGTGTGTGTGTGTGTGTGTGTGTGTGTGTGTGTGTGTATGTGTGTGTGCGTGCGTGTGTGTGTGTGTGTGTGTGTGTTGTGTGCGTGTATGTGTGTTGCGTCTCTATGTGTGGTCTTCTCAGTTGCACCGTGGAGTGTGCCAGTGATTAAAATGCAGTCATGGCTCCATTCAGGGTCACTGGCTATGTGAAGAAAACCCAAGACACACACAGAGGCATACATGCTCACATACCACACACACAACACAGACACACACACACACACACACACACACTGTCTTTCTCACACACACACTGGCTTTTGCTTGCCAAGCAGGCAATTAGTCATTGAGCTGGGATTGGGTGAGCAGAGCTGAATAGGGGCAGACAAAGAGGACATGACACACAACAGATCAGACTGAATGGAGCTTTTAAACCGGGACAAAGGAGAGGAAACCCCATAGAAAACACACAAACACTCACAAGCACAGGCCCACCTAAGGTATTTTGCTCTGGCCTACATAGACAAACAAGCACATATGCATACACAGAGCATTTACACACTTTTTGAGAACCACGGTACTTTTTGTGCATATTGTGCAGTGTCATAAGGAGACTACTGTGCTCAAATAGCACCTCTTTCTTTCTCTCTCTCTGTCAGGATGGAGTCGACAGAGAAGTGTGATGTGGTGATTCAAAATTTCAACGGGAAATTCTTGAAAACCCCTCCAGGCATGACAGGTAAGACAACTGCTTCATACTTGCTAAGCTTGTGCTTTTCTGTAGTGAGAGCAGGGTGTTCCTCTATAGGTCATGATGCTCATATAGATGCAGTGCACTATGTGG
Organism: Lepomis macrochirus; assembly: GCA_024633595.2. Taxonomy (NCBI): domain Eukaryota; kingdom Metazoa; phylum Chordata; class Actinopteri; order Centrarchiformes; family Centrarchidae; genus Lepomis; species Lepomis macrochirus. The sequence goes on along the minus strand of JALXJV020000015.1, from coordinate 24,346,540 downwards.
CATCATACACTCAACATTCCTACACATAACACATTTTTGCTGCACTCTAAGGCTCCATCCACACTACTCTTTTTTGTTTAAAACTGGAGTTCTAAAACAAATAAGATCTCTGTTCACACCATTTGCAGTTTTAGCTGCGTATCAGAATTGATCTCCATTTATATTGAACCGATGAAAATGCACATCTAGTGGCCGTTCAGATACACTGGACATGCACATGCCGGTGTAAACAGGAAGCAGATGGTCTACTCTGCAGTTGCAGAAGATATGGCAAAAGAATAAAGTAATACAGATGAAGAACCACGCCAGATATTGTTTTTGTGAATGGACTAATAACGAGCTGGGTCTGTTACTGATTGTAACACTCGAGTTGAAAGCGACTGTGTCGGCGGAAAACAGACTAGGAGTCGCCAGTAAATGGTGATATGTACAGTACAAGTGTAGGCTACAAGTGTTATTTACATGGTACAAAATATTTTAATAAAAATAAAAACTCTGTCAGTAGCATTGTGTTTCTGCTTTGCATGCGTCTGTGTCATCGTTACTAAAGTCCTCTGTTTTTGATCGTCCGCACTAAAACACCACCCTGAGTTTTAAAATGAAAAATGTGGTCGGCATCGTTTTCAAACTTTGCGTTTTAGGTCTTCGTTTTTGCCGTTTTAGTCTGGACAGGAAGTGCAAACATAGCAAAAGGTCTCCGTTTTAAATCCAAACCAAGTGTGGTTGGGGCCTAAGGTCACGTCTTTTTACCGCAGTTTACCACCAACCTCTTCAAAGCATTTCCAATAAATTCAGGGGTTTGTTTGTGGAAGTCATCATTTGTGTCTTGGTGGGAGCACAGCGGTCTCGTCATGGATCACCTGTGTGCAGCACAGTATTGTTATGTTCCAACTTTTGATACCTGACAATGTCTATACACATTTCACTTTACTTGATAGGATTTTAGTGGATGCTGTAGAGAAACCAGCCTTGGTCTCTGACTAGGAGACAAAAAAACACACTGGCAGCCTCATTTAGTATATTTATATAGACTTTTACTGCCCAGCGATCATGTATTTACATGAATGAGTCACATGCTTTATAAGTTGCGGTCATGCAACGGACATCTCTGCCTTTTGGTGTCTGTGCACAAGGCAGTGTCAGTGCAGCTGATAATATATCAGCATCATCTCTGCGGCTCTCTTTCTCTCTCTGTCCCACTCCTTAGACCACCTTGAATTGATTTAGTAGGAAGATCTGAGTGATTAATTCCCTGACAGTACAGGACGCAGATGGAGATTATGCACACATGCATGATGTACATGTACATACACAGACAGACCCCTAAAGCAAACAAGCTGTTTCTGATTGTCCCCCTAATTGTCAGCAATGTCTTATTACCTTTTAACACAGGGGGGAAGAGAGAAGGGGACGGATGGGGTGTAGGAAGAGAGAGAAAGGGAGGGAGAAAGGATGGGAGGAGAGGAGATGCAATGAGGATGAGATTGCGGATGTAGTCACTGGGTTTGAAGAAACGATGAGGGGTGTGTGTGTGTGAGAGAGACTTTCATATATACAGAGAGAGCGACAGAGCTAGTGAGCAAAGTGAGGGGACTATACATGAGTAAGATAACAGCGCAAGGACAAGGTGGAAGAAAAGAGAAAGTTGAGGTAGGGAGAACCAAACTGACAGTGACACAGAATGAGAGAAAAGAGATGCAAAAGAGATGGAGATACTGAATGAGCAGATATAGATGGAAAGAAAGGAGGTGTGCCACTCTGAAGAAAATGGAAATCAAGGACAGACAGAGAGAGCTGTGCCCCGTGCCCTGACAGTATGATTTGTGAGGTACGGCATGGTGGGCGGCTCAGTGTCTCACCCAGACAATCACACACACACACACACACACACACACACACACACACACACACACACACGCTTCTACAGTATAAACTTTGAGGTATAGCTGTGAAATTGAGTAGCAAGTAAATGATGCGTCATTCCATCCATTGCTGCTGCCTTCTGCAGCCTGTGTGTGTGAGAAACACAGAATCTTCACTGCTCCTGCGAGCAAAAACCATGACTATCAGCGCAGTAAACAGTCACAAGCTTCACAGGTTGACAAGCTTAATTCCATGACAAATCAGAAAAGAAAGCTATTGTGGTGCAGATGGCGTTATTTATTATAAAAGAACTCGGTGTTAAACATTATTGTCCCAGTTCATTTGATCAAAATATATTAAGAGAATTCCACAACAGTTTATCATGTTAATGAAATGAAAAATGAATTAACTTTTGCACACACTTACTGTGACATTATTGTTTTAAAGCTAACGTAGACTGGTGTGTACTGATTGATGTTTAGCAAACTTAAAGCTGCTGTAATCAATATTTGCATATTGAAAGTGGATCATTACTATGTGTAATGTGAAAATGGCCAGTCATAGTGATGAACCTAGAGAGAAATATCACCTTACTCTGCAGACCACCTCAGCTCTCCTGTGCTTTGTATCATCTTTCAGCTCATTGTTTTGGTCTTGGGGTAACTTTACCATTATGGTTCAGTCTCATAGCTCTCATCATATGCATCACTAGAACCTTTTTACTGGGGTACGTGTATCCAATATACATGCAACATCTGGTTACACTTTCAAAATAAAACTACTGTTTAATGTGAAAACGCACAGTTAATAATATGAAACGTTGCAAAAATCGAGTTAGTGTTGAAAGCGAGTGTTTAACGAGAGGACAAAAGAGGGACTATCCTTCTGTGCACAAGAAGAGAAAATAACTCAATATGACTTTCGGGAACAGCAGTCAGGTAAAGTTGTGTTCTCTCCTCTGAAAGTCCGATGTGAGCAGGTTCATGTGTAGCCTAGCTGCAGTGAGTCAGCCTCTGCGCTGCTAACCCAGCTGAGCAGTGCGACTAGGTCTGTTGTTGTCTTGGTTGCGTACTATTTATTGAGAAACACCAATGTTTATAAATTGCAGCATGGAAATGATAACTATGTTGTGCATGAACATGCGCTCATACGTACGTGCACAAAATGAAACTGCTGAGCAATGCTACAGTCCGCAGCCGGACTTTGTTGCATTCCAGCAACAACATTATTGTGACCAGTCCAGACGGCACACAGATGTGATGGCATTCCTCATAGGCACACATCATTTTAAAGCTCAGGGTGGTGATCATCTGTCTCTCAGTGAAGGTTTAGACACAATTCTGGACTAATGCAAGATGGAAAGCAGTGGATTCACATTGACTATTAAAGTGTTGATTAGTGGGGCCGACTGGGCAATATGGATGCACAACTCTAAGTAAATAATAAACATTACTTATTTAGTCAAGTCATAGTAAAAATTAAGGCTAGACAATAAAACAATAGCCTAACAATAATTATCACAGTATAATTTTCCTCAATAACAATATAACAAATATTACAATTACAATGAATATTGAATAATTCTTTGGTCTTATTCATTTGGATCATGAACGAACTATCACTTTTTTTCCATTAAGATATTAATTTTATTGAGGAAAAAAGGACTGAAAAAATATTTAACTTAATTTTACTCATGTATAATTGTTGAAAAATTAACATAATTGTTTTGAATGTTGTGATTTGTGAAGTGATCTATTGTTTGGCAATGCTTAAATTTGTCAGTAGAGTAGATGCTGGATCATAAGCCAGTAAATTGATTCAAATTCATGTCTGGACAGACCCAGTCCAGACATCTTAAGCAGGTCACACAGACCCAGGTGAAATACAGGCAGCCTCAGCCAGTAAAAGCACAACCAGAGATGTACAGCCAGCAGACTTAACAGTCTTAACAGACTTTATGAGGATTTTTCTAGAAGAGATTTCCATTCAGGCCTATAACAGGGACAGTCTGTTTTAAAGGTAGCAGTGAGAGCAATCCAGTGTCAGGTGTGACTGTGCAGCAGTGGCAAATTGTTCACATGACTCACACGTAACATAGCATACATAAAATAGGTATGTGAGCTTATGCTCAAATCATTTTCTGACATGACCAGTATTAAGTTCAAGTTCAAGTTCAAGTTTATTTATATAGCAAATTTAAAAACAACACTAGTTGACCAAAGTGTTTTCCACAATAGAATGGACTAAGCAAGGGAAGCTGGTAAGGCACATACTCACACTTAAAAATAAATCAAAAAATTTTCATGTGGGATTGTAGAGCTTTATGGCTAGCAACGCCCCTGGCTCTGATCACCCTCATTTCCAGCTGCAGCCGGCAGTTTTTTTCACTGACAAGGCACTGAATACCCACTGTACACTACCTGCCCAGCACCAAACAGCAGACAGACAAGGTTAGCGCCTAGCTGATGGTTGAAGATACATCCTAGGATGTGCTGAAACACATCATCAGTGTCACAGTATCATACACTCTCACTCACCCCTCACTCTGCCAGGGTTGATTAGACCCTGGCTTGTGTCCCAGCATCATTGGCCTGCAGATCCCCCTTTTCAGATCCAGTGTTGTCTGGACGCCCTCTCTGCAGCCTCCATGGTGAAATTGGTGGCTTTCCTCTTTGTATCCTTATTGATGCCCAGTAGGGTGAAGTCTTGGCACAAAGAACAGTCAGCAAACTCTTTACACCCTACTTTTATGACTTCACAGCGAGCCTTCTAGCCTCTTTTCCTCCACTGGTCCACCAGCTCCTTTTACTTGGACTGTCTGTCCTTGCCATGTGCCTTGTCGTAGCGAGGTTGTGGGGTGGCTCCCAGTCCTACCTGTCCCATTGTCACCGTGCCCACCAGAGCCCTGTGTTTCAGCCGAGACTCTACTGACCCATCTGGCCACTATACTTCTGTACCATGATGCCTGCTGCCACTCTGGAGTCCCGCGCGTGAAGCTCTGAACTCCTCGTCAAGGCCCCTAAAGTTTCTTTTTCTTTTCCCACATAGTGCTACACTGCTAAATGAACATACTGTAGGTGAACATAATAGAATATTTATCAGTGAAAGAGCCTGAAATGTTTCTCAGAAGTTATTTGAGACCAAATCAAAGCTGAAAGGAGACAGAATATTGGACTTACATTTGTCAGGTTGATAGAATCACAAATCTAAATGAAAGCTTATGTATGTAATTGATGTTTAACTAATCAACTGTTTGCCACATTCACCATAACAACTTTTATAAGGTGATAAGTATTAACGTCAATATATAGTGCTGACCCCAATTAATGCAGGTTTAAGCTTAACGTTGCACACACAAGCATAGATACACTCACTCTTTCTATACCTGCCAAGTCACTGACCTCTGTTGAAAGAGATGCATTGCCTGTCTTTGCAAGTGGTGGCCGGTTTCTCATTTCTCCTTTGAATGAGTGTGTGAGAATGAGTGTATTAGTGTTGACCAGTTAATTGCTCTGAACTCACAAACCGGTGAAATTGGATGAATCCGGCCAACCAAACCCTCGGTGTACTGATCCACAAAACACTCACACGCACGCGCGCGCGCACACACAAACACACACACACACACACACACTCTTTTTACCAATCTAATACACCATATCTCTAAAGCCAAGCTTTGTTCTTTTATGTCACTGGTTCTCTGCGTCGCTGATGGTCTGTGGCATTTCCAAGGCTCTTGCAGTGACATTATGACAGGCCTTTGTTGTTGTTAGCGTATTATATACATTTGTTGACAAAAAACACCACGAAATTACTAGTTATCAAAGGTTGAACCTGCGATGCTCATACAGTGTAATGATTAACATGTGTGTCTGATTAATACCACAGGCCATCCAGGCAGATGTATTGACAGGCAACAATAATATTTTACTCCCTAGCCACAAGACTAATGCAGACATTGATCACATGACCAGAGCTTCCATCAGCACTCGTTATCAGGAAGTTTATTGATCCACAGCTTTCTGACTTCTACCAGTGGTTCCTGTCGTAGAGATAGAGTAGGCTATCTAGATTAGACATAGACTTGATCTTTTCTATTCTTTACCTTTTACAGGTAGGTTTCTTCTAAATAAAATGTGTTGGAAACATCTTCACTTCTCCTAATGTCTCACCTCCTTCAGTGAGAAGAGCTGTCCTGCAAATTGATATTCCAGATGTAAATGGAGTAATCCCAGTGTATTTACTATACAGTGTAATCCTGTCTTCTGCTCTTCCTTAATCGATAACTTTCTGCCCCCAATACTGTGAGGGAGATGGTCAGCAACAATTTGGAACACCACTGGAAAGTCATACAGCTACTAAGACCACACATTTTCTACAGCTTCAACAGGACCGTGTCACGTCCTTTCAAACCTTGATATATATATATATATATATATATATATATATATATATATATATATATATATATATATATATATATATATATATATTAGTGGTGGGTCGTTATCGGCGTTAACGTGCTGCGTTAACGTGAGACTCTTATCGGGCGATAAAAAAAATATCGTTAATCTATTCTCAAAGTTGGGTTGGGAGCTGGGTCTATACTACGCAGCTATGATGACTTTCACCTTGATATCTTAGCGCAGATGTATACCTAGCCGAATTGCACTGTAGGGGCAAGAACGAGTCTTCGAACCTGTGTGTTTGCCTACTGTGAAATTACCACATCAAACGTGACGTGCTAACATGGATGCAGCTGTTGCTGCGTTCCATTTACCTCGGAGGTCGGAGCTGGGAATGACGTCACACCCGAGTTCACGGCGTTCCAGTTACAACCTCGCTCGGCCAGCTGTTTGTTTACAACTAGCCAGGTTAGTTATTGATACGCCGGTTGATTAAAAAACGCATTGTGCGGTATTTACTCACACTAACTGTAGCAACACGTCCACAGACAGCTGTTGGACAGCACTTTGTGTACCAACATTTCTGAAGCCGCCGGTGTTGTGCCGAATTCTGCCTGCCGAGAATTGCATGCACCTCGCGGGTGCTAACGGTCATCTATGCTGAGAAAAGAGGTGGATGCAAATCTCGGCAGGGAGCCTACAAAATCTGATCTGCCGAATTATGCATCCACCTCTTTAGGTCCTTCTCAGACACTTTGCTGTGCTCATTGATCAAACAGCTTTATCGCCACATATATGTACTGAATGTCAAGGAATGGTCCTTCTAGCCTACTAAGTGTATTAAAATATTAAAGACTCTAAACGTTCATAAAATATATACTTCAAATCAATTTATCACCATTGATGAAGACCACAAAGAATTTTACAGCATTTAAAAGCATTATTTGGAGGTGTATGCAATTCTCGGCAGGCAGGCAAAACTCGGCACAACACCTGGTTTGCACCTTGTGCAATGCGGAATTAGTTTACTGTAGGAGTTCTTCCAGTCTCAAGTACCACCTAAACGTAAAGCACATCACACGCTACACACAAGTACATCTTATTGAACATGATTTATTTTCATCACCAATTATCATAGTAGAACAGCTTTCTCAAGCAGTTTGTGATGCATTTTGGAAACAGGAGATGAGCCCCTGGTCTAATGCGCCACCTGGCTTTAAACCTGGCTTGAAACCCGTTCGCACACACATTCTGATGCCTTCGGCAGAATTCAAATGAGCCATTTTAATCTAGATTAATCTAGATTAATTTCAAAATTAATCTACATTAATCTAGATTAAAAAAAATAATCTATGCCCACCCCTAATATATATATATATATATATATATATATATATATATATATATATATATACTTTCTTGTTCTTGATGACAGGTTCAAACAGTCAACACTTAACAAGGAAACAGACTTCCAAGGTGTGTCTAAAGATAGAAAAAACAAGTGATGATTCTGCATTTCTTTTGATTTCATGGCCCTGGGAGGGAGCAAAATATCACTGGGCTTCTCCTCCATTTCTCTCTATTTATGGAATAAAAATCTACTCTAAAACAGAATTAATATCTCATGTCTCTGGTCAAGAATTATTGAGTTTTGTTATTTTATTATTATTATGCACATTAGCAAATCTAAATCAGAAAGTCAAATCTGTGACAGGTTATGGAATAAATCATGTGTGATGATGTTAGTCCTCATAGTAGCCATTTCATTTTGCTGAGACCATTTTTTGAAACTTGACTACACTGTACAAAATGAGCTATTGTTACCAATCACTGACAATCACAGCAGGACTTTTTCTGTGTTGTTTCCTTAAGGTCTTGGTGTCTTAATGTGGTATTTTGGAAGGATTTCTGACAAAGTGTATAAATGTTCGAGTGGTCAAAAATTGTTCAATACTGCATAAAATCTGTGTAACAAGTAGTATCGACTCAAAATATAATGCAACAATTTATGAGACATAATTGAGCATGGGAATGGCCATCAAATACTTCCATCTTAATGTGCTAAGCCCTTTTACATGTTAAACCTTAAAAAATTTAAAATGACCCTACCTGAAATACAATGTTTATTACAGATTTATGATTAGAAAAACTTGCCTCACGGTGCTGTGGTGTTGACGGTAGGGTGGAGTGGAGTGGCAGAGAGTTACTTACTCTTTCTCTCCCACTAGCTGATGTAATGTCGTAGTTTTAATAGTACTCTTTGCCCTGCCCTCCCCTAATGGTAAGACAAACAGGACAAGAATGAAAAGAGTCCAGAGCTTGGAGACGGCCCATTATCATTCAGTAGTTTCAATAATAATCAGGCGGCTTTTAAAAACATATGGAGCCTTAAATGTCTGGTGTGATCATGATGCATTAAGTCCGAATTCAGTGCAGAAGTGGTTCAATACTTTTCATAAATGGGATATTTTATTTGATGTTCCTGATAATGGAGGAAAAAACCTGCTGGCTGAGAAAAATATTGTGTAATTATGTGGCAGTACTGCAGACTTGGTGTCAGCTTACATATGATATTTGGAGCCACTTATTCAGCATAACTATTAAAATGTGATGCTTTTGAAGCACTAACCAAATCACATCAATGCTGTCAAGTTCTGAAAGTTCTGAAAAGATATGATATTTTAACTTAATTCTTGGACTTCTTAAATAAATGTCAGTGCATCACTATATTGTATTCCCACTTGTCTCACAGGCAATTAATTTTCTGTTGTCTATGTTTATGATGAGAAAATGTAGTAAATGCAGTAAACTTCCACTCCCCCGTTTTCAAATATAATATAATATAATATAATATACATTTTCAAATATATATATATTTTGATTTTGGTACCAAATCGTTGGCCTTCTCTCATGTGTGACCCATGAAGAAGTTACCCTCTAGAGTGCATATTGTTCTGTCCCAGGGCTTTGAGCTTCTTGATGCCGGGAGTCTTAAACAAAATAGTAGAGGATGGTATTCGGCCCAGCTGGGGGACTCCTCATTTTTTCACATTTGGGGATTGGATCCCATTTTCCAAATGAATGATTTCCCATGTTGCATGCTAATTGATTGGATTTTATTAAAATGATTATTTTCCCATTTGAGGGTTTGGATCCCACTTATATGATATCCTCCCTCTTCCCACATTGAACACTGAAACCATTTTGCTGTATAAGCTAAGGGTTTTCCTTGCTAGGAAGCACTAAAGCTAAGATCTATGGCATCTAGACCTGTCTGTTTTATCCTCCCCCATATGTCTGTTTACCTCCTATTTCTTTTCCTGTGTCCCTCTCACCAGAGCAGAGATGGATATGTTTGTTTGCTCTGCTGGAGTTTCAACAGTTTCTATGGTCGCCTACTTTGGTTTGCAATATCCCACAGCTCCAATGAGTGGTGACAGTATGTGATCCACTCTTCACAGTACAAGCCACCCTCCCTGCTACCCATGAACTGACAGCTAAACACTAAACACCACAGATTGAAAACTCCATTTCAAATCAGTAAAGTGCTAGTTCTTTTTTTTACACACACACAGAGACATTCAGAAATACAAACAACCCAACTCTCTGTCATTTTATAGACATATCTTGCACAACACTTGCACAAGTGTTGTATTCCCTAATCACAGGGTTTACCCCCCAAATGAAGCAAAGAAAACACAAAAGCTGGAGTGAAACTAGACACAATTTGATCCACAAAGCTGTGACACTTAGATAAAATAAAGTGGTAACTACTGCACGCCTTGGTTAATGAGTACAAATACATTGTAAACACTTCCTGATTTGTGAACAAACACAGTCCTATAAAGTATTTTGTCTGTTTACTTAATTTACGTGCCCATTGCAGCTCTTGGCAATGACTTATGTTGTTTAGTAACATTGACTTCAGGGAAACACGTGCAGTGATGCGTAGCTACACACACCACATATTAGCTTGGTCAGTGTGTGTGTGAATGTGGGTGGGTTTGTTCAGTGTATTAGCTCACGCACATTCGTCAAAGCTGGAAAGCACCGGTACAGCAAAGCAAAAACAAGAAATTAACGCTTAAAATTTACATATACATTTTTTTATAATAACAAAATGTTTAGCTATAAGATTTACAATAAGGATATTTTTATGTTAATTCATGGCATTTTAAAAGATTATTCACACATATAGCCCCAAGTGTTTTTACACATACAATATTTTATGATGTTTACACATAAATATGTGGACCAAATACCAAGGACATCTTCCCCCCAAGTCATGGCTACATAAACCCATGGGTGTGTAAAATGTCAAATCTGCATTTTATCCATTTCCAAATGTCATCAACTACCTACATCCATAACTAGATGATGACTGGAATTGATCCAGTCATCATAGAAAAGCTTAAAGCCTGTTATTGTTTCACACATAAATATGTGAAACAACAAAAGTAGTATGCTAGGTCACCACTTGTGCTGTAATACAAAATCCCCATAGTCAATAAAGATTTCTTTGTTAATGCCCACCTGCAAAGTAAAAAGATTAGAATAACACCTTTATGATATAATAGTAGACCAGGTATGTGATCAAATGTGAAGTAATTCAATAAAAGGAATTTCACTGGTTGGCAGCTTTTTCTCTCCTCTGTGTGCCTGCTCAATGTGTGCATCCACACTGACTCTGAGGCTCCAAATGTGATCCTCTAAGCAGCCAATTCTGCCTCCATTAATTTTCTATGAGGCCCGAGCAGTTGTCTGCACAGTGCTGTAGTTTCCTCTGCAAACTAAGCGATAATGTTGGGATTTTCACAAAGTATGAGCCCCCACTGCCTACCTGTCAGGACGCTGAGGAGAAAAACACAGCCTGGAGGAAGAAGAGGAATATTGTTGTGCTTGGGGCTACAAAGATTGATTTATGTGTGACTTTAGCAATCATTTTTGCTCATTCGATTTGGAGTGAATTTCATTTCTTCAACTCCACGTCCTGTTTACTAAAACGTTACACATCTGAACTCTTTAGATATCCAAATATTTGGTTCAGACTATGTTAATTTACTTGACATACCCAAAGTGACCCATTTTAGTGGGCAGACACAGCTGTACCCAAATTCATCACTTTTGTTGCTGAGCGAGAGCAGCAGGGGTCAAAGCAACAATTAAAAATGTCCTTCTTTCCTCTTGGGAAATGCAACAGATTGAAGTAATGTAACTGTGAAAGCAAGCTGAATAATTAATTTGATACACCAGTTTGAGCAGGTACTCTTGTCTGGATGCTTTGCAGTTGTTGCTGGCTCCTGATTGTGTGGCGACTAAGTTTCCCTCTTATGAATAAATAACATTCATTATTTTCAATACCATCATCAGTATTTATGGCTTGTCAGTGTGTTGGTAATTGCAGGGTTTTTTTTTCTTTTCTCCCACAGAGAAATGCACAATATCACAATTCTGCCACCATAGTCATCACCTTACGCCAAAAGTGGCAGTACACTGAGCTTGTTTTACATTATAGCTGGAATGACATGAATAAAAGGGTTGTAGATATTTATATGGCTGTTATGATATTGCCCTTGTACTGTAGTGCTACACACTAAGGTAACTTGTAACAGCTGTAAGTGAAAGTCATTTTGCGTCATTTTAAATGCCTCACCCTTCATTTGCTCTGTAGAAGTAAAATACAGATGATCTTTTAGACAAATACCAAGAGTAATGGCTCCGTTGAACAGATTAATTGTTAATGAAATGACTTAATAGACAAAATGCCTTCTTCAGTTGGCTGATTTTGACAGTGTATCCTTTAAACTTTTTGCACCTTAGCCAATACTAATTAATTAGTAGCCAGTAGCAATCCTTTTATCATTTGTACTCTATTGAAGTCCTGGCTTGTAAGACAAATTTTGCAATATTGACTAATTATGCCAGAAATTACAGATCTCCTCTTGCTCTGAAGGTGAAAATCTATGATAGAAACACCAAAAAAAATACCTTTCAAATAACCCATTCAGTTGTGCTGACTTTGTTCTCCTTCACTCAAACATGAATGATTGCCCACATAGCCATACACTCACACATACTGCATGTGCATGATCATTATCAAACATTATTTTGTGTCAAACCCACATTTTTTAAATTACTCTTTCATTTCAATTAGTTTGCTGTCTCACGCTACGGCTAAAACCTTCTTAATCTTATTGTATGTGTTACTTTTTGTGGTATTGTGAAATGCCATGACAGTATAATCTGACACGTCAGATTTAAATAATAATAGGATTGAACTCCAGGTATCCAAGAATGTGGCAATTTGAATCATCTGTTGAAAAAACAAACAGAACCTTCTCCATTTATGGGACTGTCCAAATTCCCTGCCCAAACCAAATATTGGCCTTCGGCAAGAGTCTCTGAAAAACACTTAATTCAAGCTCCACATGCACTAAGGCAACAAAATATTATTACAATATTGATGCATATGTGTGTGAGTGTGTGTTTGTGCATGTAAACACTGCCTCATAGTGCTGGAGCCATATCACCAGCTCTGAAAAACAGCTGACAGCTACAATGTTGTGTATGTGAATTTTTGTGCACATGGATGTGGGCTACTATAGGGTGGCAGCATACAAAATGGAATAAGGCCAATGTCTCTCCTGTTGCTGTTGTCGGTATATAACAAGCACAGGTTGTTATACAGACATGTCCCTCGACATGTCTATGGGTCTGTGGACATTGCTGGATGTTAAGAGGAACATCAAGGAAATGAATGAAGGAAAAGTACAGTGAGATTTTAAAATTGTGTCTGTCACCCTTTTGCAGGCAACTGTCACGTCATGGGAACATACGTTTCTACGTTACTTTTGTTTTTTCTCTCTTGGGATCAGCTGCTTCGCATTTTTGCATTAGTAATTCTAACAATAAATGGCCCCATTTTGTCATCTCACTTAAGTCCGAAAACACAAACTTTTCGCCATCTTTGTGATAAGCCTGGTGCATAAAAATAACAGATTCAATTCAAAACACAGCGGTATCCTTTTCAAGTAAATACCGAGGACAAACAATTGTTTTAGATCAGCAAGAGCTTCTTCTCTCTTTGTGGAGTCCTTTAGAGAAGATGCAGAGAGGAAAGTGTCCTGACTATAGACTTGACAAGTTGTCAGCCGTCGACAATGCTGCTTTCTCTGTCAGTCACACCAGTAAAACAGGAACAGCAACAGAACACAGATGCTGCCTTTAAAACTGTATCAACTGTGTGTGTTTGTCCTCACGTCACATATTTTTTTGTGCTTATGAAGTAGCAGTCATTTTACACGCAAATACACACATCAAAGCACTTCTAACTTGTGAGGGCAACAATCCATTCTTTCCTGATGCCGACTCTGGGGATAATACTTTCACATGGCCGAGGAAGGATTGGAGCAGAGTGAACATAAAAACAACAGCAGTTTAAGTACAATTCTTAACACACAGATTTTTGAATCCACCGCATCCATTCAAACATCAGCATTGGGCAACAAAGAAAAATACAATGCCTTTGTGTGAAAATTGTGTCAAAAAGCGTTTTGGTTTTTAATGTAGTATTGGACTAATTTGCACAGTTTCTTGGGTGCAATGGAAACATGGGCTGTTGAAGAATGAAAGCCCAGAGTAAGTGAGTTGATAATGCTAAAAAACAGACAGTCTCAACATATTTTTAATAGCTTTAGTGCTTCCCACTTTAATAAAGTCCCTTAACTAGTGACCAATGATCCTTTCATCACACTGTGTCCTCTCTGATTTTGCTGTCTAAACATGAAAACATCAATCACCCGAGCTGTAAATCTTGGCCATTTTTTGTTTGCCTTTCTGGGCCTTGCTCTTGTTTTTCAAGAGGAAATTACACTGAGTTTTGTGGTGAGACATTGCAATGCATACACACATCAATCTACGCACTGGACTGTTTACCAAATGTATATAAATGCATGGAGAAGAGCTGGTAAAAGAGAGAGAGAGGCCGGGAGAGATTTAGAAAGATGAATACAAGGGATGATAACAGAGGCTCAGATGTGCGCCCCGTCATACAGATAGAAATCAACTTAAAACAGTATAATGACAAAGTACTCCTAAAGGCTCTATAATCACACGGCTCTGTATTTCTCTGTCTACTTACCTTTGGAGTACCCATCCAAGCCCCAGGCATTCCAAATAACTCTTGTCTCAACCTTGAGCTCTGAATGCTTTTCTCCGCTGAGAACACCTCTTCTCATTTTTCAGTTTACTGAGATGAAGAAACATTTTTCTTGAAGGTGGCGAGGTAATTCTGTAGTTTATTTTGGCATGTGTGAATCAGTACCAGCATGATGATATCGCCTCTGCTAGTTCATAGCATCCTATGACTGCTAAGAACTTGCTTATTTCTAAGCGGCACACGATGACGAGGATTTCACTTTCTCTGCGGTTTGAAATCATGGCCAGTTAAATAAGACAAGAGTGCCGGCTAATAGCCTCTTTTAAGATACAGTCAATGACTCAAAAGTGCCTTGGTGGATGCATTAAAATAACAAGTGAGAGGCAATGCATAAAAGTTGGTGGCTTTTTCAATTTCAGGGTCAAGATGTGCCTTTATAAAACTTAATCGGGACATGAACATAACACTAGTTGGTGTGAGTGTTCCACTGCTGCCATCATAGTTTAGGGCTTTATCATTTCAGTATCCTGAAAAATGCCTTTTTATTTTAACATACTGTTATGATGATTTACGATGCTTCATTTGTTGCTATGCATCTTCTGCAGTTGCTAGTCATACATATTTGTGTTATGAATGTTATCTAACTAATTTGTAGTTCTATCCTAGGAAGGAAAATGAACCACTGGAAATCCAAGAAATATACCCTAAGGTCAATGAAGACATAAAACACAGGACTATCTGTTGGTTGTCTGACTACATAAGCCATCAAATGTCTTAGCTGAGTGCCCTGGTTCATGTTGGGATTATACTTTTTATTGTGTTTGTTGAGTCATGTTGTTGCTGAAGCACTTCCCAGGAATAGAAGCCACTATTCACGCTTTTTTGCTTTCTCATAAATTCTAAAAATATGCTTTTAATATAAAATAACTTGATTTGGAGCAAAGCCTTTTTCATTAGTGTGACCCTGTCCCAATCCTGCGACTTGTGCTATTTCAAACGGCTGTATGGTATTAGGCTGCAGCCTATCAGGTTGAAGTTAGAGCTTGATGAACTTTTGCGTGGGAGGTCACACTCCACTAATCCTGTTTGTAATCAACACTCTATTCTTTCTGTGGTCCAGAAATGGGCCGTGTTGTCTTTGGAGCAATCGCAGTCACACTCTGTTTCCTGGGGTCAAGCTGTGTGGAGTTATTTGGTGTATTAAGTATGCGTGTTTGGTTTTTCATTTGAACCACGCTCACAATGCTTTGATGATTAGCCTGTGGCTTTGTTTCCACGTCAAGGCTACTTTTGTCGTAGAATGGTTGTAGGGGTTGTAGAAGATGGTGTGATAACTATTCTTGTTTAGATGTTTGGATTAAGGGTGGAAGAGATAAATGTAAGCGCTGGGGTGCTGTTTTTAGGTCCAATTGATTCATGTTATGTTCTAGCTTAACCCACAGCATAAAGCCTTGTCTTAAAATCTTATCTTTTAAATGTAACTCTTAACCTAATGCTTGAAATTATACTTTTGTCCCGCTATTAAGATGATTAATCTACCTGTGTTTGTCCTTGTCTTTCTCTCTGCCTGACTCACACTGTAGCCCCTGCAGAGCCGCTGCTGTGCAAGTTTGCTGACGGAGGCCAGAAGAAGAGGCAGACCCAGGTCAAGTATCCCCAGAATGGCCGACCGTGGACGCGGGAAGGAGAGGTGAGGCTTAAAAGTTCTTTTAAACATCAAAAAAAGCTCATCAGTACCCATCGTAAAAGATCCCTTTCAGCAGCCACAGCAGCTTTTTCTTAAAACACAAGTGGAAAAGGCAAATTGTAACACAAGAACCATGTCTTTCAATCACTTTGTTACAACATAATCCTTTTTACCCTCTGCCACTATAAAAGAAAGCATCATAGAATTTTTCCTCGGGCAGAATTATGCCATAGAAGATATTTCCTAATTCTACAATAGTCTCTCGCTTCTCACAGTCAGAATGAGTATAGTGTGTACTGAGAGGGTTTAGAAGAGGAAATAGTAAAGCTAACAAAACAGAAAGTGGTGTTATTCTAACTTAGTCACAGGTATGAATACAGTATATCCATAAACCTCTTTTAAACCTTTTCCTCCTCAGCTTTCTGACAAAGCATAACTGTAATCTTATCATAATAGTCAGGGTAGTGAGAGTGAAATACTGTTGCATGCAGTACTTCAAATTGTAGTGTAGCATTTCACAGCTCAGTCTCCACAGCTGCTTCACAGGAAACAATACAGTATGGGTAAAAAGTCATCATTTTCATAAACTATAAATATCTTGCTGATGTTCCCTTTGACATCTGTTTCTTTTTCACTTTTATAACCAGGTTTCAATGGCTTGACAGGCCCCCCTACAGGGTCATTATCAGCTTTCATTTCCAATAACATACTGTAGGCTGAATTAGATATGCTGCTGACAGTATGAAAGCTGACATATATAAAGGTTGTTGAATTTAAAATACAAGGTTTTGGCTTGTTTTTTCTTTTGTTGAAACTCCCACCTCTGGTCTGTCATCTTCAGAAGAAATGAAACCTTGTGCAGCAGATTGAATGCAGATTGACTGTTGCACAATGCAGAGAGTTCAGAAGTTGTTAGTGTCGATACCAAAGCTTTAATTTACAGAAGAAGGGGAAGTGAATAATGATGTCGCCACCCACACACCAAGTGCAGTTTTTAACATTTTCCCAACATTTGCTTTACATGGAGGTTGGGAAAGAGCAGGGTGGTGAAGTGAAATGAAATGGAACCAGGCTGAAACAACTGTGTGCTAAAAACAAGAGCCGCCACAACAAAAACAGGATGCCACAGTATGTGCATGACCTTTATGTGTGTCTGTGTGTAGCAGGCACAGATTGGTTTATTTTTTATTTGTTAGAGCAAAGACTGACACATCACATCAGGGCTTAGTTAACATTAGAGGCCCCGGTGTCAGTGGTTCTTTTTTTGTATCCTGTGGTCAACATTTGTGAATTGTCAGCTGGACTTAAAATGAATGATCATTGCTTCAGTGGGATTCCTCACACATTTGTCAGAGGCCCAAGTCCTGACAAGCCCCACTTGGCCTTGCTGAGGAAAAGCATCTCTTCAGTGGTTTATACATTTGTCTGAGCCAGGTCTCTGAGTCCAGGCAGACTAATAGAGACATCTGGTCTTGGTGGTGCTTTCAGGGGCCTCACTGCATCCTCACACTCAGTCAGCCGACCCTAATCTCCCAGAACCCCTCACTTCTAAATGAGTCTGGACTTGGGACTATGACATGAGCACGTATTACACACACAATCACTCACACATATAACATCTGCAGAGAAACACAAATAGGATACACATGGGCGGATTATGGCACAGACATGCAAAAGGCCTAGGAGCCTACACAGGAGCAAGACATCCAGATACAAAATGACTACAATCCGCGTGTCCTGTCCCTATGTTATCGTTTTGTGTCTTTTTTGACTAGAAACATTTTGTGTCTATATGTGGCCATTTTGCATCTCTTTGTGGAGGTATTTTGTGTCTTTGTAGTTGTTTTTGTGTCTATGTGGTTATTTTCATGTGTGTATGTTAATAGTCCCTTAAAAACAGATGCTGAGGAGAGATAGATGAGTGGCAAGACATGTGACACATCTTTAAACATACACATTTGTGCGCTACTGCTGCCACTATGCAACAGTGGGGAATGTTGTCCAGTCTTTGCTTTTAAAGGATAAAGATTCTCCACCTCTGTGGCGGTTTTGGGGTGGAACCAACAGGGGCCAGTGCCCCTGTAACACAGACCATAGACCCCCCTATAACCAAATGAGCAGTTTCACTTTCCCTCATAAAGCAAACATTTATTTCACCATAGTCTGACAATGTTATAAGTGATCACGGAGTTGATCTCTTAATCATCCATGTTACTGTTGGGAAGCTAGATCTAGACAGGCTTTAGAAAAACTGAAACTAAGTTATTGAAAAGATCCTGTTACTGAAACAATTAACTGTAAGTTACTGAAACATACTAAAACATTACATTATATACTGAACACGACATTTGGAAAGTTTGAACATTGCCTTTGTCTCTTTTGTCCTGGATTGAATGTAACCCAGCTGACAAAACAACTAGCCCCATCCTGGTCCCCTCAATAAAATCGATCTAGAACCGCCACTGCTCCACCTTAATGTGGTGGAGGTGTTTGTTGTGTCCCTGTGATCCTCCGAGCTGTGTTGTCTGGGGCAATACCCTTGATAGGGTCTCCCAAAGCAAGTTGGTCCCAAGGGAGGGGCCAGACTAAGAACGATTCACAGACCCTACATGAGTCGGCTGAGAAGGAGCTGCAGCACCTCCCCTGCAGACTGGTTCTAGGGACATTATTATTATTCTCCCTAGAGAATAAGAGGGTCGCCTCTATGCACCTGCGAGTCTGACTGTTGTATGTGCTTATGCACCGAACAGCAGCTTAGAGTACCCGGCTTTCTTGGGAGTCTCTGGGTGGCCTCCTAGAAGAGATTCTGTCTAAAGACTCTATAGTTCCGCTGGGACACTTAAATGCTCACATGTGGTATGGTGGAGAAAACTGGATTAGGGTGACTGGCCTGCCTGATGTTAACCAGAGTGTTGTTTTGTAAGGGTGACCATCAGCATTGCCAGGTAATGTTTACTGCATTATATTACACTTTTTTTTTGAATTGCCACCTGAATTTTGTGTTTTGACTGTAGCCCCGAATATAACTCAACAACAACAACAAAAATATTTTCTATATTAATAAGCAATAATCTTCATGACACAGCCTGTCTCACAGGTCTTCAAAGAACAGAGGCTAATCGCAATAATATTGTTACATTTTGTTTGAAGTTCACATGACATGACCCCACCCACAGTTACTCAGCATGCCTGCATTCAGAGTGAGCACCAGAGGAGAGAGAGAGAGAGAGCGAGCGCGCATTGCTCACAGAATCAGGGCTTATCCGCAACTACTGAATTGTCCCTGATTCAAAAATTTGAATCAAAACGTTTAAATATAAATGTTGTTGGTCAGTTTCTAGTCAGTGTACACAAATGGTTAACAGTTGCAACAAAGTAGTGAGAGAATTTCATGACACACCTGACCGTGACACAGACCCTGACGCTATGTGCCCTGCTGTCTCTGTCCTCCTCACTCAGAGATACTAATCTTTGACTGTCCCTCGGCTCCAGGATTCTTAAGTCCCTCTGAAGCAGCTGTGAGCTTCACTTTATCAGAGGTGCTGAAGTTAACATTTGTGTGGATTTGTGGTGATATTTCTGTCTGATCACAAGTGTTTTCAGTTTCGGTTTTCTTCCTCTGATGAAGATCAGAGCACTCGTCTCACCGAGTACAGTCCCAGACAGGCTCTGTGTCTGTCAGATGGTCTACTACCATATCAGCAGAGCAGTAACGCAGGGTAATACACAGCAGAGAGGCAGGTAGATTTTTAATTCTTCATTCTCATTAGATTGCGATTTTATTCTTGTAATTACAACCTTTGTCTCAAAATATTATTTTGCAAATGTCAGACAACATGTGGGAGAGATACGATGTTAATGTGCAGAACATTTTGAACATGAGCAGAAAAGCTGCTGGAACACAGGTTGTATAAAAATCCAGGCGTTTCTATCTGAATTCAAATTAATTAAGCTCATTTATCATTAACGTGAAAAGATGCCACATGCACATTTAAAAAGACTTTAGGCTACTTCAGGCATGCCTGCATGTAGGTAGACTCTGCAGGGATCAAATTCATTGAGAAAAGGTGATCTACAGGAGAAACATATCTGACACAATAGAATGCCTGAGAGCTTAACTGCATTATATTACACTTTTTGTTTTGAATTGCCACCTGAATTTTGTGTTTTCTTTTATATAAATAAAGACATTTCCTCAATAAATTGGTGCAGAAAAATTCAGCAGAATACAGGTAAATTAAGTGTTTAAAGCCAAAATGTTTTGATTAATTCTTATTTATGTTATCAGTGGTACTTCTTATTATTAATAATTATAAAAATCATAATAAATGTATTTATATGACAGCTGAACTGTCCAGGGTGTACCCTGCATTTCGCCTGACAGCTGGGATTGGCTTCACCCCCCGTAACAATGTGGGGGCCAGTTGATGGTGGATGGATGGATGTTTTTATAGCATATGAATGATATGATATTTAGTAATTAAGATGTAGCTCAATGATTTATTGGTAAAGTAGGTATAAGGTTTCAATTAACAAATGGCATAACAAGGTAGCAATAGAAAGTGAGACAGTTACTTTGTAGAGGTCATTTACTGTCCCTTTATAGATGGACTTTGGGTACGCAGCAGCGGGGGAGGGGTGAAAACAGGCAAAAACATGAAAGATTCCAGGGCTGTTCTAAGCTCCCAATGTTTCAAGAGCCGGGAAATGCTCCTGGGGATGACCGAATAGTTGTTGATTCTATGCTTTGATAGAAGGAGCCTGATTCACCTACTAATCTAACAGTCGAATCTTGGCAGAGGCGTTATGAAATGAGGATCATGACATTTTGGCCATATGGGGTTGCTCAATATCTAAATTTTGCATAGGTTTTCTCCCATTAAGTTAATATACAGACTATTACGATGTAAGTATCAACTTATAATGCTATAAATAAAAATGTGAAAATAAAGAAGCTAAATAAATCTTGTGTGTGTGCATGAATAAATCCAAAATTGTAACCCAAACCCTTAAGGAAGGGGGGTCCGTGTGCATGTGTGGACATAGTGTGTGTATAAGTGTGTGGACAAGAGAAAGAGAGACAGAGCAGAGCTGCCCTACCACTCCACATGTTTTGACAAACTGTAGACTACAGGGACACCAGTAGTGTTTTGTTATTTGACTTCTGTGCTAGTCATGGATTGGACTTAAGTAGGAATATACTGATCCTACTTGTTCAGTCCTAATCAAGATACTGATGTCTGGGCGTTGGGTATCGGCTGATGCCAAGAATCAATCTGATACCAGTGTAAAATTAATAAACTGTATTCTTTACTTATATACTTATACTTTGCTAACACAGCCAAACATCAAGCAAGTGCAAGCAAACACAAGACATTGCAATATTACTTATTAGTCAGACTGTGTACACAGACAGAATGCCAGCTCAGTGTCTTTCTCGCAGCCTTTTATTATACAAAGCTCACGTCTTGGTCGTGGTCCTGCCTGATGTGATGTGGTCCAGAGGTTCGCATTTTCAAAAATAGAGACCACAAGATGGGGCTCAGCCTCCCAAGGAAAGTTTATGCCAGCATGCTCAAAAGGAGAATCCAACTGATTGTTAAACCGGAGATTCAGGAGGAGCAGATTCTATCCTGACTGTGGAACAGTGGCATAGCTCTTTACTCTAGTGGGACTGTTGCGAGGGTCCTGTTTGGGATATTCATGGACAGAATCTGAAGGCGCTGCTGGGGTGAGGAGAGTGTACAGTTTAAGCCTCAGAATTGCGTCTCTGCTTTTCACAGATGATGTGGTTCTGATGGCTTCATCAGACCATCCCCTTCCTCCCTACTGAAGCAGTTTGCAGCTGAGTGTGAAGCAACCAGAATGCGGTTCAGCACTTCCAAATATGAGCCCATGGTTATCTGACTGAAAAAAAGGTGGATTGCTCCCTCTGGGTTGGGAGTGAGTTCGGAAAACATTTCAGAAACTTATTCATGAGTGACATAAACATTTTGCGTGTGATGGACAGGTGGATTGTTGCAGCATCAGCAGTAATGCGGGCATTGTACCAGAATGTTGTGGTGAAGGGGGAGCTGATTCGTGAGGCAAAGCTTTTGATTTACCAGTCGATCTACTTTCCAATCCTCACCCATGGTCATGAGCTTTGGGTCGTGACCGAAACAAAGACATTGTGGATACAATCTGCTGAAATTCCCTCTGTAGGATGGCTGAGCTGAGATGGGGTGATGAGCGTTGGCATCTGTAAGGGGATCGAAATAGAGCCAGCTGCTCCTTCACATCCTGGATAAGCGGAAGAAAATGGATGGATGGAACTTAAAGATTCCATCCATCCATCTTCATACAGTTGGTGTCCTCTAGCTCTTGCCCAGAAATCTTTTGTTCAAAGAGACAATTAAATAGATCAACAGAGAACCAGCAGAAATTTTGCTCAAGGTAAAAAAAAACTAGGATTCATGTGTAATGCAGTTTTTACCTGCTTTAAATGATTATCCTGGCCTTCAGAATTATTAACTTTTTGCTATTTGATGTCATCAATGTCTGGCATTCCTTTTTATTGCGTCTGCAGTTTATTTTCCCTCGGTCCTGGCTAGAAACAGTGTTTGGGGAAAAAACAGACTTTGCAAAATCGAGTTCAGCATCAGGGCACACTTTCAACTCATGTGCCAATTTGGAGAGAAGAGAGACTTGTGTGGAATATAGAGAAAGTACAAATGACTTGTGTAGGGCTTCAGATAAAGGGGAGGGTGCACAGCGATAGAGCAAAAGATAGATAGGCAGAAGAAAAATAACGATTAGATGACAAAAAAATTGTGGCTTTAAGTTTGTTCCAACATTGTCAGGAGGCAGTCAAATGAATGGAGATCTTTTTCAAAGCTCAGCAGCAAGAGATACAGTCTCATTCATTTACACATGATGGTGGAGGTGAGACATCGATAGAAGGCATTCAGACAGAAAAATGTCACTTAATGATACATATTTGACTTAATAGGGACAACATTTAATGGAGAGGAGGAGGGATAGGGAATATTTAGCTTTAAGTTTTTTCAGTTACTGATATAAGGCAGCTGGAATGGAAAACTCCTGTCCATTTATACTGGCTAATGTAATCATAACCAAGCCTTGCAACTGCAGATTGCTATAGGAAGGACTTGCTTTAGTTGGGCTGGAATAATGAATCATGGGTTGATATTCTTATTTACAAAATGGTGATGATATCCATGATGGAACTGAAAACTGGATAGTAATATAAGGTTAATATTTACAATTGGCTTCCAAACTGTGAGAGGTTTTTTTGAGTTTGGGCTTGTTTTGACTGATTGAGTAGTTTGGGTGCTTTTTGGCTGCTGTCAGTTTCCTGACTCACGGTACAGATGTTTGCTGTGACAACAAGCTCTGTGTGACAGCTCAAACAGACTGGTTTCGGATCTTCAGCAGGCACTTCCAGTTCTCTCATTTTCCTCCTGATTGTCTTTTTTCTTCTCTTTTGTGTGTTCACAAAGCCGTACAATTGGGAATAACTTGTAATTTTCACTCAATTTGAAACATTTTCAGTTCAAGCATATGTGCTGTCACCTCGATTCATGGCGTCTAGTGTGGATTCATGATTTTGTCCCACCATCAAACCTTTCAATTAACTTGGTGTGTATATTTTTCATTTCTAAATATTCCCACTACATTTGGTTTGAAAAGAAGTTTTTTTGTGGCATTTGGAGAGAGTTCAACCAAGTTCAGAATTTTTTTTTATTATTCTATGCTTTTTTATATTGCTAAAGATCTTGTTAAAAAGCTCATTTATGTTTTGTTTTTATTTTTTTTTACCAAAATCTATTTGAAAACTACCAGTGATGAAACATTTTTGCATATTGAATAACTAAGGTACAATAAAAGTGTATGTTGTTTTCACTCAAACTTAGTTTAAAATATTATGAGTGCGTAGAACCAGGAACATATTGTTAAATCCCTTAAATGCTGTAACACCATGAAGGCTATAACAATTGTTTCTCACTGTGCTTTTTGTAGGTATTTTGCTACATCTGCACAGTCCACAGGCACACGCCAAATCATTCAGAATCATTTTATTGTACATAAGTGCTTTTAACTGGTCATTTGAGATTTTTTTTTGCTACTGAGGACGTCATCAATTGTTCTTTATTTAGCACATCTCTGTATCCCACTCACTTTTTGAATTGTAAGTCAGAGCTTTTGTGTTCATAGTTTTATTTTACATCAGTAATCATTCTGCTTTCCCTCTCTACTGTCTTTCCCCCTCTCAATGTATTACCTTTATTTGATTGACCAATAAAGCAATATTGCTAATGCAGTTTCTAAGGTCAGTTTATACAACCGTTTACACATCACCATCCTAATGAGAGAGTAAATGCAAATTATTCAACAGGCATATCAAGTATTTAAACCTTTCTGTGTATTCTTCTGTCTTTCTCCAGAGCGGTATGGCGTTGACGTATGATCCCACCGCGATGCAGAACGGGTAGGTGGAACATTTTCTTCTCAGATTTACAAACTGTCTACAGCTTTGGATGTTTGCGAACTTTGCTTTAAAATCACATTCCCTGCCCATGTAAAAAAGCAAACCCCACATAAGTGCTGGAGTACCGACGTCTGCGCCTGTTTATGAGCATTTACAAAACTGATACCTTCTCACACCATCAAACCTGCAAAGAAGAACACACATAGCTAACCATCAGCACTTGCATGCAAATGAGCAGACAAGCCACATGCACACATATTCAGACAGATATAGGACACATGGGCCATTAACACACACACACACACACACACACTGTCTCTCTCTCTCTCTCACCATGTCATGCTCTCACCCTCATCCTCACATCTGACTGATGCAGATGGAGCATTTATTTATGCCACCTATGCATACAAGCTGTCAGACATTTAGGTTTTGATTGCAGACAGGGAAGTTGGGCGGTGTTGCAGTGCCGCTGTAAGACTTTCGTCAGCCGAGGCTATCTGCAGTGCTCTCAGGCTGAAGGCAGAGAGGCGAGTGTCTGCCTCTTTCAGAGGGAAATTGGAGATCGGTCCTGTCTGCTAGGAATGCTGCTGGTGATGCGATCCCAGGAGACGGATCCCTCCAGCTCTGTGTTTCTCTTCTCCTCCTTCTTGTCAGCTCAGTCCTCCTTAGTCTTTGTATTCCTTCTTTCCCTTTTCCTCCTCTTCTTTCCTGTTGTCCTGTTGTGCTCCATATACTTTTTATCACCTTTATACCAGTCCTCCTCTGCTAGTCTGACCTTATCATAAATGTTCTCTCTCTCTTCTTTTACATGTTTGTCATGTCTTTTCCCTTTCTTCTTTTAATCCCTAATCTCCATTTACAAGCAGATGCTTTCCTTTTGGTCAACTCTGGTGTCTTTGTGTATGTGTGTGGCTCGTCCATGTGTATATGCGTGCTCACACGTGTGCATCTGTGAGCTTGCGTTGCTTAAGCCCTCTCCAACCTCTTTTCCGAGGTCATCAGAGCTCCTTCCGGCGAAGCACTAAATGACTGTGAAATGCTAATGCAGCTAATTAGAGAGGCAAAAAACAGGAGGGAAGGGGATTGAATAAAAAGTGAGTGCTGTGCGGGTCAAGAGGAGGGCAAAGGCAAAAATAAAGTCAGCCCAAGGAGAAGGGAAGGGTATGAATCAATTACAGGTTTGCAAGTCTCTCCAAGCTTGAGGACAGCTGGTTTTTAGGCTCTGATGCCAATCTGATGTTATTGGAAACATGTGTCCAACTGGCCAGACTGCTTTGGCATACAGCCTGTACTCTCTTTTATCAGGGAGACACAAAATTCACTTTCTCTGGGGATCTATTTCTCAATCTGCTACCTCCTCTCTGGTCTGTTTGCTGTCTTTCTGTTTCTCCATTCTTCTCTCACTTTCTTCCTGCCTCTGTTCTTACATTTTGTACCCTGTCTTTTTATCTGTCCTCACTTTCTTCTCTCTTTCCTGCCCACACGCACGCACATACACATATACAGTATATTTTATCACGCTCCCCCACGCTTCTCCGCTGAAAAGTCACTGAGGTCGGCATTAAATCATTCACTAATTTTTTAAGGCATACTCCTGACAGTGGAGCTAGGTCACACCAGGGATTCACAGAGAGGTTTTAAATTAAATCCCGTAGTAATGTTCTGTTCGCAATTACATGTTTAGTGTATTGTTTAAACAGCCAAGCTGGAGTTCCTATTGACAGCGTGCTGTTCAGGACTAATAGCCTCCATCAATAACCTTGAATCTGTCCTCTACCTGCTATTTCTCTCTCTCAATACACATCACTCTAATGAAAAATACAATAAACAGAGAACCATATTAAATAACCTGGCTGTGTTGGCTCATTTGTATTCATCAGTGACAGTAATACAGTATCTCTAATATAAGTCATGCATTCATTTTACAGTCAAAAAGATGGATTTATGTTGGTACATGATCAGCAGAAGAGTTGGGTTTTTTTGTCACTTAATCCAAGTTAGAGCTATCCACTATCTATCGGTTCAAACTGTTCAATTTCAAGTGGTGTAAAAGGTTGAGAACTTACAGTGCTAGTGTTCAAAGAAAAACATAAGATTGAATAATGATTGGGTGATGGAAAAGACAACAACATGCAGGTAAGCCAGAGCAGAAAGGTGCAAAAGCGAAATTAAAGAACATTTATGTCCCTTCAAGGAGTTATGGGGAAATTAAAGTAAGGTGAGCCAGTGTCAACACACCTAAGATAGAAAACACAATCAACCTGCGAATGAACCAGAGCTGAACCATGGCAAGAGAAAATATATAGTGCTCATAATTCAGGAGATTTCTGTTTCTAGTGCCAAGGAAGTGAACCACATTGTGTTGTGGAAAAGTAGAGTAACCACTAGACTGAAGGTCTTCAGCACATCAAGTAGAGCATAAAAATGCTGGATGTCCGTGTGAAGCACATTCACGCTCTGTAGCTTCTCACAGGCAGTTGGAAACCAACTGCAATGACTGAGGGGTTGCATCTCACAGCTGAGTTCAAAACTGCTTGTGCTATCACTAGCCAAACAAATGTAATGTGAAACAAAACGTGCTATAATAGAACAGGTGGCCACCTCTGTAACCGATTTCACCCTTGAAATGAGATATGTGCTGGTGTCACAGTGGAGTAGCACCAATCCATCCACATGTTCCAGTCTATAATTTGTTGCTGAGCCTGACTGTCCTATAAGAGTAGAGTGGACGCTGTATATTTTATCGTGTGACACAGATATTTATGAATAAAATACAGCAAATGTAACTCGTGATAATTGTCAGTAGTAGTTTGAAGAAAGCTTCAAAAGTAAACTGGAGTTTTCTCCCCCAATCAAGCAACATTTTTATGGCAAGTACCTTTTTATACAATCACAGCTGCGTTAAAGATAGTTAGGGGAGGGCTTCTATCTCTGCCTGTCTCTCTCTCTCTCTCTCTCTCTCTCTCTTTCTCCCTCTCTTGCTCCATTATTCAGTCAACAGACACTTTGGGATCGATCGGGCACAGCAACACGGCCTGGCGGATGAAACATGTCCTCTCTAGGTACACAATGATAAATAAAGCACTGCGAGCCACAGCATTCTACCGCTGCAGGGTTGAGGGGGTGAAACGAAAAAAGAGAGAGGGAGATGGAGCAAAATCAGAAGGGCAAACAAAGGTATAGGGTGAGAAGTAAACAGTATAAACAGATGTTACAGATGCAGCTTTCTCTGCCAAGTGGAATATGTGTAGGTGGGAACATAAAGGGTTTTGAAATATTTCACCCACTCACACATTAAGGTAATAATTCATTATTATGCACAGCAGTGGAGCAGACTCCTTTGTAACATGATGTGTGCTCCAGTGCAGTGTCAAGTCTGATTCTAAGACGTCTTTGATGGTGAAGCACAGAGTGAAGCTGCAATATTTATTATTTCCATGACGGCCGTGATGGTGTCTGATCCATTTCATCAGAGGCGTGTACTGGGTGGTTGAAAACAAAGATGGCATTTTCACCGTTGCATGTGGCTACATCCTGAGAGCTGAGAAGCCTCAGGATTGATGTTACGTTTTTTAATATTGTTAACATTTTTGTTGACATGTTCTTGGTTCAGTTTTACCCCACTTCTATGTTTTGTGATATTGAGGATTTCAAAATTGAAACCTTTTCTTGTTTCCATAGGTTCTACTCGTCGCCATACAGCATCTCCACTAATCGTATGATTGCACAGACGTCAATCACACCCTTCATCGCTGCCTCTCCTGTCTCCACATATCAGGTGGGTGGACGCTAAGTTAGTCGGGTTAGACCGAGCTTTGAGGGCCTGTATGGGCTACACAAATTTATAGGGGCATTTTGAACAGCCCATTGGGAACTTGGCTCTTTAATCAAGAGTAGAAATTGTTTAGGTTAATAACTTTATGGCTAAAAGAATGGTTTCATCATGTTGCTTTATTTCCAAAATCAAGTTAGTAAACACTTTTGTAAACAGGCACAAGGTTGGTGGTTTGATCCCTGGATTCTCCAGTCTGCCAAGAGTGTCCTTGGACAATATACTGAACTCCAAATTGAGAGTGTGTATGAATATATTAGTTTCTGTTTCTGATGAGCAGTTGGCACATTGCATTGCTATCATCAGTGTATGAATATGGGATGAATGTGGCATCTATTATAAAGCACATTGAGTGGTTGGAAGACTGCAAAGGCGCTACATAAGGCCAGTCCATTTGCCATTTGTACTAGCCACTACTGCAGCAAGCTTGCGACATGCATTATGACTTTGCTTGCTTGCTGGCCAACCAATAGATTTAGCAATAAATGTTCAAAGTCCAAATTGGCATCCTGATAGAAATAGCATCTCAAGTGAAGTTAACAACTCCGTAGACATACGTGGGACATGAGCTTTAGTTCAGTAGTTTTCTAGTCTATATTTCTCTCATTGTCAACACATCCCATGATTAGACCAAAACCAACAATTGCCTGTATAGATAAAGTCTGATTGCTTTGTGCCATATATCACCACTGTCAAAAAAATTACTAAAAAAGTGCCACAATGTTGCCCTGGCCCCCTCATTACCATGAACATGGGTATTGTAGTTTATTTGGAGTCAATCCCACATACACCGTCCTGCTACTGTAAATGCTCACTAGCACACCAATTGTGTTTTAATCTTCAGCTTAAAATAGTCCCAACACATGCGCTATTTAAGAGTGCCACACACAGGTGAGTCTGAATGTACTGACAGACAGACGAACACATTGTTGTTTTTTATGGGATTTGCTGGCAGAAAGAAAAATATGGACATCTTCTTGAGTGAAATTTACAACTTATGTGGGACCAGGGCTTTTGAATTAAGAAATTAATATTTTTGGCTGATCCTATCCACATCATTTCTGGTCTGTAGTTTGAAAATCAATTAAACATTTGCAGAATTGACACTTTGCACTGTTGTCCTATGTGAAATCCCCAGACAATGGGGTCAAATCAAGTAGAGATTGCCTTTTCTCAGGAATATCTTCACCACAGAAATTGAGTTACCAGCTCTCTACATTCAAGACAAGTCTTAGTTTAGCAATGATAAAACACAGACTTATATTGCAGCACTCCTCCCATTGATCTTTCATTCTTAGGCATACATCCCTTTTGTCCCCCCACCCCCCCTGTTTCTATGTGTCACATCCTTTCTCTTCCACACAAGCGGACAAACCGTAACAATCCATGTCAACAATGACATCATAGCTGTGTTCTTTGAGAGACTGACTCTGTACTTGATCCTCAGTTTGTCAAACACATAGACTTTAAAACAAACACAAGTACTCCCCCACAGGTTTTCACTAACATGGAACACTGCTGTAAATGAGAAAGTCAAATGCAAAAACACACCTTCAGCAGTGCAGAATTACACACAGAGACACAATATCCTGCATTTTGAGGAAAACACTTGAAGAAATTAACTTACCTTGCACAACTCCCCATAGAGAGACACAGGTAAGTGAACATGCACTCATATAATTACTATAGGCAGAGCTTACATGTGACAAAGGGGCCTTTGGGGAATTGTTCCTACTCATGTTAGGGTTGGGCAGTGGGTAGCAGTAGGAGATGAAAGTGGTGATTTGTGGACAAGACAGGCTTTCATGATGAAACCTCCACTGTGAAGCAGTAATTATTAGACTGTATTGCTCTCTGTGGTCTTCATATTCTCTTATAATTACAACATAACATACTGTATAGTGGACCCTCAGTTACTGCCATAATATTCTTTAAGACACTCTGCTGCAGGGACTAAGGCTCTGAAATGGGCTTGTAAAGACTTGAGCTAATGATTAATTTTCTCTCTTCTCCTCTTTGGTTTTCTCATTTTCGCTCCCTTCCTGTCATTTTGTCTTCCAATTGTCCTTCTTTATGTTCTCTCTCCCTCAATTCTTTATCCACTTATAACTATCTTCTTTTTGATCTTCCCTTTCATCTCTTCCTGACCTCCCTTCTGCGTCCTCCTACTCATGCCCATCCCCTCCTTCTTTAATTACTTTAATTTTCTCATCCTTCCTTTCTTTCTTCTCTCCATCTTTCTTATTTCTACTTCCTTCATCTTCTCCGATTTTATTGGTGTCACCTGTACCTTTACTACATCTTCTCTTCTCTCCTCAACTCTCCTCCCCTGCTTTCTTCTCCACAGGTCCAGAGTACATCTTGGATGCCACATCAACAGTATGTTATGCAACCTACAGTAAGTTTTTGAACCAGCTTCTCCTTTGTTTTGTTTTTTTGTGTCATGCGTTGTCTTTTGCTAGTGGAGTCATTTTCTCCAGTTTCCAACACTTTTCACTGCCTTCTTTTTACACTACATTTCTCCCTTTTATCTCAGTGTGTAAGCATGCAACAATACTTAGTCTGTTGATATCTAAATATGCAAGATTCTTAACAGTGATGCTCATTTGAACAAGTTTGATAAGTAATATGAATGCCTAACTGGCTGCCACAGGATATATGAATTTAAAACTACTCGTCCATGTTGGAAACCATAAGTCTCGTTTGTGCTATAATGCTCCCATAGCATATGAGTGCCAAACCCAGGTCAGATCACCCCTGCAACTGAGTTCTACCCTAGCCGAGCAGCCCGAAATCCATAATAAAAGGTTGCTCCCTGCTGGTTTAAAATGGAACTGCAGGTACAAAACCATCTTCCATTAGTTGTAAAGATAATGCTGATATTCAACTCAATGTTAACAGGTATTTGCTGATCATATTTGTACAGTGATAAATATAGTGTACGTACAAAAAATACGGACACAGCATAATACAGTGTAGTACACAACAGTAATACACACAAATATACAAATATGCTTTGTATCTGACTGGAGACCTCGGCATGTGATGTGAAGGATTCAGAGCTCCGTCCGTCCAAGCACAAACACACACACTCTCATACGCAAAAATCAACAATGTATTAAAACACACCCACACATATATTTATTTTGTACAGTCAATATGCTCTGTAAATCTCTACTCAATACAGATTATCTTTCTTCTTCTAATATGCTGTCTCACACACAAGCATAACCTCGACACAAACGTCAAGGTTTTCCTTTTGCTTTTAGCCCAGGACTGTATACAGCTATAGTAACAGAAGATTGAGTCTCCACAAACTTTTCTTTGAGCTTAGTGTGAAGCCTCAGTTGCCATCCTGTCTGTCTGACATACAGTAACTACCCTAACATACAGTGTAAAATCTCTGCCTTCCAACCCGGATACGTTCCTTAAACACCTGTTCTGAAAACCGGGTTCATAAGGATAGGTAAGAAATCACTGTCACTGTAAAAAAGAAGTTAAGTATTCTCATAAGGAAAATTCAGAGAGAGGGAGTCAATCATAAGATAAGTGCACAAACAAATAAGAATATCAGTGATTGTAGCCATCATGGCTGGCAAAAGCCTTTAGACATGCCACAGGGTTTTTTGTAAAGGAGGAATAAGATTAACAGTACTGCAGGCTGCTGCCCTATAGATATTATTCTCAAAAGAAAAGTTGGCTTCTCTGACAACAGTCAAGACAGATTTTATCATCCAGATTTGTATCTGACTGTGTTAATGATTTGGTTTCTTGCCAACATCTGCAGACTATTTTATACCTGCAAAATTCAGTCATGCTCCATTGAAACTGTCAGTGGTAGGGGATGGAAGATGGAGGCAGCACAGATATTGTATATCAGCCATGCACTGAGGGATTCCAGCAAATACTGTCACAAATAGTTAAACCAAATGCTGTTACTCCCCCTCCCTATAGTTCTCTCTTCTTATCTGTCTTCCTGTTTTTGTCTATCTGCCAACTCCTAAAACATTCTGTTGTCATGTCTGATTAACATTATGTCTGTGAGAGAGGATAATACCCTTCTGTAAATGTGTTTTCAAACAAATGTCCCATCTAATTATTTGGCAGGCCGCTTGATATGGCTTCATAAGACTTGGGAGAAGACAGAAAGAGATAGAAGAGAGGAGAGAATAAGGGATTGGAGAAAGAGAAATTAATAAATAAATAAGAGAACTGTGTGTATTTGACAAAGAGAGGACAGGGGAAAGAGGCAGGCGCAGGGAAAGGAGAGGAAAGAGGGGATTACAAAGAATAAATCGAGAACAAAGAAAAGAAAACAACTGCTGCAAAAGCATGTCTGGGCTGTGCGCGCCTGTTCCCCAGCCTTGTCTCTGCATAGTCAAAATCCCTGTTAGACAACAAAGGCGAAGGCTAGTCATTGTATTTCCTGGATACAGAAGAGCTTGGCAAATTAAAGCTGCGTCAGGGAGGGAGACTGAGAGAGACACAGCGGCTTAATTCTGTTCCTATGGCAGCAGAGGCTTCCTCACTGCTGAACCACAGTTAATGACTGGTAACTTTGAATGGTGTGCGCCCATTGACACATTTAGGCTGATGCACGCGAGCATGCCTCTTCTAATCACTAAGTCAACAGTCCATCAACGATTTTTACATTTCTGTGGTCCCACAATTGGGTGGTTCCTTTGTGTATTACTGACAAATGCACCTCGTTTCGCAGATACACACGGTTACTAAAGGAGTTAATTACTCTATTTAAAAGGTTACAATGAAAGAAATAAAAACAGTGCTAATGCACACAACTATATTTACATACACACAGACACAAGCATAATGCACTCTCTCAAATTCATTCAGATACACACACACACACACGCACACACACAAGCACACCTATACATACAGTGTGCAGAGTGCCTTAAGGACGGTGTGTTTCCGAGCCCTTGGTGAAATGCCCAGATTACTTGAACTCCCTGTCTTTACATCCTAATTAGTGAGAGGATGTCTTTGTGCATAATTACTCACAAATCCCCCCTACAGGAAATGAATGCATTACCCTAACCATGCATAGCAAGAAAGACAAGGAAGGCGGCTTATTGGGGAGAACTGTAATGAGACATCGAAAGGATTGGGATTTCAGATCTTCCTGAGTTAAATTGCCGTGTTAAACTTGTTTGGGGAGACAAAGAGGGTGAAGAATGAAAGCACAGATCAGTACATATCTGAGTCTCTAAACAGTGCACAATACTTGGTTTGTTTCTTTGTTAGTATGCTAACTGTGTTTACGACCCTGAAACCTGTCTTTTTGCTTTATGAAGTCCTGTAAAGTCTTGTGTGCTTGAGTGTGTAAAAGAACATACATACAAATTGTATGGGAAGTATGGGAAATCATTTTGTAGAGCAGGTTTCAGACCCCACCATCTGAGAGAGAACAAACAATTCCAGTACACATCCTTTGCATGCTCCCACACATTGAGCTCCCATCAAAGCAGCAGCAGCAGCAGTTAGTGTTTTTTTGTTTGTTTTTTTTGCGATAAACAGGTGTCATTATCACTAATGCTGTATGTTTGATGCTGCACGGTGCCTGCAGCATTCTGCTAGTCAGCATCCCTCCTCTACTGGAAAAAATGACAGTAAAAGAAGGGGAGGAGAGGAAGAGAGAGGTCAAAGTTGAAACAGATCTTGTGTTTTTCTCTCCCCTGTCCTCGGGGGGATAAGATAACTGTCTGTCTTGCACACTCATTTATTGCTTACCCCAGGAAAACAAAAGCCTGATACGTGAAAACACTAAAACATCCACACATTCAATTACACACTCATCAGTGTTCGCATGCAGGCACACAAACAGGGATAGTGAGTTTAGTACTTGTAAAGCTATACATCAGACCAGACAATTAGTGATTGTGGGTTTCCTTTTGCTTTATGCAGTCTCTCTCTGTGTGGAAGCCTGTGGTGATATTGGATGAAGTGAGAGAAAGAACGAGGGAGGATGAGAAATCATTAAACGAGAGAACGTATTATATAGATGGATGAAAAGCTTGGGTATTAGCTGGATTCTGGCTGCAAAATCTACCTGCCGGAGCCAAAGCTTTGTGTGGGATTGTGGACAGATCTGTTGATGCATCTGTGTGTGTGGATGTTTCTGTGTGTGTGTATATGCTGTGTCTAGGCATGTGTGTGTAAGTGCCACTTATTCACTTGTGACGCTGAGGATAGTGTTGACAGAGCATTTCTGATAGCCAGGCCGCTGTATTCTTCAAACAGATCTCCCTATGAAGACAACAGTCAGGCGGAGGAGCACTCACCACTGTTAACAGCTCTCACAATCCGTGTCTGTGCTGTCTGTGTTTGTGTGTACGTGTGTGTGTGTGTGTGTGTGTGTGTGTGTGTGTCTCCCTGTGAAGCTTGCAGACATAAGGATCTTCACTTACGGCTTCGTAACTGTGAACAACTCTGACAGACTGTATGTGCCTTCGAGAGGAACGCTTCACACAGCTAGAACTTTCATTACTGTGTGCGTGCATGTGTGTGTGTGTGTGTGTGTGTGTATGTGTGTGTGTTTACCTGTGTGCGATTGTGTTGTTGCGAACCTCCCTTTGAAACCCTACAGATACGTTGAGACTGCTGCCCTACAGCTGGGATGGTGCCTAAAATACCTAAATTGAATACCTGTGTTCTTCTAACATCTTGTCTCAACATGCAGCTCCACAAGTGCTGACTGCTCTCTGGAGCGATACTGACACATATCTACCGATACTGTCTATGCTCATGGGAAGTGTAGTTAAATAGCTATCACAAATGAACAGTGTTTACCTCTGCAGAGATGTTGCCAGGCATCGCAGCACAAAGTGTGAGGAGTCTCCTATTAAATCTATACAGAGCTGTTGAGACTGTAGCAGAGCTGTAAGGGAAAAGTAGAGCTCAGCGCATCAAGGTGTTAGGAGGCATCAAAGCCCTTCACCTTGAAGAGATTTACAGTAAAAGCCTTTCTGCTCCATTCAGAAGCATGTTCTGTCAAGCTTGCCTGGCAAGCCTGCTGACTGGCTGCGTACAAAGTCAAACCATTTTCAGTCATCAAACTTAACTGGATTGGAAGTCTTTCTACTACTAACGTATCTAGCTGCATGTCTTAAAGAGGTCGTGTTTCGCTGCATAGCATAAAAAACGTCCTTTTTTCCGCTGCAGTAAACACATCAGGTGACATTTGGAAATGCACATATTTGCTTTCCTGCTGAAAGCAAGATGAGAAGATTAAAACTATTCTCACATTAAAAAAGTGGTATCGATCCTCTTATCTAACTCTCGACAAAAATGCAAATAAGGGTATTTCCCCAAACTACTCCTCTAGCAAGTCCATCCCCTTCAGATCCCTCTTCTTTAACCCTTCCTGAGCACGCTCTTTACCCACAAATCTAGCTTTCATTAGCATAGCTTAGTTTGAGGTTTAGTTTTAGTTTGTTTTTAGCTTAAGGTCATTGCCTCTTGCACTCATTGCACACATTGCTCTTCCCTTTTTTCTCCTTCCTAGCCTCTCATCTCCACACTACCTTACTTCAGTCTTTTCTCCTCCGCCATCCTTCATGTACCACCTCCTGTGTTTGTTGAAATGTTTTACTTTAGCTGAACTTCCTAAACTGTGGGGTTTATTTTCGTTGTTTCATTGATATCATTGGTTGCTTTCCATAAAATGCTTAATGACAGTTTATTTACCTTGTACATATAATGTGTTTAACCTGGACAATCCTGTGTACTTCCTCTCTTGTCTCAGGGTGCTGTGATCACCCCAGCCGCGTCCATAGAGCCCAGTTTGTCTCTTCACCCTTCCAGTGTGATGGCCCCTCTCACCCAGCAGATGAACCACCTGTCTCTGGGCACCACAGGCACTGTGAGTCTCAGCTTTTACCTCCTGCAAACCATCTTGCTGTGCATGCAGAAATTTCATATAATTAGTCAGTTCCATGACCAGCTGTAATTGGAATGCACATGGAAATAGCCGTTTTCTGTTTGCAACACATCAGAAGTGTGCAGTGACCCTGGGACCAGGCCAAACTGTTATGTAATGTGAAATGTCATAAACACACATGTCCCAGCAGGGAGCCCAGATAGGGCTTTAGAGTCTAGAGTTACCTTTTGTTTGTGCCTTTATTATCATACTGTCTGTGACCCTCCATCTCTCTGCAGTACATGCCTGCTGCAGCCGCTGCTCCTATGCAAGGAACCTACATTCCCCAGTACACTGCAGTGCCTGCCTCTGCCATCACAGTGGAAGTAAGGACACCAAGAAGTTTATTGGCCACTGGTTACTCCTCATACCATCTTCATACAGCAGCCTATGGGCTTAACAAGGCTCGCTTGAATATTGAAAATTATATACCCTTTAATTTACACATAATTGTCTCTATTGTGCCTCTCAGAGAAATTACATGTTAGTAAATGAAGCCGTTTATAATCATCATGCTGTAGTGAAATTAAAACAAAAATGAGACCTCCGTGTCAGACTGACTTGGTTTCTGTAACTGTGCTTCTGGTTTTCAGGGCGTGGTGACAGACTCCTCCCCACAGACAGCCGCCCCCCCCTCACAGGACCCCAACGGGCAGCAGCCTTTATCAGTGGAGAATACAGGAGATCATGCCACAGCCTACTCTTACCAGCAGTCTAAGTGAGTTTTGCAAATAGACATATGTCTTTGTATTGCAAACGTTCTGTGCAGCTGAGTTATTGCCATCTAAGATGTAGTCAAATTTTGTTCCATCGCTTAAAATTTATGAAAACAGTTGTGGCAGTTTGGTTGAAAGTAACAAGTAGAAGGGAGGCTGGATGCCAAAGAGGGATTCTGATTTCTAATAGGATGCAGCACTTTATGTGTGATAATTACGACATGCCATTTACACTTTATCAAGAAAAGTTCACAGCATCTCTTTCTTTTAAAACAATTTCAATGGACTTTTTTTCAGTTTTAGAAAAAAAATATACTGGAAATTAGTTTTAAAGATTTATTCATAGAGACTTGTCATTTGAAGCTTGCATTTACATGTTCCACAATTTTAGAAATGTCTGAGATTCCCTCCCTATAAAACCACAAGTTGTTATTTTTACACATTTTTTATGCTTCAAACAAGATAGTTAGTGTGGTGTGAGCTTTTGGGAGTGGCAGACAGTCTCTTTTGGCTTCCAGTCTTTATGTTAAGCTTAGCTGAAATGCTGCTGGCTGTAGCTTCAAATTTACCATACAGACATGACAGTGGTATCGATCATCTCATGAAATTCTCTGCAATAAAAAGAAAATATCAATCTAGTGAAATTGTCAGAAGATGTGTCATTTAGCGCATGTGCATGGTAAAGACCAGACAGAAAAGGAGTTTGAAAATAACACTGTTGAAAGATGCATTCAGCTGTCTCCTACCTAAAATCTTGAGATGTCTTGCAATAGGGTTTGCTAACATTGTAATTCACAAGATAAATAAATCATACTGAATAGTGTGTGCGTATATAATCAGCTGCAGGAGACTACAGTGTGTAGTTGTTGCACAGACAAAATGTTAAGCCAATTGCTGTGTCGTTGTGGTCACAGAATCATGTCAACATTTGCTTGTAAAACATTCGTCTTGTCTTTCTGCCTCCTAGATAACCTGCTGGTGGTTTCCTGCAGGTTTCCTTTACACACAGCGGTTGGACAAAGAATGTTGTTCCTGCTTTAGAAACAGTATTATTGTTCACAGTTTCCCCAGTTACCATTTTTTCACTGACTTGTTTTTCTGTCTCCTTTAGATAACAAGATTGGTGAGAATCATTGCTGCATTGCCTTTCGGAGGACTGCACTGAGACGCTGGATACAGAGAAAATCAAACACGGGGACAAAAAAAAGAGGTGACAGGGGCAACATTGAGGGGAGAATGCTTCCACTGTGCACAGGCACCAAATAAATGACAAAATGAAGAAAAAAAAATCAATTATATTTCTTACCTGGTTGAACCAAGAAAAAGACAGCGGGAAAAGGAAATGGTGGTTTGCTGAACTTGAGGACATTGAAATCAAATGCAGTGTGCAACTTTGAGTTTATCATTTCTCACTGTGAGACTGAACTTTGCCTCCAAAGGAAAAAGAGAAGACATAGACTGAAATCTGAACTCAACCAACAAGCTGTACAGAAAAAAAGAACATTTGAATGTGCAGGTAGATTTTCAGACTTTTTTATTAAAAAAAGGAAGGAAACAAAGTCTAGAAAAAACAGATTGTCTTCCTTTCATATTAAGCTACATTATTTTCATTCTTTTTATTATTTGAGTAGTTTTCTAGAATATCAATGTTTTCGTAAATCTTTATTGCCTTAATTTTCAAATTTTGAAAACAAAATGTCCATAGTGTTGAATTATTAAAAAAAAAGAAAGAATAGAGTTGTTGAATGATTTGAGGGGTTCTTGGAGATGTCTGAGAGCCTTGGCGATAAAATCTACAAAGCTATCTGTACAGGATTTTAAAAAATAAGGTTGTATTTGTATGAAGATGATTTTAAATTATGTGGTGCAGTGCAGCTGATGTTGGTTGGTAAGAAAAAAAATCTTCTTTATGCGACTTGTGGGAAGGGTAAACCCACTGCTTCCTGGAAAATGCAGTTTAATCAAGGGATAAAAGTTCTGTTTCTCCATCACACACATTTGTATTTTTTTTGGGGTGGGGGATTGGCTTTTGATTGCAGTCTTTTTACCTTCAAACATTTTTCTTTGCCTGCTTTGCTTGTCTCACCGCAAAAAGAAAAGTTAAAAAAAGGAACACTTCTGGCTTTCACAAAAAACAGGAAAAAACACGCTAGGATTTTTAAATGTGCAAAAAGCAATAGTTTTAGTAAAACTGTTGACAGTTTGTTGAGTCTTTCTGATCTATTGAACAAAAGCAGCCTAAACGTGGCATATTTTATACCAAAGATGAAGAAATTAGGTAGTGAAGAGATCTTCCTCTTATTGCTTTTTCTGTATTTCTAGAGTTTTCTTGTTGTCATACTTTTGGTGTGTGCAAGATGATTTTATCAGTGACTGAGAACATGCAGTAGGTCTTAAACACAACTGCCTCAACCAGAAGAGTGTGCTCTGATATGTTTTGTTTGTCATGTGAAGTGGCTCTGTAACATCAGTCGAGAAACCAGACACTTTGTATGGAGAAAGTGGAGGAGGTTGGTGAATTACTTGGTGGTAAAAAGGCTAGAAATGCATTATATCCTGCGAAATATTGGTGTGTACTTTTCAAGCCCTCTTCAGGTGGCATTGACCAATCCTAAATTCTACATGCAGACCCTGAGATGCTATTGAATCATTTTTAAAATGCGTACTCTCAGTCCATACAACTGTTTTACGCCGCTGTCTTGCCAAACACAAGCCATTTAAAATGTGAGCATGGTGATGAACTCTATTAGAGGAAAGGGCATTTCTGTTGAACAAAATCATTTCATCTTATCTGTATTCTTAAAGGACCAGAAGCGTTTTTTTATGTTCTCCTTTTTCTTTTTTGTGTTGCCTTTGTTTGTGTCGTTTGAGAATTGATTATGATGTGTGAGCTGCTAAACACTTTTGTTTGTGGGGATTTAGGTTGTCTTGGTTTGGTGGGTGAATGATAGCAATTGGCCATATTAAGCCAAGAGAAAGACAGTTAATTATTATCCATGACTTGACTGTGTAAAAAGCATCCCTACAAGTCTTTCAGGTGAAAGAAGAGACATGTTCCCGGTGGCAGCCTTAGAAAACACAACAAATAGAGAATATGACTCTCTTCTTAGTTAAAATCAAATCTTAGTTAAAAAGAATCTTCATTAGTTTTACTGAGTAAGAGGGCATCAGTTGAGAACAAAAAACAATAAATTAAACACTTTATGGATTTTACCTGGCTAGCACTGGCTCTGTCACAGCCTCGAAGCCCCATCTACCTGACCCTCCACCAACGAAAGGACGCTAATGGAGACGGAGGAGTGGATAGACTCATAGGAAAAGCATGGTTCAACCAAAATTAAGCAGATACAAACCTCTATGGGAAAATAAATTATTGAAAGAAGAGAGAGGGTAGAGAAAGCGAGAACAAAAGTAATATTTATGAGATCTTTTTTGTACAGGTGTGTAAAAGAAGATGCAACAGAAATAACTTTGATGATGCTATTTTTTTATTTGCTTGGTCACATGCCTACCATGTCTTTCAAATTGTGATTCTGAGAGTGTCTGTAGAACCAGTGGATATTGCTGTAGTTTCAAATGTCTCTTTTTCTTTTTGTTTTCTTTTTAGACAAATCTTTCAATAAAATTAAAAAAATGTTTCAAACAGTCAATACTCATCTTGTGTATTCTGCGGGTACAATGCAGTACCACTAGAGTGCACTGTAGTACACAGTTTGAGAAAGGGAATGAAAGATTATTTGAGGAAAAGCTGTGTGTGTGTGTGTGTGTGTGTGTGTGTGATTTAACAAGTCACCAGGGATATTTAGATTTAAACAGGTGCAGCTGTACTTTAATATCTCCTCTGTTAATTAATTAATTTGATTTGAAATAGCTACAAATGATACGTGTTGATAAGTGTTTAAAATTAAATTAAATTTTAAATGAGCCCAGGTCATTTCACCAAAGGGATGTAATGATTGAACACGGCAGCTTAAATTTCATAAAACAGCTACAAAAGGTACAGTTAGTAGATATGTTTATTATATACTGATGAGAGAGATAGTATCATTATCAAAACAATGCTAACACAGTCGGTGCATTACATGAGAACCATGCATAATTCTCTCCAGTGCAAAGACAATATTACTGAAAGACCCAAATATACATACACACACACACACACACACACACACATATTTTTATTCATGCTGTTTTCAGTCAGAAACTATCTGTTGCTATAGATTGAAATGTTTTATAATTTATCTCAGAACTCACTCAATCAATAATGCCATGACAAGAGCAGTACAATAACAGAAAAAATGTGTATTTTTTAATACTTGTCAGTCCCCTAAATGTTTTAATTGTACTTGGATGTACAGACAGTATGATTCATTGCCCCTTTTAACCATGCCTTTTCCATCTAGACGTGTGGGTAATGGTTAAAAGCGGTTCAGATGCTGACAGAGTGATGAACAAGTTGTCATCTATTTATATCTGTAAATTATTCTCTGCTGATTGAATGGTAAGCTAGCATTTGATTGTGACAACCAGACATATTTCTTTATATACTGTAACCAACAGTGAGTATAGATTACACTGAAAACGGTGTGGCTTGTCAGTGTTGACAAGACTTCAACACTATATTCAATTCTCTGGTTCTCTGAAACTTTTCCACTGACTTATCTCCTATTTAACCAATTATACATATCTATTATTTTCTCAGCAATACTCTGTTCTTTAAGTACAGAGTGAAAACCTTCCCAGGACTGAAACAACATAAGGTTATTATATAAACATGACATAATTAATAAGAAAAAACAACTTTTATTAAACTAAACAATTTCTCTGTCTTTCAAATACCACTTAGTGCATGGAGATTTTTGCATTG
This sequence comes from Lepomis macrochirus, assembly GCA_024633595.2. Lineage (NCBI taxonomy): Eukaryota > Metazoa > Chordata > Actinopteri > Centrarchiformes > Centrarchidae > Lepomis > Lepomis macrochirus. The sequence continues at coordinate 24,304,581 of JALXJV020000015.1, read as the reverse complement.
GGTGCACTAAGAGGCATTTGAAAGCTAGAGTGGCAAAACACAAATATGCCATAAATACCAATAAAGTTTATTACCTGTCCATTTCCATGTCAATAGCAATCCTGACTTTCCACTGCAGTTGACTCCCCTTTCCAGCCACACTGTGAGGAAGACCCAGTGTGGGTCAAAACCAGTTGGCATTCCCCTTTTGTGATTTTTTTATTAATAAAGACATTTTAATGACACCCTTTGCTCATTGTGAATGTGCCTGAAGTAAAGCAGGGGCTTCCTTATGTCTATGATGTGGAGTATTGTTATGTACTTGTGGTTTTCAGTGAGTTTATACACAATATAAAATGCTACAATAAATCTGTGGCAAATTGCATACATTTTGTATGTCAAGCAGATCCATTCAGTACAATTACTTGTATAATACAGTGGAGGGAAAACAATCAATCTGTAAGTGAATAGCTCATGCTTTTGCCTAAGAGTCCATGTGTAAATGTGAGCACGCAAGTGGTCATTTAAGATTACACAGCGGGTGCTCCTTCATCATTTGTACACTATCCAGGTAACCCTTGTGACCCCTTTTTTCCAGTAAAACAATAGGAGCTTAAATGTTAAAAAATCCAGTTACTTAAATCTGTGCAAGTTTCCCTGAGGTACAAAATAAATAAAAATGTTTTAATAGTTTTTGAAGAGTTTTCTTACTATCACAATGAAACCAGTCTCGCATCTGATGCTAGCTCAAAGACTCACACTTCCAGGATACACAGTGAGAGGTTTTCACTTTGAGGCTCTTGCTTCAGTTTTCAAAAACTCTTATAAGTGAAACAGAGGGCAGCAAATAGCTCAGGCTGAAAAAAGAAAACATTTTCATTACTTTCAGTACAAGTGCCTTGACACATGCTACTGTAGCGCTCTCCAGCTACTTGACAGGGTTACAGCAGCCCCCAAGGTTTACAATGGCAGATCATTCCCTTTGTAACTTGCACTCTCAATAGCAAGTGCGAATAAGAATGATGAAAACTAAGACAGCAGTTACAATGGTTAGTGCTGAAAATAGAAAGATAAGTCCGGCAAAAACAGGGTTTGTCATGGGGGGTGTTTCTTTCACTTCAGACGGGATCATGTTGGACATACTCAGCATGTAGCCCAAACTCCAACCTATGCTGGTTTTCTTTACCTGAAGAGAAGAGAAGAGAATTCCCATGCTGTCACTGTGAAATTTGTATGATGTACACTGTGTTCTTACAGTCAGCCAATACATCACTTTGCATGTCTAGAGAAGTTGAGAATATCCTGTTATGCAGCCCTAGGGCAAAAGATGAGTCATAACACCCAAACATCCCTGTAAAGAGTACAAGTGTGTCTATTTTGTAACTTCCTCCAAAAGGACCTACGAACTGCCAGACTCCCACACACCCCAAAGGCACCAAACAGCACACTAACTCTCTTGTTGGTGGGATTGGAAATTGGGAGCATCGCCAGCTGTTGAGGAGCGTTCTTGTGATCAAATCTAAATGGTAACCACCATGCAATTAGGAATCTGCAGCTGTAATGTACAACTTTTTAACAGCTACTATCTTTCTTTATGAATCATGACTAATAGACTGTCACAGAGTGTCACAGACCAGGAATCTCCTTCTTTTGAAGGAGTTCCATTGTGAAAGACACCCATGTCCTCAGGGCGTCCTGGAGCAATACATTGACTGCCTTTCATTCTGGCCTCAACCTTTTGATTGCAGATGACTGGTATGTCTGCCATTTAGTGGGTCTCTATGGGTGGCCTCATACACACTTTTGTATGTTAAACGCTGTTAAATCCCTTTGTCTGAACATGAGGGGATGTTGCCAGCTGAAGCACAGCAACTCTCATCAAATTTCCATAGATGTAGTATTATTCATTTACTCCTTTATATATTGTTTCTTCCGAGAATATATAAAAACAGGCTTCATGGCTGTGTTAGGGACAACAGAAGGTAGTGGGAACAAGAAGTGTCTTGGTGAAAATTATGTAGTTTTTTGTTCAACCCACCTCTCTTTCGAAATTAATATTTTTCCAGGTCTCTTTGTCAAATTTGTATCCATCTGCCAGCAAAGTAAAGATGTAGTGAGCTCCATAGCAGTAAGTCCTAAGGTGTTTGTCAGAGATCGTTTTCGTTGCTTTCAGCTGAAAGGAAGAGAAACAAAGGTCAGTGTGTAGCCTGTGATTAGAAAGAATGATAAAAATAACTGAAACTGAATGCTGCTAACAAAACATCAATGTTGTAGTCAGGATGAAGGCGAAAGACTTCAAGACCAGGACAAGATAGAGACAAAACCATGTGTAGACTGATTTCAATTTACAGTTCACATAGGCATGTGTTTAACGCCTCCAAATAACTTGGAGATTTTAAGCTGATCATTGTAAAAAAAAAAATGATGAAAAATGAAAACCCTATACCTAAGATTATCTGTATGTGTAAGTGTCATAGATATAGTTTATTATTAAGTGCAGTTTTGACATGGAGCACCTAGATTACATCGCACAGGAGGAAAATATTGTCACACGGCTTAGCTCAACTCTGGCAGTGATCTCTAAGCACAGCTGTTTTTCTTTCCCTCATTTTTACCCATCCCATCATTCGCTTAGTTTCTACATTTCTTTATCCTGTATTATCTTTCTTCTCTTGTCAACCTTTCCATCCTCCTGATCCACCTTTTCACCTCCCATTATAACTATAGCTGTATACCAGTTGGAAGAACTTACCACTGTCCAATTTGTGTGGCAGAATTTCTTAACTGTGGCATTGAATTTATCAAGATCAGACTTGCCGTTCAGCTCCAATGCCCTCGCAATGAAGAAAAATCCTGCATATGCCTGGCAGGAAAAGTAGAAGCATATAGTAAGTTGTTTTCATCTTCATCTCTTTTGCATGTGTTCTGTTTGCACTGTGCTTTACCATAAAATCTCCAGTGACAGGTGGTTGCTCGACCTCATTGAAGGAGCACTGGGATGAGGAGCAAGTCTTGAAATCAAATATGGACTTCACTATCCTCCTGCACTTGTCTGAGTCAGCAGCTCCCACTATTTTGAATTCTTGATTTGAGTTGTAGTTTTTTGGCTTCTGTGTGCACTCTGTATCATAAATGGACGACGCAATCATGGTGGTGTTGTAACCGTCAGGGTAGCAGGGGTTAATAACGTAGGCTGGGTCAGATGATTCCTAGAACATTAGGAAGAGGGAGAAAAAGTGAAAAGAAGGAATGGGGGATGAGGAATGAGGAAGAAATAAAAGAAAAATATAAGAGAGGGATGGAAGACATGGGAAAATAAGATACTGTAAGAGGGAAGAGTTTGGACAGTATTAACCATTTACAAACACCATCTATATACTGTATATCTATGTACATTTCCATGTACAGATACTAGTGTAAATACAAACTTTAAAGTTAACATTTTATACCAGGACCCTGCTGCATATTTATACCCATGATATACAGTATACTCACAGCACAGCATATTTCTCCAACTACAATTACTATTAGTTTCAAGAATGAAGCTATAAGATGACTGAAATAATGCATTTCTCACAGACTAGCTTGACGACATTCATGGTCCAATCAATAATCTTAATGACATAATGCATTCTTAACTGGTCTCCCTTTGCCTCTTAGCAACTCAGGGACAGCAGCATTCACTAATCAATCTTAACTGGGCATTAATGGATCCTGGCCCGCAATGTGCACCATACACACAAGCACTTAAACATGAACATAGAAACACATACTGTACAGGAAGCAAGCTCAGAAAAGAACCACCACCCTTATGGTACCTGGGAGACCTTCAGTGATTCCTCTGTACACAAACACACATGCAAACGATGAAAAGAAAAGCAGTGTACCTGGATTACTTTGTCCAGAATCCTCTTCTCAGCCTCATTTTTGCCATAGCAGAGGAAACTGTGTGTGTAGACATTGTAAGGGTAACCGTACAGTTTGACACGCATGTAGTCAGCCCCCCTGAGACCATCCTGGACTGCAAAGGCAATCTGCGTTGATGCTCCACCAAGGTCCATGGACCCAACAGTCTTTGCCCCTTCTGGGCGTACATAAGTGTTCCAGAGGTTTTTCTGCAAACATAATTTGAAATGTTAGCATATGATGAACAAAGGGTGGAGCAGTGGTGCAGTGGTTAGTGCTGTCGCCTCACAGCAAGAAGGTTCAAACCCCGGTTTCACCAGCCTTTCTGTGTGGAGTTTGCTTGTTCTCCCCATGTCCGCGTGGGTTCTCTCCGTCCTCCCACCATCCAAAGACATGGAGGCTAGGTTAATTGGTGTCTCCCAAATTGCCCTTAGGTGTGAATGTGAGTGTGAGTGGTTGTATGTATATGTGTGACTTACACAGACCAGATGACAGTGTCTTACCTCAAGGAAGTTTCCCATGAGGTAGTTGACAGTGATCCACCCATACAGCCCTTCTTCTTGACCAGAAATGATGGAAGCATTTTGGAAGGTGAAAGGCAAAGAACTCAAGTAGTCAGTGAGATTCGCCAGGATTTCATTGGACCTTCGTTCATCCTTCTTACTTGTAGCAAAACAGAAAAAGGGACAGAATTACTTACTGATTCAATTTTCATTGCTATTGACCACTCCTGTTGCCGGATATGAAGTTGGTATCAATCTGCTTGTCTGTAAGCTACATATGAAGCCTGAGCTGACCAGGAGATGGTTGTCTTAGCTTAACATAAAGACTGAAAGCAAGAGGAAACAGTAACAAAAATCCTAGTCTATCAGCTACTTTAAAGCTCTCTAATCAATGTCTGTATATTTGTTTAATCCATAAAAATAAAAAAATAAATGCAGTGACTTGTTATGAGTAGGTACAGAGTATTGGCACTGTGAGGTTACCTCCAGGAAGTCACTTAACCTAACGATGCAGAGCTATCAATGCAGTCTCTTAATGAGCATTGCTTTATGTTGCCGGACAACGTGGCAGCTCTAAAGGTTAGGACTAGGGCGATCTCTGAGATTCTTTCAATGTGCTGGTAAAAGAAGCTACTTTACTTTGCAAACTTAATCTCTTCCTCAAAAAGAAATCCCAGCATCCCACAGGCCCAAGTTTCTCTACTGATGACTACAACATGTACCTTACTTTCTTTTTAGATGATGTTATGGCTAGTAGATCTAGTATTTATTCTGATACTAACTACTACTGCTCTGGCCGCTTTCTAACCTAACAGCTTAGAATCTTTAATTGACTTGATTAGGAAGATAAAAGCCCTCTAGACAGTATACCATAATTCCTATTTTTTTACCAGTTATTTGGCTTGCTGTGTTAGCTATCATCAACGGTTCCTTGACTACAGGATGTGTGTCATCCTATTTTAAGTATGCTTCTATCCAGCCCATATTAAAGAAAACTAACCCAGTTCCTGCTTTGCCATTTTGCTATATTTGATCAATCTGCATGATTTGACACCCATGTTAGGCAGCTAACCAGATCTATTTTTTTTCCAAATAAGAAATATCAGCAAACTAAGATCTGTAGTTTAGTTTACTATTGTAACACACTATTCCCATCACTAGATCACCCTTGATCATCTGCAGGTAATCCATAATGCTGCAAGACTACGCACTAGGACAGTAGGACAATAGATGGTCTACCCCTATACTCAGATATCTTCACTGGCTCCTTCTCGTATAGGATCCAGTTCAACATCGTCACTATTACTTACAGCACAGTCGGGCACAGTCAAGCTCCTGCATACATGGCTCTACTGCTATAGCCTTACTCATCAGCTCGCTCTCTTAGGTCTAATAAGCAAATCTGCTGTCCCACACACTGGCCTTAAGATCAGTGATGATCATGCTTTGGAACCAGTTGCACCCAAACTCTGGAATGCTCTGCTGCACACTCTTAAAAGGCAGCTAAAGACACACCTTAAATACAATGTATTTATTGTGCATTTTTTAGCACATAATGTGTATTTATCATGTATTTTGCTACGTATAGTGTATTTATTATCTATCTTTATTATGTACTGTGATTGTAGCTCATTTCATGCACATTCTGCACATATATTTTGTGCACTTTTGGGGAAAAAATGTGGTGCATGAATGGGGTTAACGTAAAGTACAGCAACAGAGCAATTAGTTAGAAATTAGTTTGACTTTTTCTTACTGTAACAGTCTCATTCCAGCAGTAGCTCCCAGAAAGAGAGGTGTGGTTTTGTGTTTTTCAGCAGGAATGGCCTTGGTGATGTTGTTCATGCAGTCTTTGAATCCTTTCCATGATGCAGCATCTTTCTGTGGGTCAACTCTCATCTCTGAGATACCGTCACCTGTGGACACAAGGCCAAGTACAGGCACTGAAATCATTGAGCAACACGTCTAAGTTATTGTGTTTCTAACATTGGTCAGTTGGATAAAGGTTGTTGGAGTATGTCTCAAATTTCCAAATGTGCAGTAAGCTTTAGCTTCCAGTATTCTTTTCATTACATCCTGTCCTTCAATTTACACTACTTCAACATTTTCATTTTATTATCTTTTCATCCATTTCTATTACTACTTTCACATAAGCTGCAATGTGCTCTTCTAGTTGTAGAGACAATGACTCACCAGGAACTTTACAGTTCATTATCTCAGTCACCACTCCTGTTTCATTCTCCTTCTCCCCTGGCCACTCGTACAGGTACACATTGGAACGAGATGAACCCGAGTCTATCACTATGCCATACTGAAGTGAAAAAGAAGAAAAAATCATATCACAGGGTCACATTTTTTTATTTGGCGTGTTTGATTGCACTTCTTACCTTGATTAGTAAAATATCTAAAAGCCCTAAATGATGCTGTTAATCTGACAAACAAACTGAGACTATGACGATTGCATTTAACTAGGCTGCTGTGAACATTAGAGCCCTTTTGGAAAAAAACACACATGGTCCATCAGGACCTCCATTCATCACCAAGCTGGCTTCACATTCCCAACTGAGAATATGTAGGAGTTGAAGTATGTGTTTATCTACCTGGCCCTGTCCCTCTTTGAGAACTGTTATATACTTTACACATTTATAGCCAGATACTAAGTGCATGTTTATGTGTACATCCATTGCATGTATCTGTTCACCTCTGAGGTGTACTCTTTAGACCTCCAAGTGTCCTGGATGATGGCAACTGCAACGAGGGCTGCAATGCTGGCCAGGAGGATAAGCAGCACTCCTGCTACACGACACTTGTAGCCCATTTGCCGTTTGGAAGCCATTTCCTGTTGGCAAGAAATGGGGTAAAAAAAAGATGTGTGGCTCTTACTAAAAGCATTTTAGCTCTCAAAGTGATGACATGTGGAGAGGTCTGAAAAGTGATGATGAGCAATAATAGCACACTTTATTTACATTAAGCTAGAAAAAAAAATGTTGGCAGCATTAATGGTATTGATGGACTAAGCAATACCACCAGGTTTAACAAACATACAGGAGGAAACAAAATCAGAAAGTAAAACACTGTAAATTTTGATTGGCTGTCTTTTCAGTTAAAATACTGTTTAAATGATTTTTGTCATGCACAATGATAACAACATTGAAATACTTTAATCACACAACAATACCTTTGATCTGTTTAAGGCAAATATTAAAAGCAATTATATGAAATAAGAATTTGTTGAATATTTTTTATGATGCCTGTCAGCAAAGAGAATAGGCTCTATAAGAGCAGCGCAGCAAGCAAATAATGTCTCATGGGATAAACTGACTGCAGTTGGACTTCAATACTGTCATTATAACTTTAATGGTGAATTATAAATCCACCTAATTCAAAACTCTAAACAAATTGGCAGAACTTGTTCAAGCCTTAACAAAGGGCCATGGAGTGTGTGGCTGTAGAGCTAAAATACAACATAAAATATAAAACTGTTGCCATATTTCGGTATTGCACAAACAGTATTTTTGCCAGATCCACAATGTGTGGTTTGATAGAAAATACTTACAAAAAAGCTATTTCTCAGATGCAAGAAACACACATGCATTTCATTCACAAATTCTGACACAACCTGCACCTTTCGAAAGGCAAGTCTTTGTCTCAAAACACATGTAGACACACACACACACACACACACACACACACACACACACACACACACACACACACACACACACACACACTTAAACTCAACATTTTTCATTCTGATTTTTTATTGTGTTTTCCTTGCATGCTATTTATGCATTAGTTCTTTAACTGTCTATGTTATCATTGGTATGTACAGTATGTCAAGATAATCTTTATTTAAAACTACAGCAAAGCTTAGTAATGGCAATTGCAATGGCAAGAAATTATCTTATTCCCCTTAAAATAGTAAAATGAGATAAATAGTATTGATTGAAATAAACAATGGCACAGCAATGTAAAGTATTAGATCCTATAGTATTCCAAGTATTCTTTTCTTCTTTAAGAAAAGGATGATGCAGCATGATGTTGCAGCTTTAACTTGAAGCCACAACATTATGCTGTGTTTATGGCAAAGGTTAATCATCAGTGGTTATGGTATTGTAATTACAACCTTGTGTCATTCTACAGCTATACACAGTGCTGTCTTAGCCTTGTCATTGCTTTTATTATTAGACTGTCAAACTGTTGATAGATTAAACTGCAGCAACATTCCTCATCTCCCTTTCTGTCTCTCATGTTTTTCCTTACTTTTGTCATTTCTCTGAATTTCCTTTTAAGCTGTTTAAATCCAAAAATAAATATTTTGATTCCTTCATTGTCAGAAGAGTGTAAAAACACTACAACGACAATGTTTGTGTTCAGAGTTACCACAGCAACTGATGTGGAAAGAAGCAAACCAAAGCAGTTAGGCAAGGTGCTTACAACCAGTGGTGACATGCTAACAAGCATCTGATGTCTCTTACAGATTTTGCATCAAGTCTGCTTAACACTTCACTGTTTTGTGTGTTACACAGATGATATTCCAGGTTTACAAATGTGGCACATTTCTCTTTATAACTATTATCCAGACATTTTAAAATGCTTATGAAAGAGTCACAGGATCTGTGTCTCTCTCTATAGGATACTGTAAAGTTTCTGCCAGCATTGTATGAGAACCAAATAACCCAGAGGTTCCTTCTGCTATTTCCTCTTTATAGTCCCTAGTTAGACTTGTGTAACCTCAAAATGACAATATGAGCTAGTATCCTACTGACATAGACATCTTCTTTTCCCACACTAATATGCTGCATTTTAACGAGTATAAAATAATAACTATGATTATAACTAACCTATTAAATAAAAAGAATATAAAAGCACACAGAAACACAACACTTAAGGGTAAGCGGGTACAGCTGATGGATAAATAGAATAACTCTCAGGGACTGTGACTAAGTTTGTGGACAATGTGTGCTTTACTACGACTAAAGCAGGGGTAACTGTATTTCTCCCTTTGATGTAAGTTATGGTTTTTAATCTTTGTCAAGTTTTTATGGGATTTTAAATAGTGTCAAGAGAGTACTGTCCTAGTCCTCTACAGCTCTAAACTGCCAAATGTGGAGAGACTCAAAAAGCAAATGAGCTAAGTAGAGACAGGTAACTTCTACTTATATCATGGGATTGTTATTTTTCTCCATGAATGAAAATGCCTCTTTTATAGGACGCTGAACAACTTGCACTTTTACACTGCAAGCAATTGCATATCCACAATATGCTCTGAAGCACTCTGCTCTCTGTTATTCACCCCAATGAAAGAAACAAACCTGTCTTACTCCTCATTTGTGCATAAGGTAAACAAACTACCATTAGTTCTTTAGTTTAAATACAATTATGGCCTCAAATCAAGCTTCAAAACTGACAACCCGATACCGACAGTATCTCCACAAAGACAGCCACGTGAAGCTGGGAATGAATTTAATGCATTTATGAAACATTTCATTTAACATGCAGCATTGCCTCTGCTTGTAGAGACTTGTCCTCAAGAGATTGAGAAGCAAAGGTGAACATTAATAAATGCATACACACTGTCAGATCAGATTAAATCATACAACTTAGTAAATAAACTTCCAATGAAACAGTTTTACCTGTGTCAGTCACGCCTTTGAGATTAAGTTGGGGTTTTTTCAACAGGTAAATAAATGCATGTGAGAAAAAGGAGGTGTGTTTGTTTCTTACCTTGGAGAGCCGGTCTGTAGATCTTACTTGGGAGTGGGAGTGAGATGGCTCTGAATAAGTGATGAAGAAACAGAGCAGGAAATATGGGAGCTACAAAGGAAAACAGACAGAGAGAGAGCAAGGGAGTGTGTATGAGTGGGGGAGAACTAAAGAGTGACTGGCCCACAGGAACAGGAGTGGTGTACCCCAACAAAACAGAGCGAGGGAGAGAGCGAACATGGGAGGAGCTATGTGTGCAAAGTTTTCACCACTCCCACCAAACCGGGGAAATTGAGCAGCCAGCCCAGGAAGCGCAGTCACTGAATGATGCAGGGCTGTTCCTTGCTCACTTTCTGTGAAGGAAGCACAGATACTTGTGTGTATGTATGAAACAATGTGAGAAGAGAGACTGGGAGCGGTGGTAAACTTAATTGATGTAATCAATAAGATATAAAAAGAGCAGTGCACTGTGGCTGAGTATCTGCTGCACTGGTTATCACAAAGTCAGCTCTTATTTGATAGGCTTGACCTGAGGAGGGTGAAAAGCAAAAGAACAAGTCTCAACAATCAAAGATGTGTTGATACCTGCATCTCCCACTATGACTCATTTATTTGTTTAACAAAGTGCTGTGGAAAATTGTGCTGTAATTCAGTATGTTTGTTTTGCTCTTAGAAGCAGACATAAAAGTGCTGAAAGCATACTTTTAATTGTATGTGCAGATATTTGTGTGTATTTGTACGTGCATGCAAACATGTGTTTGGATAATGTAGCACTTTCTGGAAACATGAGACATTGCTTGAATTTATGTGTGTCTGTCCAATATCACATTTAGTGATAGGAAGTGGCTGGCAGGTGATGCTCCTGGGACATAAGAGTGGCAGATTAGTACACGAAACACGAAGATGGTGTTGTAGTACTCGAGCTTGGTGGTGTTAAAGCTCTCGTTCAAATCGCATTTCTACTCAGTCTTGTCACAGTCTCAATCATGGAGGATTTTATTTCAAGACCAGTCAACAACTGTGGGGATATCACTAAATTGCCTGTGCATTGTCTGATCTATTTGTTAACATCCTTACTTTGATTGGAAGTAAAACTTACTGCTTCAAATGCAACCAATCAAATGACTAATTGACCAGTTCTCCAAGAAAGTGAATGTCTGGGAGCTGGAGGATATATCAGTAAAAATCTGCAATAATAAAATTTGGCAACCTAAACCATAAAGAATTCATGGTTACAACTTTCAGACGAAAACACACGACAGTCTGTAAATTCTACAGTGCAACACTTGCAGAGAGGGCTGGGACTGTGTCCCAGCATTAACACACTTCAGTCCAGTGAAGAGGTGAATAAGCTCAAAGTGATAGCCAAAACCAAAAGAGTTGGGTTCAAGGCTTCCTTCTCCACCACCATACATGATGGGGTAGTGATGCCGAAGTGGATAAAACACATGCCTTTGGTGTAAGTGACCTGGGTTCAGTCCAGAGGCGTGCAACCTCCAACATCAATAGCAATTGTATGTCAATGTAAAATCTAAAGGTAAACTGCAGAAACAGCAGAATTCTTAAGAGTGCAAATACACCCGAATTGAGGGTGCTACTGCTATACCATGTTACACTCAGTGGTACCCTGTAGAAGTTTAGAATATCCAGGAATCCATGTTGAGCCTCCTCAGCCTGCTGGAGGAAGAAGAGCCTTGCGGTTTTTGTAATGGTTGTTGGTGTGGTGAGTCCAGGTCGGGTCCTTGTCAATATGAAATCAGAGGAACATAACAGGTTGGGAAGCAAAAGCCACGGTCTTATAATCCACTGGAGGCTTCAGAAAGGCTTGCCTGGGGTCCCTTAAAAACTAGGGATGACAGGGCTGTCCATGGGCCAGCAGTGGAACAGATTGATACTCGGCCAAGCTTGCACAACAACTTTCAACCTTCTCTCTGCGGAGAAAGGAAAGATGGCCAAAACAACTTTGTTTTAGTTAACATATTTAAACAATCATGAACAATTCAATGTCAAAGTTCATAGTCGGCAATAAGTTCCAATAAAGGAACTAGTGACTTATATGGTTGCATAACCTCATTCACACACCCACACACTCCTTCTCACCATATCTTGCAGCAACAGTAGCTCAGGACAATTTCCTCTATTCTACAGGGTACTAAATGGAATAGTCAAACTAAACTTTCTTTACTCCAGCCTTCTTTGCGCTGGGAATGTGAACATAGGATAGGCATGAGGATATTGCAGCTGGTCTTACTACCTGGCTTTTTGCCTCCTTTCTGCACTTTGCTTAATGACATATTTTTGATTTGTCATATCATTTTTTAAAAAACTCTTCATTGGGTAATACATATTCATTCATATATAATCAATATAATATATTCATTTTGGGTGATATATCCTAAACTCTACGATGTTTACACGAATACCAGAAATGCTCTCCAGTTAACGTGGATCATTCTTTCTCCTCTCCTCTCTTATTCTCGTTTCTTTTCTTCTATTCTCTCGTCTTCTCTTTTCTCCTCCTCCTCCTCTTCTTCTCTATTTTTTTAGTACCTATAGTTGCCGCTTCACATCACTGTGGTTGCTTTATAAATCTACTGAATTCCTTAACATTTCAGCATGTGGGTGTTCTTCTGATATCTGGACTGTCTACAAGGAGGACACTGATGAGGCCAGTCAAAGTGAATTACATGTCTGAGTCAGTGCTCAGTGAATAAAGATAAAATATTTTTAGCTGCCTAAAGTGAGACCTGAAACCCACTGGTCTGAATGAACCGGAAAGACAGGATGCTGACAATTGAATTTGCACCAAGAGAGGAAATAGAAGAAAGGCAGAGAGCTCCTATTTAACTTTATGGATTTCGAGCCTCCAGGATACTGATTACATACCTATCCCACAGTGATATTGCTGTAGTATTGTAGTGGTGTGTCCATTCCAGCGTTGCAGTCTGTCATGATGTATATGGGCAAGTATTGCTGCTGCTCCAAGTAAAACATCTGCAACAGATGTAATGTAGCACGGATGTAAGGTATCTGGAAGGCTGAATGAGTTAGTGCTAAACAATACTGTATGTATATCAAATACTTGACTGTATTTTCCATTGTTTTGGAACTCATACACCCTGCATTGTTTACATCCACAGGACTGTGTCGACAGCGTAATTTTACCTAATTTGTATAATACTTTTTTTTAAAAATGTGTCATCATAACAAGGAAACATTTAATGAACAAATCAGCAAAGTTGCACAATGTTCTTACTGAAAATAACGTTAACTGTCAACTTATTTCATTTGTTTTCCCTACAATATCTACCCATGGCAACTGAAGCATATGTTCATGGTTTTGAGAAATATCAAGTATAACCAACACTGACCTGACAAGACTATCTGTATTTTCCTAACTTTAAACAGTGTTTTTGTAGACTAAACTTAACCAAAGGCAAGACAGGACACAGGACATGAAGTTCAGTCTCCAAGTTTTAAAGTCTGGCTTTATAAAGGCGTACTGAATTTGGCAATGCAATTGTAATGCATGCATTGTTATTCAATGAGCTATTTCTCATACATGCATTGTATCTCTCTCATATGGCCTGATGGTAAAAGCAAAAATGGTAAACGCAAATGAACTTAAGTAATTGAGATCCAAGTCTAACACTTGCTTTGCTACCAGTAAATGTGCTACCAGATAATGAATAATTGGACATTCTTTTGTGTCATTCTTTTAACAAACCATTATGCAATATGTTTTGTTACTGACTTGAAAAAAAAATCAGTATTTCAGGCTTGCCTGTATTCTTGGGAAAGACTGAAATGAAGTGGTGAATAGTCTTCAGCCAACTAAGCAGAAATTCCACCAGCCTCACAACATTACTATACATCAAGACTGTTGACAGTCTGCTGAGATTTAGAAAGCTGCCCAGAGAAGTAATACTAATTGTATGTGTGTCTGATGTGGTGATTTTCAAATGCACTACATACCGCAGGCCAGGGAGGAAATGTTGTGACGTTGCTTGCGGTCAGATCAATTAGAGGACAGAGGCACTTCAAATCCACAGAAAGACCCTGGGTTATGCAATTCAAATATCTTAATTTGAGAAATGTTTGATAATGGGGTTTGCTCTGTCTATTTTCTTCCATCTCTTTCTCAGTTGATTTCTTTCTCTTTTCTTTTTTGCTCTCCTACTTTCTTACTGACTCATGCTCAACATTTGCCAAACCCTTTCACTGCACATTTTCTCACTTACACACAGTCCTTCACAATTCAAATGCAATGTAATTTGTTTGATATATTCCATAACTAGAATTCTTTTATCGCATTTGAAAATATATCCTATTCTGGATTATACTAATGGAATGTGTTCACTGTAATTTAATATTATGAGGCTACTATCAAAGTTACTGCAATGTTATTAAAATTGGTATACTGGTGCAATGTGATCAAAATCAATATGCAAATGAAAATGCTCTCATGTTACATTTTAGAAGTTTAAAGATCATTATTATTATTGTAAGTAGTAGTAGTAGTATCATTGTTGTTGTTGTTGTTATTTTACATTTTTTTATACTTTTATACGTGTATAGCAAACTAACAATTCTTGTGTTTATGTAAATGTTTTTATTTCACATTTGCTTTGAAACATCTCTTTCCTATGCCAATAATATTGAATTAAATTGAACTGATACATGCAGTATATACATACATGGAACATACATCATACATACTCAAAAATTCAACAGTGCCATACTGATAGAAAATGAGCCATCCAAGTTTCTAATGTGTGGGTTTCTGATGTGTCTATGGTTGGTAATGGTATGGTGACGTAGACTCGACAGTATAGAAAACACTCTCCTCCACCACTGATAATCCAAAGAGACATCCCCAGGAAAGATGTAACACAACCCCACATCTCTTGCATACTAAAGCTGTGAAATAACACTCATCACATAACTATTGAATTATCACAAAGGAAACACTTATCTTAATAGAATTGTAACTATTAGTGTTAACAGCAATCAGTGGACAGTTCAACACAAGACATTAAATGCTGGCCGGGTAACATGATCTCTGAGGTCCCAAGTGTAGTTGTGACTTTAGATTCAATTATCTGCTGATAGCTGCTAGATTGTCATGTTTTCCCAGGCGATGCCTCCCAAGTGAAAACGGCAAGCATTCAACTATTGACCAAAAAACAATAGATGTTTGAAGTCTGCTTAGATTAGTGTACAGTAAACAGTGGAGCTGACATCATGTGTTGGACTGGACTTTAACACTGGAACTCTGAGACTCTACAGAAAGCTTAAGTTAGACTGTCCAAACAGTCATGGACTGCATTGTAGCTGCACTACAAAACCCTACTCTACGTCAAGCTTTATTTAAGTCATCATTTCCCTCTCACAGACACCAGTCGCTATGTATTAATTAAACCTATAATTACTGATTTTTTGGCCACTTGAGGGCAGCACAAACCTTTCAAGATGATAAGGCGCAGTGGCGTGTCGAGACCTTTTTTTGACTTGTGGGGCTCTGAGTTATGCAGTGGCAGCATGAATTATGTGTCCCCACCTGCAACACATCCCAAGATACATTTGTTAATCACTGAGTAAATGCAAGTTTTACAAGCCTGACTTTACTTATTGTTTTCTTTGTATTTAAGAAATGAACATTCATATCAATACCCTAAATTAAGACTGTCTTAGCTAGATTATCAGTAGGCTGGAGAATATCATATGCTCAAATCTGTTTAAAATGTTCAGTCTTGGAATTATGTTTGATACCCAGAACTGCATGGTCTGGGTCTGTCAAGGATGCTCAAAAAGAGAGGCCCGACACTGCCTGGAGGAGAGAAGCTGCTGGCTCGACAGATTTGGGTCTGTAGGGCCTAGGTGGTTGTGGGGCAACTTCCTTAAGCACACAAAAAGCTTCTCACACAGAGTCTGTGAATGTTCTCAGTCATCCAGGTCATAATTATCCAAAGAAAGTTACAATCAAGGGCAACTGGACAACACTTGTCAACCAACTCGACATTTTGCCTCTCGTCCAAGAGGCAGTTTCAGTTCACACTGACTGGCAGGAAATCCCAGCTTTTTAACCTCTACAGAGTGTTGTCAAGATGATCGATACCGTTTGGTTTGTTAGTGCTCCTGGCTGTGTAACAATGTTATGGTGACTGGAGACACCCAAATCTGCACAACTGTCATTGTCATTCTCACAAGACCAAATGTGAGCGTTGAGTTTCCAGGGTAGGGGTGAAAGGACAGCACTGTAAGTGGGGGATAGGTGGTGTTGCAAACCCCTGTAAAGAGATGTTCTCTCCACTCTGGTGTAAATGGCCTCCTTGACTCCTCATTCAGGAGTAGAATAGCTGGGATTCCCTGTTAGCAGCAAGCAGACTGTCTAACCAGTGTGTCTGACATGCAGTGGGCTACCATTAGAGCTTTTTCAATCCAGTTCCCCACATTACATGACACATAATAAAATATAGAGCGAGATCACAGGTACTTCTCAAACTGATCTGAAAGATCCACATTCCTATTAAAACACCCACAGAGCTGAAATCACCTTAACAGTCTTTATTGAGCACTCCTTTTCCATGTCTGTCATCCACTTAACACTAGGGCTGGGCGATATAGCCAAAAATGTTATCATGATAAAAAAATGTAAAATAATTATCACAATAAATGTAAAATCATTATTTCTTTCAAATTTAAAGCCAGATGCTGATTGTGGTTTTAAACTATTCTTTATGGTCAGAACAAACTGTTGATGCCAAACAGTGGATCATTTCACAAATGTGAGGCATAAAATCTAAGTAAAATTAAATTAAGTAAAAAAAAAATTTCAGTCCCTCTTCCTCAATAGAATATCTTAATAGAAAGATTAAGTGCTAATTCATTTGTGATTCATATGAATTAGCATTAATGTATTAGCACTACATTTACTAAACATTTGTTATATTGTTATTGAGGAAAATTATAATTATAATTTGTAATTTTATAAACTATAACTTTCATTATTGATTTTTTTACAATGATTTGTGCATTCATCATATCGCGAAACAGCTGTTGTTTTGTTATTGTAAAGATAGCAATTAAAAAGACAAAGAATATAGGTTAAAAAATGGATCAGCACATGCAGGTAGCAGAGATTGTCTGAGCTACACAAGCAGGAAGCTTCCTGCCCGACACGTGAAAAGTCTGTCTCCATTCAAAATAATGGTTAAATTACCCTACTTCTCTCTTGATTTATTGCCTCAGTAAACACTTTTCTGATGAGTTTATGGTCTCAATCGCTAGTTTCATGTCTTCTTCAATACAATATGATCATCATTTATTGAATTATGGTCTCATAGGGAGAGGAAAATAGACCATAAAGTATAAAGCTGAATATGCTTCAGGGCAGGATTATCTATGATTGACAAGTTGTTACAATACTATTGCCTGTCACACATGACAGGCAATACACACACATAACTACTGGTGACCACTGATTCATTGCTGATTTACCCCTGATCACAGCCTGATGGTCACCAAGCTCTCCGACCAGAAAATCGCAGCTAAAAATCGTGTAGTGTGAACTAGGCTTAAGCTTAAAGATTTGACCATGGAGCTATGTGGAAAGAAAATAACTCTAAAAACACACTGCTTTCATGAAGTGTAATTACATATTTACAAAACATCTCAGCATTTAGATGTTTAGCACTAAAAAACACTAAAACGAATTGGGAAACATGCAGAAGTTAAGCAACATTTTCTTGTATTTTAGCAATGTGAATATTGAACAAAATAAAAAGTTCACTGTTCATCTTTAACTCAACAGAAAAAAAGGTTCATTCCAGCAGTGGACAACATCTCTGGTCACTTTAGTGTCAGGATTTCTTTTAGCAGAGGATTGTTGCTCTTTGTCAAAAGGACAAGAACCAACTGCAAGGTGTCTAAAATTGGCAAAATATGCAACTGATAGTGGGTGCGTTTCTTCAGAACCCAGCACAGCTCATTTGATAAGGCATAAATGGTAACCTCAGCTTGCTGACATTAGAACCCTGAAGTCTAGTTACATAGTTAAATGGCTTGTCGACCACTGCAGACAACACCTCACAAAAGCTGCAGTTCTGGAGATGCTCTGACCCAGTCATCTAGCCATCACAATATACACTTCCAAATACTTAACAGCATCTCATTTCACCAGTCACCACTGGAGTCCGCTGTTTCATGTTCACATCCTTTGCCCATTTGGGTTTTGAGGGACAAATCACTCACAGAGTCTCAATCTGCCTCGGTGTGTTGTTTGATTTCTAGTAATGCAAAGAACATCATCATGAATGAGTCCAGAACTGGGTGTCACACTGCTACAACAGAATCAGTGCCCCTCTCTTACTTATGGCCGTGCTAAAAAATCTAATATTGTGGATTACAAAGTTCCAAAAGTGGCAAAAATACAATCCACAAAGGACAGTGTAGGTACACTCAAAAGTACAACAAGAACATATCACTGCACAGAAAAAAATAATAAACATTTTATCAAATAATTGGGATATTTTCATGATAATTTTTATTGAAAAAGGGCAATAGCTTAAAATGTACATACATGTTTGTTTAATATAACATTAAGATTACAAAAATATCTGCTTTTCTTGCGCATCCAGTCTGAGTACATAACATCAGTCTACGTTGCTGCAACAAAAAACTGTTCTCAAAACAATGCTTTTCTTAAGAATAGAATGCAACTGAAACAAATGTTATATAATAATGATAATTCAGTGAATGAAAATGTTGAAGCCTCAACCTAGAAAACGTGGGTCACTTTACTGACTTGTTGATTTTCATCCTGAATAATGTTAATGTGTGAACGGAGCTCCACCTATTGTATATATTAATGTAGCTCTTCTGTCGCTGTCAAATGAAGGAAAATATTCAAAATGTTCTTTTAAAAAACATGCTCTGTCAGACTGAGGAGTACTGACCTTTACTAATAAACCTACTTAAACCGTCAGGAGTCGCCGATCACGCGGCATGATCAGATCACAATTTCTGAATTTGACCTTTTTCTTATTCATATTTGCAAGTTGTGTTTACATTTGCACCCTTTAATATGCTTGATTGAGCAAACATCTTTTAACATGGTATATAAAGGTACAAAGTATTTTTTAAAAAGGCTAAAATAGCACAAGACTCCTAAGGGTTTCAAGTTACATTTTCAATGAAGTACTTCTACTTGCAACAGTGTATTTTTACATTGTGGTCTTAGTACAATTACTTAAGTAACGGACTTGAATACTATGTCCACCGCTGTACATTAGTCTGACTTGTCTAACTGTAAATGAAGTCGATATGAACATTATTATGTGTTCAGAATATGATTATTAATGATATATGACAATCGTGCTGTCTCTGATTTGTTGTAAAACTAATTGTAAATCCCTCGGTAAAAACTCAGCTTGTAAGCCTCCTCATACGTTTTGTATGACGTACATGCTTTACTTTGGGGGGCACCGTAAGTAAGTATTGATCAGATAACCCTGAAGTAATGATGGACAGCTTAGGAACTACTCAGTTTGATGTACCACTTTGGGGTGCACAAAACTGTGATTAAGTCAGTGTGATTCACAGACACTGATGAATCATTAACTGTTCTCTAGTCACTCATCATTATCTAGGCTAAATAGTCCTGAAATCAGAGTTATTCAGGAACTACTTACTAGCCATTCAATATTTATCCGGTTGTTCCTGATTCATTCCTTAACAACTACTCACATTTTTGTGTACTGTATTGTAAAGTGTTACC
This sequence comes from Lepomis macrochirus, assembly GCA_024633595.2. Lineage (NCBI taxonomy): Eukaryota > Metazoa > Chordata > Actinopteri > Centrarchiformes > Centrarchidae > Lepomis > Lepomis macrochirus. The sequence goes on along the minus strand of JALXJV020000015.1, from coordinate 24,284,709 downwards.
TATAGATCTACCACTATAAAATATTTATGTATTTTTACAACATACTGGTATTGATTGCTTTGCATGTTTACTAACAACCCACTCAGAGGTCAAATAAATGTTTAATTTCAATTATAGGCCTATAGTAATTCTAAAAGCACTGAGGGGGCATGTGTGAAGATACTTTCAGTAATCGCACTCAGCACCAGACACGCAGACTGAATCCAACTAGTTCTCTTCTTTTGTATTCAATCCACTTAAAATTTGTAAGGTTTTGGAATATTATTTTACCTTTGCCATGTCTTTTCAGGAATCTAGTAAAAAAAAATTCTATGTAGTTTGACTGAATTGGAAAACATACATTAAAATTAGTGACTTTTATTTATATGCTTCTACATTTTTGGTCTTAGGCAGCAAGATGACATGTTTTTCCACTGTTGTGCTTCTAGTGTTGAAAACTGCAACACTACATGTTTTGCTTGGAAGGACGGCTTTTTCTCATAGCTAAAAGCTTACAAAGCTTGAATATATTCAGTTTAATACAACAAATGAATAAGGATAGTGATGACCCTGATAATCGATTCAAATAATGAATAATAAACATGTATAAACAGACAAGATATGAACTATGTCTTTGTTTGTGAAAGATTTTCTGTTTTACATTTGCAAATCTGCCAACAATAAGTCCCTCTACAGTGCATCTTTCCCTCTGTGTGCATTTAAGTACTGACATTTCACTCAATAACCCAACTGAAGTACAAGCACATATTTTATTCATGTAGGCTACACTGGTCAAGTACATTATGGCAAGTACTTGACCTAGGACCTCTGTATAGCATCATTATGTCCCATCATCCTATAGTTTTCTCAACCCGCTGTATGATTGTAGGTGTTTCTCAGAACACACAAATTACTATAGAGAAGTTCTGCTTTTCTACAACGATCGTATGTCTACAATGATCTTAATTTAGGTTATAAAAGCGAGTGAATGAGCAGGCCAATAATGTTGAACAGTAATCAGGGGCTAATGCTGAATCCTCATCTGTATTTATAGAACACTGGCCTTTGTCCTCAGGGATTAGGATGCTCAGGGGAGGCTGAGCGGCATGTTGGTGTGTGTGTGTGTGTGTGTGTGTGTGTGTGTGTGTGTGTGTGTGTGTGTGTGTGTGTCTGTCATGTTTAATTAAGCACACAGCAGTAGCTTGACTGCAGGACTATGTCAGGCTGCTTTTGTACTACTCTTTCTGTAATAGACTGTGAACTTGCATCCAACAGTTTAACAAAGCTGATTGGGGTGGTGTATGTTATGGTCTTGGTTTGAGCCATTAGTGTTGAGAGGTTGCTAATGAATACAATTAAATACACTAATATGTTGTATGTATATCTTTTCTTTGTCTTCAAAATCAAACTTGTTTGTATTAACTGTAATTCGATCTTGTGATACTAAATAACTGCTAAGCTTTTAATATGTGTTTTTTTTAAAACGTTGTCCAATTTAATATGTGATCCGTTTTATTTTATGTGTTGAAAAGTTATAAAAACGCTCCGTAAATGAAAGTTATATAATAATGTATGATTGGTTTTCCAGCACACTTCTACACAGCCTACAGTTCCTACAGCTTCACTCTTCTTCTCTTGGACTATTAATTTCATGCACTGCCCTAACACAAGACACAAATATTTTCTTTGTGAGCTTGAGATTTTGTAAACCATTGATGAGGATTTAAAAACCGATCCAAACACCACACAGAGTACTCTAGACTTTATTAAAATAAACCCATACCTCCACATGCAGCACACAGCCAAGCCAAAGACGAAACACCTTGATTAGTAGTAACTGCAGCTGACTTTGACACAATCACATCAATTAAACAACAAGGTTTGTCACACCACAGATTTACAAACCACTTGGCAGACGCATGGACCACTCTTGTCTAAAGACATCAGAGAAGATGTCTTAAAAATAAATCTTAAATCTGGCAGCTTAAAGTTAAACATATATGATGAGAGACTAATGTGGGTGGGTGTGAAGGATCTTGAATTCCAGGTACACCCAATGCTAAACAGGAAATACCTAATAGGCACCAAATCAGCATTAGACAGTGTGCAGTCAGAGAATATTTTGCATGTAAATATTTTAGATTTTAACCCTCTTCTTTTAACTATACTCATTTGATCATTTCTGTCTGAACACAGAAACATAATCATATACTGTACGTACAGGATAATTTTGTTTAATATATGTGTTTTCCTGTACAATTCAAATTATTTGGAATAAGCTAAGTAGAGAATAAATAGTGATCCTGTGTACCCCAATAGTAGCATAATTTCATTCTCATAAAAAAAAGCTGTTTCCATATGAGCACCCACAGAAAATTGCAGACACACATGGACTCAAAAAAATCATTCACACACACAATGTGTAGTACATTCAGTGCAGAAAAAAAGCACCCTAAACCAACCAAACCAAAACTTGAATTCACCCCACACTAAAGTTTACATAGAAGACACAGAAGCGACATAGACAGTAAAGTCTGCAGGGGCGTTATGATGAGGACAATAACACAATACGTACAGTGAGAGATAATAGCAAAGCCAATGGAGTTAATGGAGAAAATGCAATATTTGGAACCTGCATCCTTTCTTTTGATGCACATTTGGTGTGTAATAAGTTATTTTCACATACATTCATTTGGAAAATCAAAAAATATTCCCAAAATAAGACCACTGCTTTCTGGGCTTACTAGACTGGATAATTTGGCTGCATTGCCAACCGAAAACACACTAACTAATAATAATAAGTGAGCAGTGAAATCATTGTTCGTTCCCTTTATGACATTTTACACCTACAACATTAAACCTTTTGTCCTAACTTGTGTCCTCATTTGAGCACCAGATTGGACAGCCCCTTTTCCAGCAATTTGGTCAATGAGTGGGCTCCTGCAAAAGCTCAAAGGTAAGCTGTGTGATGTGCTGCCATGCTCGTTGGATGTGACGCGACTCTGTACTGCGTGCGCAGATGGCGAAGCGCAGGACAAAGCGGCCGGCGAGCTGGCAAGGCACAATGTGGATCTTTTTGCTCTTGGTGATCCTTTCCAGCAAGTTCTGGTTCAACTCATTGGAGCCCTGAGAGGAAGAGGCAAGGAGGAAATGATGAACAGGCTTTTTGTCTTGCTTTCTGGACACTTGGGTTACTGGGTTAAACTAGGTGTGTACATCTATACTGTTATCCATCTGCAGCAGAAATGGGTAAACAGAGTAAGGACATTTCATAAAGGACCACACTGGATTTATTCCACTTATAGTAGTTCTATAATGTTGGATGTTGTTACCTTGAGCCTGAAGCAGACCAGTCCCAGGATGACCTCTGCACAGATCTCAAATCTCTTGTCTGCTCGCACCAGACTCTCAAACTCTTTGGCAAGAGCCACATGCTGTAAAGAACAGATCTAGATTATAATGTTCTGTCACTCATCCACTGTAAAATGTCCCCGAGATATCCTTTACATTTCAATGAAAGTACACTTGTTTTAATTAGTCTGCAGAGATCCAAGAATGGCATAGTACATTTAACAATAGAGTTGAAGGGCACAGGGCATGATTAATAAGTATAGCAGGTTTTAAACACTGAACAGAGCATTTTCTGGGGGAAAAAGGTAGAACAGTTGTCATGCCTTTTCATGTGACCTCTGGAAGAAAACTCTCTTGCAAGGAACCATAGAAAAGGCTGTCATTTCTACAGGTTTCGCTAGATGGCAGTGCTGTATCATTACATGGCACTGTGCTTTCAGACACAGATCAGAGGACTTTTCCACAAAAATCCATTCTATACCTCTCTACCAAAACCCGTGAGTGTTACCACTCACTATGGACTAAATGTAACCATCTGTAACTATCGATATCCAAATGCATTTGGTTAAAGGAGCTTGTTGAGGAAAATAACACATCTTAGTAGGAAGCACTGCCTGGGAGGTTTACTTCAAACAGGACTATGTAACCATGAAATGGCCCGTATCCAAATTTGCTCTCGGGAAATGTCATCGCGCCCCTTTTAAATAATTTTCAAAGGGCACTGTATGATCAAACATGTTCCTACAACGTGATTCATCCACTTATGATCAAAGAGCCCACTTAGACATTGAATGCATGCCTAAATTCTGAAGGTGCATTACTGCATCTAATCTCAATTATGTGGACCTCCACTTTTCCTGCCTCTCTAATGAAGCCAAAAACTGGTCTACATGACCAATTTGTTGACCATCTCATTGTTTCTTCATGACCAGTTGGTAATTCAGCATCACTCAGAGGTGTTTACAAGCTAACAGAGCTTAACCCTACTCTTGTAACCTCAGTGTCTGTTTTGCTTATTATTTTATGGTTATCATTTTATTCATACCTTTGTCATTAAAACGATTAATTTTATACAACTTTCCCCTTAATGGGAGGATCGTTTTTTACTGTTAATAAAGTTAAAAGGAAACGTTAGAATTTAAATTACTTTTCCTCCACCAGGATGGAGGAAACTCACTTCTCATGTGCTGAATCTCCATTTGGATATTTTGTCCATTGTGTCTTAAACATTTAACAATACAGGACCAAAAAAATGCCTCAGACTGTTCTATCTGATCTAGAGGACGGATGTACAGTCAAGTAGTGTCTCATGGGCTATGGCTGCAGGGATTAATGCATCTTCTGCCGCTTCATTTAAAATGGAGAGTAAACACAAAACAGGCTAATTTGATTGACAAGTAGATTGAGCAGACTGGAGGGAGGAAGAGGAACATGAGGGAGAGAGACAAGCAGGGGACGAAGCATGGAGAAGAAACTGCAAAGTGAAAAGGATGGGCCTGGGTGGGTAAGGGGGAGGGAAAGGAGGGGAAATGTAGGAAAATGTTGCTATATAAAGAAGATACAGTGCACACATATACAGTATGAGTGACAGGATATGCTGATGGAGGCAGAGATGAAGAGACTGAAGGGACTTTAGTGGTAAGGAGGATTAGGTGGGGTGAGGCGTGGGAGGGAGGAAGGGATGGCATTTACCATCAAGACCAGGCAAATGTGATTGTCAGAAGTGGGTTTTTTTGAGATACAGAGAGGAAAAAGAGGGAAGCCAGACCTCTCACCACTGCCAGCATGGTGTTATTCTTTTAGTCATTTATTAATGAAGCAACAAGGGAGTTGGTTTTTGGATTAAGTTAATAACAATACAGGATCACCACATTGATATGCTAATAGCAAATGGTTGGTTTTTCAGCTGCTGAGACATGTTTTGTGGAATAATTCTCAATTTCACAAGACTTTTAGCACAAAACTAAAAAAATATAGTTAATATAGTTAGTTATTGTAATGCTTCATTAAAACCATAGCGCTGGTTAGATATATAATATACACCTATAAACTGAATGTACTGTGCTCAGTGTTCAGATAATATAATAAAATATATTTTTTTGGCAATTTCTACTTGGAAATGTTGGATTATGTGTGTAAGCATCAATACAGCAGAAATGTTTAGAATTTTAACCATAAATTTAAGGACAAAAATGCACATGGACTACCTTGCGTATGTGAGCCTGCAGGCCATTGAGCCCATACATACGGAAGACAAACCACATCTTTAGTGATCGAAATCTTCTTCCTAGCGGAATCTGCCAGTGCTGCAAGACAGAGGAGGAAGAGAGTAGGGGAGTGGTTATAGCTTTAACTTCTACAAGTGTATTATTAACCAAGGCTATGTTATTTCTTGTAAATTGAAAAACTAAACTAATAATAATTGATCTTACCCTGTAGTCTGTGATCAGCCCTGTTGAAAAATCAAATGGTCATATCAGTTAACTGCGTCACATCACATACAAATAAATGTTCAGCTGTTCAATTTATTTAAGGGTCCGTGTGCCATCGTCTGTGTGCAAATACGTCTATAACCAATAACAGTAGATCTTATTAAAATATGCAAAAACAAGAATAATTTCTCCTAACAGAGATTTCAGTTTGCAGCAGTACAGTCAAGCTCTCACATTAGCTTCTGTTGTAAAGCTTTTGTATTTTGGCTTGCTTTCCATTATCCAGGTGTTGCTGTCATCGTGTCCACGCCTACGTCACTGATCACAGCACTGTCAGTCCACACAGACCATTGGCTACATATAGCTCATCTCTAAAGAATGGAGGCTCATGTTAGTGGGTGTTAATAACCACTAATTAGATTGATGAGTCCAGATTGTGAGCGAAGGCTTTTGTAAGGTGCCTCAGTGTGGTGGGAGGTAGATGTTAGTCTTTCTCTCTGCCTGCTTCTGTGTCAGACAAATTATAGAGATGATCTGAGCCCATCTGCAGGCTAGGAGCAAGTACATCAGCACGCGTCATAGTAGCTGAATCATATACACAGAGTGAAGTGAAGTGAAGTGAAGTGGGGTTTTTTGTTTATTTTAATTTTGATCCTAGGCAAAGTTTATAGTTACCAAATCTCTCTCACATTTCTAAGAATTCCTGTCTTGCAAGATGCTAATGGGGTGTGTTCATTTCAGTAGGTCATAAATACAGTAAATCAGTTTAAATTTTGGCAGGATGGAATTGTGAAATTAGCAAGCTGGCTCACAGAAGCCAGCGCTTACAGACACACACACACACACACACACACACACACACACACACACACACACACACACACACACACACACACACACACACACACACACAACCATTGAAGGACAGATTGCATTCCCTAAAACGCAAAAATGTCCTCCCTCTCAAGGTCTAAAACTCAGATTGGTCCTCACAAACCACAGACAGATAATCAATAGATGCATAAGATGCTCACTCACACACACTTGGTGTGGTTGTCACACATTCATCTTCATGCCTGTGTTTATCTGGTTTAGGCTACACTGCACGGCATTTCTAGATGTTGATACAATGCTTCAGCAGTTATTGGTGAATCGGGAATGTGTGCATTTTGGCTCAAATGAATGAGTACACTAACCACCTTCCTCACAATGTGAGCAGTAAACAAGGTCACAGCTGTTCTTTGTTGTCTTTGTGTTATGCCATAGACCACCAACCTGATCTGTGATCATTAATTCAAATAATTGGTAACACTTTGTTTGAAGTGTGCTATGCATAACACTGACATGACAGTGACCATCATGAACACGAAAGAGTCTTGATGAATGTTTATTTAATTTTAGTGAAATGACTCTACCTGACTCCTGGTTTTCATGTTTCAGATAAAGTGGTTCCACCTTGAAGGCACCAATAATGTCCGCTCTCTTCTTCACCCTGTTGATTGGTGTTGACAAGCAGAAATAACATTACTGGACCGTTTAATCTTAGAAAGTCTTTTAGGATCACACATTGTAAAATGTACAAATTCTGTTTTATATTTGTAAATATGATATAATATACTATACTGTAATACACCACATTGTTAGTATGTTGTACTGCAGTAAAGACTATTATGTAGAATGTCTCAATATTGCATTAAATAATAAATAATTCTAATAGTATCAGAAACTAAATTCATTCTAAGCCAGAGGTGATGAAAAAGGGTTCTCTTCCCTACACCACATGTTGAGGTTTCGAAACACCTCTGTTTCCATCTTGTGCAGAGCCTGTATCATTTTGTTTGCTGCTGACAGAAGGGGCAGATGGAAGGCGTAGTTCTATTTTTGCTGTGCAAATAACTGAGTTGTAGATGGATATCGGTTTGTGATGACACAACTCATTGTTACTTGGATCCATGAGTCACTCAGGTAAAGTTCTTTGAAAAATTACAAAATACAGAACGTGCTAGATTCTTTAAAAAAAGCATAGACAACTCTCCTTTTATTTAACAGATCATTGACATACTCTGTATCCACACCAATAAAGCACCCAATATTAGTGGTTGCTGGATTGTGTACATAGATATAGCAGAACAGGACGGCAACTTACCACATTGTAGAGCAGTCAAAGTTGATTAAAAGCCATTTGTGTGGGTTGAAGTTGAAAGAGTCTGCAAACTTAAAAAAGAAACCAGAAAAAAAACCTAATGAAGCCACATTGTTTGAAGTCTCACTGGAATGACAGGTGGGAAGTAACAAAAAATAACACAAAACATTCATGATTTAATTTAATGTCAGTGGTTTTCTGTGAGGTCTGTAGTTTGGGGGGGATTTACTAAGTTGGAAAATTAAATACGATAATTGGCCATGAAAGTTTTAATATGTTAATATAATATCTAACATTAGCACAATTTGAATAATTTGCTTTTGCAAATTATTTGTATTTCCCTTTACTGACGCAGAGACAACCTTTTCACCAACAGCATTATCTAGACTAAAGCAGGCACAATTTATTTGAAATGCAAAAGAGGAACATCCAGCCTACAGCTCACAGGGAACAAGAAAAATAACCCTTTCCTGGCAGGGTTTATTCAACGAGAGACAAACCTTTCCTAATCTGTTCTCATCTTTTTGTTGACTATCTTTTGTAATATCCTTTTCGCTACCTCCATAAATGCAATAATACAGCGTAGCTAGACAATGTGAGACACAATCCTGGCTGACAGTTCCCATGCTGACTGATTCAAAGGGGGCTGGTTGCCTGCTCGCCCGTCACTCATATCCTAGCAACCAACCCTCGAGCAGGGCTGCACTCTCATCCTAAAAGGCTGGGTTCCTTCTTCCGGTCCTCGTCCAATGATCTTCATTGATCTCATAATGTTGCAAAGTTATATACTATTCATGTAGTGTATAACTACACAACATGAATTCTACTAAATATTACTGCATGTGTTTTTAATTAATTTGTGAGCTTCTCTCCACTTCCTTAAAAATACTGGAAAATATCAAAATGCAAGATTGTGGAAATAAAAATGTGTTACTGTACTTAATCAATAGCAAATTAAACACTAATTGTCAGTAGGAAAAATTGTGAAACAACATTTCGTCCTTTAACAGTCAAGTCATTTTCTATTTTCCCACCAATATTGTTTGAACTTCTGTCTCTAATAAACAGTGATATATAAAGGTCTAACGCTGCCTCAGGAAATTACTCTGTCCTTATCTCTGCATCTCTGCACAGCTTGAGGAGCAACAGCTGCCTCGGCAGCCTCAAAAGGCAGATTGATGCTCCTGCGCTAATGCCAATTGTTTGGCCCTATTACTCACTCTTGCACGCTTCCTCCTTGACATTAACATTATACCATTTTCAAACAGAAATAAAGCAGCTGAATATAATAAGTATGCAGTTGTGTGTCCTTTCATAGATGTTATGAGAGATATTTCACAACCAATTGAACAGAAATAGGTTGTCTTGTTGTTCAGCAGCAACATGTATCTGTCCACTTGGACGCACACTTCAAGTTTTTGACTGCACTTAAACCATATTAAATCCGTCCTACACATATTGGTTTGATCAAGGTTAAAATCCTATCACGTCATTTTTGTCATGAGCATCCTTGGAGCGACCTAGTCAAATAACTTTTACCAAGAAGCTAAAACATTCTCACCAAAACACTGTTTAATTATTTGTGTGATATTATATGAACATGAGTGCTTGTATATCTGTACACACCTCAATGCCGTTCAACAAATGCCTAAATTCGGGACAGATAAATGCGCTCCCAGCATACGCTGCATCAATATGCATCCACATGTTTTCCTCATTACCTGGAACAGACAAGAAACAGAGAGGTTATTAACTTCTGTAAAACAATTTGGTCAACTTTGGTCAACCCAGATTTAATAACTGGGGTATAAAACTATGATGAATGAATTACTACAAACAGTCACATTCGTAGGTTGTTTCTCAAAAAAGAACTAGATGGATCTTAAAGATCTTAAAAATGTAGACTGAACATTGGGGAAATTCACTGAAAATTTTTTTTGTTTGTTTGTTGTAAGGGCAGAAAATTGTTTTTCTTCTTACACTTATTATCCATTTATGCAAGTACTTATAATAGTGCTATTTTTCTTTTATTATTATTATGTCTTATACATTGTTTAAGCTTTTATTATTATTCTTATTATTATTCTCATTCTGCTAGTCTGTCCACAGGTGTGTAGGGTTTAAGTAAAGGATGTGGAGTTGTTTTCTGTTCCTCTCCTGTTTTGTCTGGCAGAGCAGGCAGAGGATCTTTTTGTTCCCCAAAACATAGATACTCAGACTGTGTAAATGACTATGCACCCCTTTGTTCTGGGCCAGACGTTAGTGACTGTCTTAGAAGACAGAACCTCTGGTCCAGCTGATTTTGTTGTAGTACTTCTCTGTTTATTCTCTTTTGTTAAATAAATTCTTCAAAGACAACGGTTGGTTGTAACTCCATTATTTGCCTAATCTCTCACCAGGAATCTAAATTTCCACGACATTTGTGTCTCAATTACATGCAATCAAGCAGTATGCTTAGTTGCAGGAAACAGAAGTTTCTTACATTCTCCCTATTGAGTATTGCACTTCCCTTCCTTTTCAACAAAAAATCAAGCGTGTGTGTCGCTGCAACAGTTGACTCACATAAGGGACCCAGCTCTTTGATGTGATCAAAAGCACATGATGAAGTGGTGCCAAGGGTTGCACAGAACTGAAAAACACAAGCATATAAATCCTTTACACCTCAAAGTGCTTTGTTGCACATGCCATTTTTCTGTTTTCCCTGTCACAACAGTGACAGATTGGTTTGTGCATTTATAAATTTTGTACAGGAAAATAAAATACAAATTCACAGTCCTTGCAGCTACTCTAACATATTGCTTTTAAACAAGCACAGATATAAATGTTTTATTCAAACATATATCTGGATCTCAGGTTTGATATACAGATACAGATAATTCAGAGCTCCAGCCTCCTGGTTATTGCCCACTGATGGTGATCTGTAGGTCCTCATGAGCCAGGGATTATTGTCCTTAACTAGATAGAAATACATTAGGCTCAACAAAAACAATGTCCTTAAACAGAAGCCTCAGGGGTGTACACAGCAGAATCACATTGTGGCTGTTAACCCAGTGAGCAGTTGTGTAGGTGGTTGTAGGAAAAACAATCCAATGACACACGTGTGAAACTTAATGTAAAAATGATCTAAAGAATGAGATGTAGCTGTGGGTCTGTCTGCGTGTTAGCTCTGAGGTAGTTTGCTGGCTGGATGTTGATTTTTGTCACTTCTACATAGAAAGGGATGAGTCCAGCAGCTTTGTCCTCCTCCACCATCTTCTTAAGCATGTCTCCTCTGACAGCATAACTGTTGTCTGTAGGAACCTGTCTCATCAGTACTCCTCCAATCAGAGCAGCACGTTCAACTGAGGAATGAGCCTTCGGAGGAAGAGATGAAACAGTTAGGTGAAACACAAATAAACTGCTTTTCGTAAGAAGAGATATCTCTCTCTGTGAAGAAAAGAACACTGGAAGCCTCCATGAGACCATTTGACTGCCTGACACATAAACAAGCCATATAGTAACATGATTAGCCTGTGCTTCAATTCTGTTTTGTTTGATATATTGTTTTATATTTTAGTGCATCTCTGCACTCTCTTGAGCCCTGACTTTTGCTTGGCCTCCAGAGACCTATGGTTGTTCATAATCAGAAATCAGATTAGATGTTTATTTCTAGTAAAGAGGAAGCAAAAGTCTGCTCTTGCTGCAACTCGACTTTTTAGATAATAAGATAAAAAAGGCCTTCTTGAAGACACATGCGTGTGTATCTTGCTCACATGAAGGGAAGCTTAAAACAAGTGTAAAGATAAGAGGGGGGTCAAGAGTTTTCATCTTTTTAAATCTATATTATTTTTGAGTTTATAATATACTTCAATAAATTTTAAAACTTGTTTTAAAACAACATAACCTACAATTGATATATGATATTTTATAGTTTTAAATACACACTGTACATACCATATCATCATAACTGTCAAACATAAATTTAAGCATGCTTTAAATACTTTATATAGACATGTCTGCATGCATATACTGCATATAATGCATATACATATTCACCTACTTCATGTATATATCTATTACATAAATAATTTATTAATTTTTCCTGCCAAATTTATTCCTGAAAAATCTTATTCTTATTCACAATTTACACATTAGATTGACTTGTATAGATTTTAAGTATGTTGTTGTGCATTGTTGCTTTTATGCACAGATTATTTATATATAGATATATTCATCTACTTGTATGTACATCATGGTGCTGTTTATGTTTATTTTTACCTAAATTATTCAACTTTGTTGACCTTTTGAAGCTCTATGTCTATTCTAACTATCATCCTGAAAAATCCAGTGTCAAATATTGGGAGCAACGATGAAATTCCTTGTATGTGTAGACATTGTTGGCCAATAAAGCTGATTCTGATTCAGATTATACCTTTATAATACAGATTCATAATACAGATTTTTGAATTTTACATACAAGCATGTACCATACTAATCCTCAGAACTTCCATAATTTATTCCTTAACACCTACAATAGACTATTATGCAAAAAGAATACATACTCTGGACACCTGGACAATCTAATGGTTTTCTTCAGTCTAAAAACAACAAACTGCTCTCCCTGTAAAGGTCTGTGTGGGCCTCGGGCAATTCCTTAACCTAATCACAAAGTCAGCCTGGTATTAAACCTGATCAGAGCTAGCTACTGCCTGACCGACCCTCTGTCTCCCTCAATCACTGAAAAATTCTTTCACTATTACTGGTAGTTCACTTGAACTGCTGTTGAGTGAGACCATTTACAGAAATCAACATATTTGCAGAAACTTTGCAAATGCACTGTTGCATTGTATTTTATTATACAGCACATTGGATATTCAATAAGATTATACAGCTGCAGTGAATTTTAAGGTGTTATTTAGTATAGCTGAAACACTGACTAGGTATATTGACAAACAGTCAGATGTAAAAAAAAACAAAACAAAAAGACAAACGTTGGTAAATGCATTTTTAAAACTGGTAAATAATAAAACTGTATGTGTAAAGTCAGAATTTTGCAGAAAATAAAGGAAAGCTAGCTTAGTCTCTGCACTAAAAAGTACACAAGTAATGTTGGGAAGATATGTTTGTGCTTACTTGCTCAGAGGTGTACGCCACCACTTTGGAGAGGATTTCACTTTCAGATTTTTCAGGGTTTGAGGCCTGGACCCATCGGATTACTTTACAGCGAGCAGCAAGCAAAGACACCAGGGTTGCCTCACTGGCTGTGCCCTGTTGCAGAATTAGAGGGAACTTGTCAAGTAATGCTGCTCCACTCTTGTGGATTTTAAACCAAACTTGAATATTACCCATATTTAAAAAGGCAAAAATCAAATAACACAGTGTTTTAAAATGACAAATAAATCTATCTTGTACCTTGTCTAACATATGTTCAGAAAGTAATTCTTGTGTAAAGTTAAGGTTGATTTTTTTATCTTTACAGAAAAGCTGTGTGGTTTTCCAGCTTTAAGACCTGAATCACAAAGTCCACTGAGTGGTGGATTAATCCAATCAGTCACAGTAGCAAGGGTTTATGTTGGTTTTTAGTAAAGGACAGCAAGTAGTACATCACCACTGACTGCTTTTGTTGGAATACCAACCAACCACATCAAATATTTTGGCCAGGATTCTTGACCCAGGTATATGGTGCTAACATGCACCTGCTCACACATTTTTAAAACAATGGTGAATAAAATTGGCACGTAAATCTACATGTATACCCAGTGTTAACTGATAATGTGAGCATTGCTACTCTATGTTCTTAACTGGCAGATATAATGTAAACCCTGAAAAAGGACGATTATCTATTAACTTTTTGATGCTGGCCTGTAATGTGTGTTCCTATTGATGCTCTATACAACTATACCCAAACCTTTTAAAAACACACACAGAGCTGAACATTTAGTCGATTTAATCAACCTTTGATTGAATATTGTAACACTTCGACATCCTCATGAGAGGAGAAAATAACTGTATTTAGAAAGTGTGTGGTGAGTCATCATTCAGCAAGCCTGATACAGAGAATTGCTTGAGGCTACATAATGAAGTGAAGCGTGGCTTCTGAGGTATCTGGAGGCATTAGCACAAGAAAGTCAATGAAATGTTCAAATCATTCAATCAATAAGCACAACTCTCTCACCAAACAAGCATTCTGATAAAGGCCATCTCATTTGTGTCAGAACAAATACTAAATTAAGACAGACCTTGAAGATGTTAGGGACCCACAGAATAAATCAGTCAATCAACATATCCATCAAACAGTTTGAAACTGTCAAAAAAAAGCAAACCTCAAGCTTCCAAAATGACCCAGGTGTACTTCCTGTCCTTTCTGTGCCTACAAAGCACACAAAGCACTATCTTGGCAGGCTTTATAAAGGTCCACCAACCTTCTTCCATCCTCCTAACCACTAATAATAGAGAAGTATGACCTGATCTTTTACAAATGTAACTGAGTGGGCATTTTATCATAAACCCCTTTCCCTTTAACAGCTGAAAATAGAAACAGCAAACCTACTCTTAAGGATAAGAAGTGATGTTTTCACTGCTAAAGACGATGCAGTCTATGACAACTTTACATAGAAAGTACTGTAGAATGAAACACATTACACGCTATTATGTTTTCTCTAATGCTTTAGTCAATTAGACTATGTAATCTTTTGTGATGTGTAATCATAGGCAAACTGTCTTGCTCTGCCACCAAATGATTTACAAAGGGGTAAAAAGGGAAAATGTAAGGTCACCAGAGGGTCTTTTTCAAAACCATCCCATTTCCCCTTTGTGTTGGTATAATGTTTATAATAATAGGCTGGCAATGTGCTGTCACAACACTCATTAGCTTTGCTGCAGTGAGAAGAGCCTTATTCGTTGCCATAGTGAGCTGGTAAGCTGCACTTAAAAATGAGAGTGGCAGACAGAAACAAAAAACATGATGAACCAGATGAGCACAAACACACACACACACACACACGAATGCCCACCCTCACACTCAGGTGGTAACAATAGAAGAGGCATGAAATGATCTGTCATCAGAGGGCACTCTCATGCTTCAATACTCACTATCTCCCCCACACACACACACACACACGGATATATATAGATAGCATCCTCTGGTGCTGCAACAGTGTTTCTGTCAATAGAGCACTAAACTAATGCTTAGCCTTTTGCCACATGAAACAATCCCAACACCATCAGAGTCATCGCTGTTTAAAGGCAATTTCCTGACAATTTTCAGCTGGTGTGAACCAGGGAGAGAAAGAAATGACAAATCAATAGTAGACAAATTGCTGATGAATATGGGTTCGGGGGCACTCAGTTGGAAGTGCATATACAAGCATTTGTTTTTCCTGAAAGACAAACTGACATTCAAAATGGATAAATCATGGAAATGCATATGGTTCCTAGAAGCCAATTAAAGGCTGCATTTGAGCCTTTGGCTTGGCTTTACACGTTTCAAATTGCAAAAAAGTATAAATGTGAGCAGACGTTTGTTTGACTCTTTGGGCTGCTTGAGAACATTTGTGCATAAATACACTTACCTGGATGACACCTCCTCCGTGGCCATGCGTCCCAGCTATAAAATGCTCAGGCAGTTGCAGCATCTTCGCCAGCCAATCTAACATCACCGTCTCCAACTCTGTACAGGCTGGGCTGGCAGCCTGAAACACGTGCAAAAATACAAATAACAATCTCAAATGTTGCGTTTGCATGTTAATATGAATTACGGAGTCATTTGCAGGGACAAAGGGCAAAATGTTTTTTTACCCAGGAGAATCCAATACAGCCGATGGCTCCACACAGCATGTCGGCCAGCATGGCGGGATAAGAGGAAGCAGCTGGAAAGTAGGCAAAAAAGTGCGGGCTGTGCCAGTGGGTGATCTGCAAAAAGATAAAACATACCTCATGAATATGAATCGGTTGCCATTTTGCTAGAATTACTATAATTCGTTGAATTAGCTAGGAGAAACTACTGGCTAGTCATCATGGCAACAGGTTGCAGGAAGTAACTAGGAATACTCCTCACTTTCAACAGTGGTGACTTACCACCAAAGACCACAGAAGGTGTTTTTACTAGCACTTTTCAGCCACAAAGAAATTAATAATAAACTGCTCTAGTTGTTGGAAATCCCTGAACAACTTTTGGAATAGAATGAAAGTTTTGGAGAGACCTTTTTGCAGGACAGAAGAGAGCACCACTGGCATGATTGTAAAAGGACCTCTTGTCATCGAGAAACCCAATGCTACAATATTTGTTAGCAGGTTCAGAGGAAATTACAGCTCACAGCACTGAGTAGCACTCACATGTTTCCATCTGTTATATTTTTGGACTGTGGGAGGTAAACAATGCAAGGATGGGTAGTACATGCCAACTCTATAACGCAATGAGACTTAAATCAGCACCTGCACGTTAAATGATAAGTAATATCTTTAAAACACTCTACCAGCAAGATTTTACCCTCCGAAAGATGTTTATTAATATATCGATTGCAATATATCGAAACCACTAGGCAATAACTTGCCAGGTGGTTTTGAATACAAAATGTTTTGTTTTATGTACTTTTATAAAACTGACAAATAAATCAAAGGAAAGGAAGGAATCTGAATGTATATTTTTTGCTACATGGCAACAGTCCATACCAATGAACCAGCATATTGCTAACACTTGCCCTCATTTCTAATAGTTTCTCTAATAATTTTAATAGACACAAAGAGGGTAAAATTAAACATATAATATGCAGCACTGTTTTGCAGTATGAATGTCTAAACATGCTTTGTAAGGACATCCTAGATTTATCACCAATGTGATGTCAGTAATTTGTGATTGGTCAGGGAAGATACTGAATCAGCTTGTTGTTATTATTTAATACTTGTTATTATTACATTGTCAAAATGTATAGACATGATTCCACAAAAACCGTTGCCTCAACACCAGTATTACTTTCCAATATGCCCAAAAGACTTAACTGAACTACACTCTCAGGACAGCACAAAAGAATCTGTGCATCTACAACGCCATTGTGTGCATCAAAAAATCAAGCTCACCCCTGGCAATATCACCCTCTCCACATCTTTCATAATATCCTCATAACTCTCAGGCTCCAGTGGTGCCTCGGTGGGAATCAAGGAACGAAGATACCCCGGTTCCACATCTGGGTACACTGGTCGCTGTTCTATGTTCTCCAGGTAGTCAGCCACGTAGTCAACCATCTCCCTCCCTCTGCGTCGAAACTCTGCTGCATCCATGGTACCACTGGAATTTAGCACAGGAACATTTCGTTTCTTAAACCGTATGCTGTTGTTATTTTAATTAGTTGGATTCTTAAGGATTTCTTTCAGATTAAAATAGACTGCCACTACAGAATACAGTGAACAAATGAATCAGCATATTCACAGCCATCAGTTCATTTTGCTGCTTCAGCCCCAAATGTTTTTACTGTGGCCCTGAATGTAGCTCAGCAACAACAACAAAATATTTTCTGTAATAATATTCATGACACAGTTTTCATTGCATTTAGAGCATGAGAGAGAGAGAGAGAGAGAGAGAGAGAGAGAGAGAGAGGGAGAGATAAATAAATAAATAAATAAAATGCTACTTCCTGTCAAAAAGCAAGACATATACTTTAGTTTTGTTTTTAAAATGTAGAAATTAATCGCATAATCATGCATAAAATTTAATAATGAATTCTAAAGTAGTGTATTGCCCACTTTTAATTTAAATGTACTTCTATGTAGAGCAATAACATGTTGTTTGCAAACACTTTAAACAAATAAGGTGCTTTTTACCAGCAGTATTCCCTTTACACAGTAGCAATAAAATATTTCTTATAAATCTCAACGCAAACATTAATGTAATCAAATCAAACATAAAACCAAAGCTGTTTGCCACTGCAAGGGCATTAGCTTTTATCTTGCTTGTTAAAACAAGTTACCATCAGGAGCCACAATCATAACATCATAACAGGCATTTTCTGAGCAAGAGGTTAACATACATAAATCTGTTATCTTGTTTTTTTCTGAACAGGTATCAGCAGAAACATTTTCTTTAATGAAGGAGCAGCATAAACAGTCTATGTTCAGTAGCAAGTAGCCATGTTAGAGTGAGGTGAAGTGGTCGCTTCACACACACGCCCGCCAGCTGCCGAAGTTAAATTGTCTTGAACTTTTGTACGCGACGTGCAGCACAAATCATTGGAAGAGAGACTGATCCTCACTGTCTGTGAGTTTCCAGAATCTATTACTGTTTACTAAATAGACATATACTAAACAGGGAATTCACATGGCAGAGCATCCCCGCAAAACCAGATGAAGGCCTATCAGTTAAGGTAAATAGGCTACAGCTGCATAGAGCAAAGAAGCTGTTGCCTTGGTTACTACATAGAGCGCCTGCCCTTTACTCATGGAGTGCTTGTCTCCTTGTATGATCACCGGAGCAAAGAGCAACCCCGCAGGGCCAAGTGGCTAGAACGTTTCTAAGACCAACTTCTTCCCCAATACTAATCAGCACGCACTAATAATGCCTTAATATGCCCAGCTGTTTTTATATACATGTATATATATATTATTGTTTATTTGTGAATTTTTGCTATGGCAACATTTTTTATCTAAGAATTCATGCCAATAAAGCTAATTAAAATGAAAGACAGACCATGCATTGATCTCAGCATCATAGTTGTCAACGACTAATCACCAGCAATAATTCAGAACAAAAAACATCAGAACATTTAAATATAAATCTTGTTGGTCCATGTCCAGTCAATGTATTTGCAACAGTGCGCTGCAAACTGGGGAGAGAATAACATGACACACCTAAGCATGACACAGGTATCTGTCACTCTGTGTCCCGCTGTCTCTCGTCCCCTCATTTACAGACACCTTTGCTCTGTTGGCACTGCCTCTCCGCTCCAGGATGCTTGCCTCTGAAGCGGCTGCGAGTTACACTTTATCAGATGTGCTGAACAAAATTAACATTTGTGTGGGTTTGTAGTGAGATTTCTGCCCGACCACAAGTGTTTCAGTTTTGGTTTCTGTCGTGGAAATTTAGATTCCTGGTGAGAGGTTAGGCAAATAATTGACCAACCGTTGTCTTTGAAGAATTTATTTAACAAAAGAGAATAAACAGAGAAGTACTACAACAAAATCAGCTGGACAAGAGGTTCTGTCTCCTAAGACAGTCACTAACGTCTGGCCAAGAACAAAGGGGTGCATAGTCATTTACACAGTCTGGGTATCTATGGTTTGGGGAACAAAAATATCCTCTGCCTGCTCTGCCAGACAAAACAGGAGAGGAACAGAAAACAACTCCACATCCTTGACCTAAACCCTACACACATGTGGACAGACTAGAACATGTTGAAGCTTAAACAATGTATAAGACATAATAATTATAAGAGAAAAATAGCACTGTTATAAGTACTTGCATAAATGGATAATAAGTGTAAGAAGAAAACAATTTTCTGCCCTTACAGTTTCCCCCTCCAATGAAGAGGGTCTGTTTCTGTCAGACAGAGTGAAGGGGATACAACCATGCAAGCAGAGCAATGACTCAGGCTTTAAAGATGACATTATTCTCGTAATATTCAAACTTTTTTCTGGATATGTCAGAGAACACCGATATGTGGGAGAGATTCTGAATGTGCAGAAAATTTTGAACATGAGCAGAAAACCCACTGAAACAGATGAGCTTATAAGTCCAGGAGTTTCTGATTTTACATGAGAAAAGTTGATCTACAGGAGAAACATCCTGAGCAACACAGAATGCCAGAGAGCTGCACTGCATTAGATTCCGGTAGAGGTTTAGAGTTTCAACCATCATCTGCCGCATGAATTTTGTGTTTCCCTTTACATAAATAAAAACATTTCCATCAGAAATTGATGAAGAAAAATTCACCAATGATCAGGTGAAAACATCAAATATTTCGGGGCTGGGCGAAGCCCCGAAATGTTTCAAGAGCATTGCAACGCCCCTGTTCACAGCCAGAATTCAAGTTTAACCTTTGATCTGATTGGCATGACTGAGTTCATCTTTGTAGATCATTGATGGCAAATGAACAACCTGAGTGTTGATAATGTACTATCAAACAAAATGACTTCATCCTGGATGAACATGAACTGATGTGATGGACACAGCATCAGTTTGACACTGAAAATGTGTATTCTAACAGCCATTCAATAATTCATTTATTCTTTCATTAATTTGCAGCAAATTTTAAAATGTAACAGTTTGAAACTATTGCACTTTTACTATATTGTATTATATACAAATCTCAGAATTGTTAAAACATGCTTTCATATTAATGTGATGTTTACAAATCTTTGTACACACTTTCATAGCAGTACATATTTATAAATCCCTAGTCTGGTTGCACCATATGCATTTTTTATATATATAAATGTATTATATTTATTCTTTGTAAGTTGACCCAGCGGCTTAATCTTACTCTCAATCATTTACACAGCAGTGGCAGTATAGACACACCCATGGAGCCTAAGCCATACTCATTGACATAGATTGTATGAGCTTCCCATTTTTGTATGAGCTTTAAATGTATGAATGAACCCTTGACCCTCTTACCAACACATTAAGCCAGTCTGATCATAGCTTAGTTTACTTTCACATTAACAACGAGGTGAATAGAAAATCTTGGTCACTTTGTTACTTACTACTGTTAGACATGCATTCTCTCATAACACAGTGTGTCAAAAGGCAATTTAAGATGGAGCTTCATCAAGATTTCCTTGATCACATCGACATACAATCTAATGACTAAGGGAAAGTAACGTTTCTGAGCCAATTTGTCAACTGCAAACCAAAAGCATGCTATATTTGAAAGAATAAACCTGTTGTACTTTTACAACAATATATAAATTAGAATGCAGGAACATTATATATATGATATATGTATATATATATATATATATATATTATATTCTCATACAAATCACTGCCATAGTGTCTATTCAACTAGCACAATATATGAACATTGCACTTTGCTCGACACTAGTGCCTTATCATTCAACAAGTGTTTCACCCTGCATGTCTCTTTCCCTTGTTGAGAAGCAGAGCCCTTATCCTTATCTCAAATAGGATTAGACATGTTTGTATGCATGTGCATGTGTGTATGTGTGTGTGCATACTTACATTTTCACGTGAGATCTTCAGCCGTGGTGTTTGGATGGTGGATCCTCTCCTTTTCTTTAGCGTCCACAAACAGACAGACAGACAGCCAGGCACGTGTTGCACGCGTTTGTGTGTGTAAGCAGTACATTTGCTCCTTTTATCTTGCCACTAACCACCCCCACCCCACCAACCCCTACTAGGCCAGCCAATGGGAAGAAGGCCAATATAAGAAACCCAATAAAAAAAATCACAAAGACTTTCAGAAGCTGTGGTTTCTGTCCCTCTACACACCTGCACAAACATAAAATTTGGGTGTCCTATCAGCCTTTTAATATAGATTTTTTTGGCTGCAGATAACTTGGCCAAATTAATACATTTTTGTAGATTTCAATGTGTGAGAAAGGACATACAAAATAAAATAAAAGTAAAAAATGACTGAAGGGCTGCTCATGATTTTATGATTTTAGATGTATTGTTCTGTGAAAATTATTTATGAAAATTATTATTGGACCCTAGTGATTTGGAGAAGCTTCCTAATATATGTCATGACAAGGAAGAGTTTCATCTATCTGATTTGGGACACTTTTATCATTTAATAAGGTGGCGTTACTTTTAAAATGAACTTTGAAGTAAATTTATTCTTGCAACCTCTGTTCAGTTTGTGATGGGAATTCTTGCAAGCAAGTGGTTTTGGTTTTGGTGTTTAGTTTTATTCCTGTAAATATTGTTCCTCATATGTTGTAGTTATTTATTATTCCCCCTCTCTTTCATTGTCCCTGATCATGTTTTGTTTGGTCACTTAAGCCTTTGTTCAATGTTTCCTGTTTTATTTTGAAGTGGTCTGTCTCTGGTATTTGCTTTGTTTCCTGTCAGTCCTGTTATCCTAATGTCTTCCTCCTGTGTTCAATCATCCTGCCCTCTCTGTTTCTCTATATAAAATAGCGTGTTTCTTTGGTCTTGGTCCTTTCTTTGTTCTTGTCTTGGCCAACTCCTCTCCTTGCTGAGCTTCAGCAACTTCCTGTCCCTGATGAGCTGCAGCTACTTCATGCTCCTGCGAAGCTGCAAATGACTCTAGTTCCTGAGCTGCAACCATCCCCTGAATCTGAACTGCTACAGTCATCAGTCACAGAAGTGCAGCAGCCCCCTGTCCTTGCTGAGCTACAGCAAACCCCTGACACTGCTAAACTCCAACAAACTCTTGTTTTCCGTGACGTACAGCAGTCTGCTGACTCTGTTGAGTTACGGCAACCCTCTGACTTTGCTGCAACTTCCTGTCTCTGTGCCTCAGCAGCCCCTTGATTCTCTGGGTTGACCAACTCGTCTGTCAGACTGCCTGTCACCTGTCTCAGGTTCTGGACACCAGGCCTTAGACTCTGGTCCTGATCTTTAGTCACGTCACCGGCCTCCTACTCCTGCATCTATCCTTAGAATGAGCCATTTCTATCTAGATACACTGCACGTGCTCTTACACGACATCACCATGTTGTGCTGCATTGTTTCTACAATAGCCCGAATGGACAAACGCGTGTTAAATATGTACGAAGAACAACAACAACATCAACAAGTAACATTAGCAGTAGTAGTCGTCAACTGGTTTATTAGAAGTGAGAAAAGAGAACTTTGGACAATTGGAGGCTAGCATATTATTTAGCACAAGAGCCAACAGAGCTTTTCCTTCTTAAATCTTTATTGCAATAAGATAGATAAAGTGTACATGGGAAAAAAAATATGCAACTTTTATTCTTTCAAAATTACGTATTGCATATGAATATTGCAAACATGTAATTTGTAATATGGTTGTAACGGAGAGTTTGCTGTCCATGTCGAGTGAATTAGACGTCTGTGTGCTGTTTACATGCTTTGATAATGCTAATACAGCGCATCTTTGTAGTAGCATCCATGCTGATATCACATTTCGGGGCTGGGCGAAGCCCCGAAATGTTTCAAGAACCTTGCAACATACCTGTTCACAGCCAGAATTCAAGTTTAACCTTGACATTGGCATGACTGAGTTCATCTTTGTAGATCTTTGATGGCAAATGAACAACCTGAGTGTTGATAATGTCAAACACACAAAATGACTTCATCCTGGATGAACATGAACTGATGTGACACAGCATCAGTTTGACACTGAAAATGTGTATTCTAACAGCCATTCAATAATTCATTTATTATTGAATGAATACATTTTGACTTGAGCACATGAACACACTCAGAGGAACATGAACCATCGTGAGCCACTGGTTGCAATTTGCAACCCTCACCACTAGATGCCACTAAAATGTACACACTGAACCTTTAAGCATTAAAAATGTATCAGTGACAAAAACTGTGGGCAACTAGAGCTAAACAGCAATGAAGAAAAATGTAGAATTAGTTTTGAGTTACTTATATTTGTAACTGAAGTTGAGTAAACATGATTGAGGCACAAAAATCAAAGTAATTATTTCCAATGAATTAATCCTGTGTACATACCATTGTTTTCTGTGGTAGTACTAATACTAATAAGTATTATCATTTTACACAAAATATACATACTCAAATGGCACTGAATGCTAGGAATGACCCAGCTGTGGTAGCGTTAGGTGCATAGCCCACGTTAAGTTACAAGCACATGCAAAATCATTCAGGTCAAGTTGAGAGAAATTATGGATTTCACAATAAATGGTCATTCAAACTACAACTTGAATCAGCCTACCAATCAATTTTATAGCCCACATTTACCAGGTGATCAGTAAAAATTCTGGTTCCTTGTTGACAGAATCAGAAGCAGGCTTGGACAATTGGCCAGGTTAATCTAAAAAGATCATTTTCCTAAACCATGATGTCACTGGTGTGTTTCTGTTACATGATTATGGGAAGGATGTGGATTTTCTCCAAGATATCACTGACCCTTGTCTTTCTTTATCCCCATTTCCTCACCAACACCTTGGCTCATCTCACCACCTGTTATAGCTGTTATTGGACTCCAAGCTTAGGAGGTATTAGAGGTGCTGTGGGGGTTACAGCAACATTAGGGTACTTCCTGTGTCCATGCCCCTGTACACTGAGTAAAATTAGTTGGCTAACTTATTTCAGTGCTTGAAGTTGGCCGGTAGTAGGCGAGTACCGGCACTTCTACATTTTATGCATTGGCATACCAGGACTTTTTTGCATACAGGCAAGACAGAGCAGGGAGAAGCTCAGGTGGATGGGATGGGACATTTAAAAAAGGTTGATGCACGACAGCAGACTTGTACTTGTTCTGCATGAATCTTAGCGTTTCATTTTCTGTAACCTTTTTGCTCATGATGTACATGAAGTACAGGCATGATCTGTTCAGGGTGTCAAGTGTCGGGGAGCATCCATCAACAAATAGAAACAATCTTAAAATTCATATACTGATATACAGCACTCCTAGAAAACACTTCAACATCTTATATTTAGTCCATTTTGAGCAAGGAGAGTATAGCTTGGAGAACAAGATTATTTTCTCCATCCAATGTGTACCCAAACATATTGTAAAAAAGGAAACATAGCACAGTAACTTTGTTTCATGATGTTTTTGGAAAAGATTATGTAAAGGTTACTCTGGCAGCGGACAGCAAAGCTTCAAGCATGTTAATCTTATGACTGATAATCCAAAGGGTGTGACACACTTTGTGCAAAAGGGTCAATTCTCAGTAGGATCAATGCAGTGTTCTTACTGTGGGAGCCCACGTTTTTAGCATTTATATGTCACATACTGAATTGTTCACGGGATTTATTGGCTGTGTATGCCCTATTGTTGCTCAATCATTTCCCATAATAAGTGACTGTTAGATTAACATTTTGTAAGCCCCTGAGCGTCTTGTTATATTGCACCATCTAGTGGAAAACCTAAAAGGTTACTAGACTAGAATTCACTAGAAGTGAATTGACCTTAATATCCTTATTTTGTCAAGGATAGCAACTAGAATTTCAAACATTTGTTTTTCAGATTCTGGTCACACAAATCCATTGCATACATCTAATCCAGTACATCCAATACAGTAGTGTCATGTTTTTTAGTTGGCAAACGCTTTAAAGGAAATTTCTTCTCAATGAAGACAAACACAGGTTTTTATATCAATGTATTAATGTTTTATTCTAATTACAATAAACAGAATATATCAGTCCCTTATTTGTACAAAAATACCTGAAAAGGTTACAATTAAGATTTATAAGCCATTCAACTATTTACAGATTGAAGCAAAGCACATTTTGAATACAGAAGCTCTCTCTTACAAAAAAGAGATAAGTTACTGTTTTCTTTTTTGCATTCCCTGAAATACATAAAAGTTTACATTTTCATATATAGATATATTTTTACTTTACTCATTTGTACAGCCATGGTATCTTGCATTGTGACAATGTTATGAAAAAGCACAAAATTCAAAGTGATAGTCGATCAATCCATCTTTGCAGGACAGGGCGCAAATCACTTTCAACTCCAGAAGTGAACTGAAACTTCAATTGAAAATATGAGCATTCACTCTCAGTCACCTTTCGCCACAATCATTTTGAGTGCTGTTTTCTGTTTTTGAATTGTATTCAGACCACTTATTAAAACTGCAAGGTTTCTGGGGGCAAACGGTCCCATCTGAACGGTAGCTTTGTCTGTCATTTGGTCCACATGTTAGGTCTGGTTTGTGCAAAGGAAGAGGAGTCATCAGAGGCACCATCTGTTGTTACAAGTTACCTGGCTACCAAAACTGAAATGCGCTTCACTGTCAATTCCTTACATGTTTAAGTGTCTATTTGTTTTTCTCTGTAAGAAACAGTGTAAAATGATGAAATGAATCACATTAGATGATTTCTTCTACTTTACTAGAAATGATGGCATGAAAATTGAAGATGTTTTATGAATTGGTCACTAATTGTTTCCAAATGTGAATAGGTAACATTGCTAGAGATGGGGTTTTAAATCATCTCAGGTAGCCAGGCAAATATTTTAGGCTTTGTTAAGTGTCCTCTTTAAATAGTCCTGAATCTACTAAATTTTGCTTGGTGGGGAACATAATGTGTTGTAAAAACTCCAAGTGGAATGAAACTATTTATATTTATATATTTATGAATCCATCATCATCTTGAACATAACAGTCCTAGCGATCTGAGACCAGTAGTTTTTAACATGTTCCCAGTGAACCCTGAGCAACCCAGTGACATTCATTTCTGTTAAGTGTAAAAAGGTGGAAATGCAAATCGTCTGATTTCTTTTTTGTTTTCCAATTTAATTTACCTTTCTGGCTTTTGCATTTAAAGTAAGATACGTTTTTTATGTGAATGCTAAGTCCACCTTAAAAGCTCACATGTCTTCACATGCTACCATTCACTTCAACCAGAAAAAGATGTAATAATAGGAGTTTGAGGATGACTGCTGTGTGGGTAGACGCTCGGGGGACTTTGATCGAATGTAGACACAGCTAGCATCAGCATTTCAGTGAATTAAGTTTAGCTTAAGATGACTTTCAGCAACAACAAAATAATGTATGTATTCTTGCAAATTCTAAAACCTACCTAATAAATTAAGTTTCCTCATTCTGCTGAAAGGAGCTCAATGCTGTGACTCATTTAACAATGTTGCTCTGGTATGGTTTCAATAACATGGATTCATCACATCCCTGTTCATTGCAATTTTAAAATTGTAACACGCCCTGTATGTGTCTGTATGTGTGGTGTGTTGGGGGTGTCGTTATGCATTTCTTCAGTTATATCTAATCTAAGCATTTAAAGATTTTCATTGAAACGGTTTAACTTGAGCATAACAATTTCTACAATTTTTTTTTTTTTTGAAGGCAAGAAGTTTCAACAGTGACTTATGAGAATGTTGAGTTTGATTTGACCCAGTTTCCCAAAACATTTCTGCCTTTTTTACTTTAATTCATATCAATTTTTTCATGTTTAGATCAATGACAAAACAGTCTTGAGGAAATCTGATGCTATTAAACATAAAAGCGTTGGAATTCTTAAACGATTATATTTTTATGCATCCGGGAGAGTAATTAATTTAACAGTAATATTGACTAATGCTTTGGGAAACTTGTTTTGCAATTTCACAACATTCCACTGTCATCTATTGGAATGACAATGTTAACACTATGGATGCAGGCGTGCTTTCAAACATCCCTTCATAACAAGTGTTGATGATGACAAAACTGCTTTTGAATTGAACTAACAAAAGAAAATAAAACACATCAATAGATGCTATGTCATTACCACAATAATAATTAGGATAACAAAACACACTGGTCAATAATTTCATGGTATTGACAAAAGAAAACAGTAGAGAACAGCGCTGAGAAAAAGAAATCTTAAAATTTTCAAGTAATCAGTCACATCCAGATAAATAAATACATTTTGCTGCAACAGTACTTTAAAAATGATTGAGTCATTGCATCTCAGATAAATAATGGTGACCATGCACAATACGGTGCAGCTATTCTGCATTTCAGATGTTCAATATACTTTAAGACAACCTGCAGGTAAATAAATCATGGCTGTTGATGTGTGCATTACAGGTAAGTACAAATAGATATCTAACCATCTTCTGGCTGGTGACCTAACCAGAGCTACAACCACAGCTTGGACTAAATAAAACTTTTGTTTGAGTTTATAGAAATTTCAGGCATAGTCATTAAATAACAAAAAAAAGAAAACAGCTGTTTGTGGCGAGACATATCAAAGGGCATGATTATGAACCAAATTTACTAGGAGTGACTCCAAGTATGTCTTCCCAGAATATGATTTTGGGTGTTGCCCTTCATGTGTTATCCATTTAGTTACATTCTGCCAGGCACGGTCAATAGGTGCTAAAAAAGTATCCCTACCTATTCAAAAGGAAATTTGATCCAGGTTCTCTAGAGACATCGTGTTGAAATCTTCCTTTCACTGTAGTTAATTACAGGGGCTTCATCGTAGATGTGGACAAAACACAAAGGGAAATCCATTAAAATACTTTTGTGACCTTAGCTGGCATTACGCTGCTTTTATTATGTCAATCAAAAACACATCATGTATCAGGGGCAGTTTCATAATATAAAATGTAGGGACATGGGTTAAAATAATATTTTGCAGTCAGAAGTCTAAGTCCTAAAATGTCCAGTTCTATGTTGCTGCCATGCCCCTGAGAGTATATTTTCACTTTATCCAACAGCAGGCTAAAGAAAGTGTGATGAGACCAGGTGAGACAGGCCGAGGAGAACAAGAGATAGAGAAGGAGAGGCAGCTATCATTTGTTTCCAATACTCTTCTATCCTTACCTGTTTTTTCCACACTGTAGCAACACGGACTACCTCTTTCACAGCCTGCCTGAACTCATAAAGACGTGGCGTGCAGTAGGCGTGTATGTGATACTGTAGGTTTACAAGTACTTACAGGTGGAAGAAGGCCGCATTATATGGAATGTAATGCACAGAGTCTATTGGTGTGGAGTCGGAGAACACTAAACCATGTTCCTAGCCACATTTACGTTCAACAGCATCTCACTGACTTCCAACAGGTAGGAGGCAATTTGTGGAACAATATGTGACACATGTGAATAGAGGGCCCAGAATGAGGACAGATGTTTCCCCAAAGAACCCACTGTATCTCTTGTTAAATTTGATTTGTTGTCACTTGAAAAAGACCTGAAGGAAATGCTAGTGGTTATCCTTTCCTGTGCTCAAACAAAAGATTGATACTCTCCATTGTTCCACTTCATCTTCTGCAACAGATATCATAATGCCTTTACCTGCAGTGAACTACTGCATATCGCTTGGTTCACCTTGGTTACACTTTAAGTGTTGCAGTCACCATAACTGTTGACCTGGTTACAAAATTCTTCTAGCTTTATTACTTGTTATTTCACCCTGAATCACACATTAATGTTTACTAATTTTTGTGGAAGTTGCATCGGAAACACTTTAGGGAACTGAAGCGTGCAACAGAACAAGTACAGAATGACCTTACTGTAGCTTATGTGAATAAAGAAGAGTTGTAACTATCCAGAATGCAAAAGGCGGACTTAAAAACAAATATTAAGAACAATCTTGATGACAATATATAACTGAAATGAATGAAAACCCTGTGTGGTCAGAGATGAGCAAATACATTTCTGTGAGTGTAGACAATGCAGATTTTGTAATGTCCATTAAAAAAAAAAAAACTTTCTTTGAAACTAATTTTTAACAGTTCCAGATTTTTCCTCAGCCATTTTCTCCAGGCTAATTTGACTTGACAAACTTCTCATGTTTCCAAACCTCAAAAGGGATTCAAAAGCAACACTCTTTCTGGCACCTCCAAATCTTCATCCATGTTGAATTTTGACTACATACCTATGACACTAGAGGGCGGTGGCACCATCTCCCAGTTAAGTAATGCAACAGCAGGGAAGTCATACACCGCCAAAGGCCACTCCCACTTTGATGGGTGCAAAACTAAGAGACAACCAATTCTCCATCTACAGTATAGTCTTTGAGGACATGTGACAAAGACTGCTGTTTGTTCTCAGAGAGCAGAGTGGTCCAACACGAAAGACTGAATTGTCCTGCTGGTTGTCCAGTTGAAAGGAAATGCAGTATACACTTGAGCTGTATAATACAACCTTGAGGATCACTGTGTCCAAGCTTATTGGTGACTATGGGTAGCAAGATTGCGGAAGATTTTGCAACAGCATTAACACAAACGGCAGTGTTCATTTCCTTTATCTTCTCTCTTCTTGACTGAGGAACAATGTAAGCAAGTTGTGCATTCGACTCCTCAAACATCCATGCAAACCAAAGGGAATCCAACAAGTCAGCAGTCTCCGGCAGACTCACGACAATAGAAAAAGACAACGAAACATCAGTCAATTCACCAGCTTCTTATAACGAAAAAAAAGAACCAACCAACCAACAGAAAGGTTCTTTATGTTTTGTTTCTTTTAGGCAGAGTTAGGGTCAAGTGATAGAGGTCATGGGGTCAGATGATCCAAAGATGTCATAAGGCCACAACGGTGCACGGGTGTTTGAGTTTACAAGGCAGCACTCCTCTGTTGAGCTGGTAGAACTCAACCAGCTGAATCAGGTCGGTGAATTTGGTGGCGCCGTCGTCAAGGCTGAAGAAGATTTGGCCGTCCTCTTCACACTGCCAGCGTCAAAAGGTCCGGAGCAGGGACACGCCGCATGGCAAGAGAAAAGAAAGGACATGTTTTTTTAAAAGACCAAAACAATGGTTGGCCTGGGAATGACATAACTGACAATGACAATGCTTTTTAGTAGGCAATCATGTAAAACTAATGGGCCGACAGATGCAATAATATGATGTGTCAGGGAGTACAGAAGACTACTGTATTTAACCATCAAAACTGTTGAGCACAGGTTATATGGCCAACCATTCTTTAGACCCTTTTCAATTGCTTCTTGCTATTGTAACATCTTTTCAACAGTCAATGCCCACTTTTAATAAAAGTATGTAAAAATAATGATTAAACGCCAAGAAGTGCATACCGGTAGTATCTGGAAATGTTTTATTTTCTGGTGATGGCACAATGTGAGCACAAACGCCTTGGGGTTACTCTGACTGACTCTCAGCAGAAACAACCTGTGCAACGAGAGAAAGGACGACGCTGTGAGAAAAATATTCAGTTGAAAACATTTAACTCTTTTGTTTCTCTTTTGGGTATATTCAGTGAATAGGAAATCTGTATGTGTAACAGTTGTTTTAGCTCCTGCTTCCTTACCCATCTACTTGTCCCTGCTGGTGGATGATGCGATGGGATTCTTCTCTAGTTATCCTGCCATGGAACCACAACTGAGCTATGTGGATGACTGCGGAGAGAATCAAAAGTACATGTTAAAGTACATTTTGAAAAATCTTTCAGAAAATAATTAAAGGGAAACAATCATCGTCATTATTTTGTTGATCCTAAATGTCCTAAAATTTGCATTTACCTGAGCTTAGTGAGGAGTGGTGAAGTGGACTGTGGGAGCCTAATATGTTCATTCGTGTACTCCTCTTCTGAGAAAGATGCCACACACAGACAAAATAACAGGGATTAGTTCATGATCTGGTATACATGACAGGGTACGTAATTCTATTGTATTTACAGCTTTTCTCAACACGAGGTGCTAAAGCTTCACATTTTGTAACAATTAAATGTACTTAACAGTCATTACTGCAACATTTACACTGGATTATACTGACATAACTATTACAAGTTTTTCATATTCTGTCAGCTGCCCCAAAGTCAAATAAGTTTTTGTCATCTCCAAAATAATTGAAAAACCAAAACTACAAAACTAGAGGAAAAGTTCCTCTGTAAAAAAATAAATAATAAAATGTATACTGTCATATCCACTCCTGGCATTGTTGATAAATATAACATAAAAACAGAGTCTGTGTCTCACCCTCCATGCATGTCCCTCCTCCATCGCAGCGCTCTGAGCTTCTACAGGGTTGTCAATCACCCGGCCTATCCTCCCTGAGAAATCCATTGCCACAAGGGAGTTCTCGGATACACTCCGCTAGGGGGAGACAGAGATACATGACAGTGAAAATGTGAACGCAAAGGCAGCTACACAAGTGACCAGGGTTCAGCTATGTATAAATGCAGACAGAGGCACTGCAATAGAAAGGGAGGTGGCACAGGTAAGCATTTTGGTGAATATCATTCTCCTAAACTTGTTTCTGGTGCAGACATTGCGTATGTAATGTACAGTATGTCTGCGCAATCAATGTTTTGCTAATGTCAAAGATCTGGGA
Organism: Lepomis macrochirus; assembly: GCA_024633595.2. Taxonomy (NCBI): domain Eukaryota; kingdom Metazoa; phylum Chordata; class Actinopteri; order Centrarchiformes; family Centrarchidae; genus Lepomis; species Lepomis macrochirus. The sequence goes on along the minus strand of JALXJV020000015.1, from coordinate 24,252,956 downwards.
CCTTTACAATGCAATGCTGTTATGATTGATTTTAGGTTTAAAGGTGCTTTAACAAAATTTTTAATAAAGAGGTAAACTTACCACAGGTGCTGAGAAGTGTGAAAGTAAGGTTTTTCTTTGTTGAGGAATCTTATAATTCTGGTACAACACAATCCCATACTGTATAGAAGAGGAACACACACTGGTCAACCAAAAAAAATGAATAAATAATTTAAGGTTTACTGGTTATTAAATGGAATCTGAAACTTTTTTTTGATTCATTTTTGATTCTGGCAGTTTTTAGAAATTCTGGATTTGAAGAGAAAAAAACCCACAAGACTGTCATGGTTCTACCTTAAAAAGTCGGAAGGCAGTCATCCAACAGGTCCTGCCCTGTTCATCCTCGGCACACATCATCCTCAACTCCTTCAACTCCCCTCGACTTTTATTAGGCTGTGAATTGACATTTTTCAAAATCAGATAATCCTCATCACCATCGCTACCAGCCACACCAATATCACTGACGTAACTGATGGATTAACTGAGCTGACAAGCTGATAAAGATCGAGAGGAAAAATAATGCTTGAACTGAATCTACAACATTTATAACATACAGACCCTTTAAAAAATTTAGAACCACAGTAATAAACCAGGACCTGAGAATTCATATATAAAACTAAGCATGCCAGGGCCCTCCGCCTCAGACAGGGAGCTGCACAGGATGTCAATCATTGCTCAGCTCATAATATTTCATTAGAAATCAGCCCTGATCTCATTTCTGTCACCTGAGACTCACCTTGATACAGAACCCGTAGTCTGTGGGCGCACCGTGCAGCTTTTTGCCAGTGATTACAGTGAAGATGTTGCTGTCTTCAAGGTCCGCTAGTAATTGTAAATGTCTGGGCTCCTGGAGACAGATGCAATTAATAAGTTAGAGCATAACAGAGAGATACAGCCTTGGAGGTGCTGATAGACAGAGACATGTGCAGAAAGACAACCATTAATAAAAGGCAGATTCTTTTAAGGTAATCATGTTTAATCTGGCATATTTACTGTGTATTTGTAAACTTTAAAGTAGGATGCATATAATCTCTTAAGCGTACGTGTTAGAAATATTACAATGAGACATATTCTGGCCCTTGAAGTTTCGGTTACCTTCGAGGTTCCTTTTGTAGAGCAGTACAGTCCTGAGCGCCGCAGGAACATATACACTTTCTTCCACGACTTCCTACCCACCTCCTTCACATACAGGTACCCCTGGATCTCTGGACAGCTACTGGTCGCTAGGAAGTTCTGAAAGAGGGAAAGACATGGAGCAGGTGATCAGCACACAAGTTTGGATTCATTCACTCTTTTATGTCCTCATGAGGGAAGGCTAGATCACATATAAAGCATTTAAGTACTCTGTCACCATCACAGCCAGATACTGAAAGCTGTAGCAGACACCATCTGTAGAGGCATTACAGACGTGAGACAATTGATTTTTGTCAAACACGTCACTCGGGCTCAGTGAAAGACTAACAGCTGATGGTTAAGATGGGCGGCAGCTTGAATCCTTACACATCACAATAGTGATGAATCTCGACCAGACATTGTGCTATTGTCTGAAAAATCAAAGGGTGTGTAGAGTGTAGTGAACTGAACAGGGCTGATATTGTTGTGTGTGCATTCACATGCATAAATATGTACAGTATATGCATAATATACTTCTGTTTTAAGCAAGGTCTGTAATTCATATAAAAAAAAACGTTTTTATTAAATATTTAAGCAAAGTTTAATGCTTTGCAATGTGCCTTTCCAAGACAAACACAGTACATATGTTGAATCAACCCACAGCACATTCCTTTTGTGAACCTTTAAAGCCTCAGTTGTCTTGTGGGTGTCGGGTTAGCTGTTTCCATGTTTCACAAAAATGTCACACCATGAAGTGGCAGGTTAAGTTATTAGAGCTGATTTGGAATCTGTGGCCCGTGGCTAGAAGGTAAACTGTTCCAGAAGACTCTTCAATATTTAAAACACACGTTTCCCAGTGTTTGGAAACATCCTACAATGGTCCTCATGCATGAACACTTTCCTTTTTTCTGGAACGTTCATTCAAAAAGCTTTTCTTTTTGAGGCACTTCGCCCTGCTGCTTTGCGCTGACATATGTTTCTTGCATAATGGCAAATATTACAAACACCTGGCTGAGCTCAGGTCAGAAACCGTCTTGGTTTGGACAGCACTCTAATTGAGTGCGAAGATCTTGTGTTTAGAATAAGTCAAACACTGGGGATTCCTGACACAACTCAGGCTCACCACATCCCCATTCATTTATTGACTCTTCTATGTGGAGCATAACGGAGCATAACGTCTATATGATCAGCAGGGGAGTTAAAAGCTTTCTGTGAGTGGCATGGATGAAGGGATGGATTCCACTTGTGGTTGTGCCTCTGACAGCTCCATTACTTGATACAGGAGAGAGCCAGACTGCATGTAAACCCTCCATCCATTAAGACCAAAGCTCTTCAAGATCCCAAGAAGCTTTTTGTCTGGTCTCCTCCCAGGCCTTTTCTTTTCTTCATATCTTTTGTGAAATCAGAGTGTGGACCGTGAGCGGTATGTTAGGTGGATAAGTAGCATGACACAGGCGTGTGAATTGCAAACATACGGTAGATGGGGAACTGTATGTTCTATACGTGACTGCCTAATTCCATCCATCACAAGTGTCGGGCCTGCGGTGCATGTGCCGAGACAGTCATGTGTCAACAGGGGATCAACAGTAGTTATTACTGCAGGCTCTGACGAGACACACTGTCTAAGGGTCAGAGGTTGAGGTATGTCAGCTTGATTGTACAGTATGCAGCGGGTGCTGACTCTGAGGTAAACTAAGCTGTGTGCGTGTCAGGAAGAGGAGAGAGAATGAGAGAGAGACACATGGCAAATGTGTGTCTGTGTGTGTGTGTGTGTGTGTGTGTGTGTGTGTGTGTGTGCTGTATGTACCTGAAGGAGCTGAGACGGTGGAATTGTGCGACTTGTTTCCTGGCACCATGCAACCATGTGCTCCGGGAAAAATGTCTGGTGGAAGGAGAAGGTGGAGAGAGAGGGAGGGAGTCAGAAAAGAAAGAGAGAATATCAGCCACTGTGACAATAATTATAGGGTTGGAATTTCTGATAGAAAAAGGAACGTCACGCAAATCCCATCAGTGCAGTCAGCTGTCATAATATTTCACGAGAATACAAAATGAAGAGAGACATTTGTCGATGAACATGTCTTTCATTTATCTCCGAGGCAAGTGGCCACTCTTTAGAGCAAATGTACCTAGTAATAAACCTAGCAAACGTCCCTTTTCATTTGACTGTATGCTCAAAATACTACAAATCACGGGGTGTATTACTGCTATAATTTTAACAGCCATATCTTTACCAGTTTATTTCAAATGATCTAAAAATGTATTGTGTTAAAAAATCACAAAAATGCAGACAACAATCCAGATTTTTTCTTTACAGGCTATATATGTAACATATTTCAACAAGAGCACATCAGGAGTAATATAGCGTGTTAAGCGTCCAAGAAAAAGCAATTTACCAGGGGGTTTCTGAAGAATTCATATTTGGCATAGTTCTTCCTGAAGAGGAATCTACTGTCGCTGTTCATAGAGGCCTGGACCTGAACCACCAGCTCATGGTCTTCTAGACAGCGCTCTGAGATGAGACAGGCAGAGAGAGGAAAAAGAACATCGAGGAGGTTAGTGTTTATTCTTCAATTTTTATCATTTCCCTACAACTACACTACATATAATATATTTACAAATATAATTTTACTTACAAAAAGTACATTAATATAACATGTTCTGTCACAGGAGTGAATGGCCGTATATGAATGTTGCAAAAACTAAAATCTAAGTAAGATTAACTATCTTAATTGAAGGCAAAATATACTTGTTTTTTGTCCAACAAGATATTTCTTCTTACCAGGCGGCTTTAACGTTAGAGAATTTCACTTGTTTTATTGTACTTAAGTAGCAAGTGAAATATTCTTGTTCTGGGTGCAGATAATTTTGCTTATTTTAAGTAATATTTTTCCCCATTTTAATATTTTTCTCACTTTTTGCAGTGTTCCTTACATGAACATGGTATAATCTTAAATTACAATGCCAACATTTAAGTATGGTAACACGTATGTCACACAAGTACTATGAAAATTGCTAAAGGCCTCTGTAGATAATAATCCAGAAAGATCTGTCTTCAATCTTTCTGGTCAGTCTAGAAAAACATCAAAATGAAACTGAAAACAGAAACTGAAAGTTCATCTCAACATGTAATTTGGTCTATTTTTAAGCACTAATCATCTTATTTTCTCAAAACAAAATCATGTCAGTAACGTGAGATTATCTCACCTGTTCCCAATGACAATAAAACAGCATTTCTTTAAAACCAGTGCATTTTTTTAGAGTTCTTAAAAACAACTTTACATCAAGTCAGATGTTTGTTCCAATTGTAGTGACATACATTTCTTATCCATGATAAGTCTCTAATCCCTGCCAATAACCTCTTGATGAACTCACAGGTTTAAAGGATACATATATGACCAGTGTGACCCCACAATTCATTTCACCATAATTTATTTTTTTAGGCAGTTATTGTGTTATTGTAGTGGTGAATGGTACAAATGCCCTGAACTAATCCTGGGCTACATTTGGCCTGTTCAGCGGTCTAAAAAGATGTTCAGAAATGCAGACTGGTTTCAACTGTTTGTGCTTATCAAACGAGCTGTGACTAATAATCAGACCAGGGCCTTTCTCTTTCAAAGTAAAAGAGGATGTGATTCAATTAAAAGTGTGTGCAGTTTTGAGAGGTTTTGTATGGATGTGGTCAGAGGTCCTGGTGATTTCTGTTCTTTGTCTGTGATGACTCAGTCATTTCCAACAGTCTTACAAGTTCCCTCTGCCATGTCTTTAATAAAAGACATCCTTCCCCAGTAGATTTAATTAAAATGTTCACTATCTTTTGCAATACCAGTATCTGGTCTAATATCGCTTTTTGATGTGAAATGGAGAACTTCAGAGAAACCTGACTGTACAGCTCTATCTCACTATCTCACATCATTATCTCATTTCATGTGTTCCCTCACCCTCCCTGTCACGACTCTTCTTTTTCTTTCCATTTCCTCTTGTCGCCTGTCTGAGTCACTCATGTTCGTGACAGTGACTCACCCTGGCAACACTACCTCACTGTCCCAGAGTTGTTAACCTTTTCGTGTTGACAAGTAGAGGTCAATGTTACTTATCTCAAAGGGCCATTTCATCCAATTCAGCAGCTTACCAAGAGTGGGCAGCGATGTACGGAAATAGGTCCTCTATTCAAACACACCATTGTTCGGGTCTCTCTGAAACTCCTATCCCGTCTACAAACCAACCACATGTGCACACATGAAGTAAAACAGCACATACATGTGCAGTCCAGACGTACGGTCTGTGCACACACGAGCACACACACACACACACACACACACACACAAACAGGACTTTTGCATACTGCCTCATCTCATACAATAATATATAGTATAGCACTTCATATATACTTGTAAAAAGTATTCTTCAAAATGTTAAGTGGCTAGAACTGCATATCTACATGAAGGCAATTTTCACTAAACACACTTGAAAGACATTTAACTTTTATATAGTGTTGACCAAATAAAACTGTCAGCAGTTATAGCCAAAATGGATCTGGATCATTCCAACTACAGTTCAGATGATTTAACAACATATGCTACACATTTTTGGCGTTGCCCGTGGCTCAGTCAACACGCAGCATACGCACAATTAGAAAAAACATCCGATTCTCATGGAGAAGTAATTTAAAGCAATTACAATCACTGTTTAGAACTGAAAAGCAACTAGCCAACAAACTATAGGAAACCGTCTGTCAATCACACAACTAACAGAGCTCCAAACAAGCCACATCATTGGCTGAAATGTCCAAATAAATGTTTTGAATATGTCATATAATGCTTACAATACAGAGAGGGATTCCAACTACCACTAAATGCAATTCAACCACAAATATTTCCCACCTTTTAACAGCAATTGGGATTAACATATTTTTGGGGATTTTTTTAATAGTATTTTCTTAAGGATTTTTCCACATGTGCGCACATCTACAAACTCCCCAACCCCCACACACACACTCAGTTAGTTGCAAGTGCATAACCCTTCAATTTGAACAATCACCACGCTGCTGCTTCATTACATCTCATTTACTGAAACTCCTAAACATAAAATACGATAAGTAGTTATTCCAGACCTGAAAAGAATACGGTTGCAGAACAGGTGCGCCAGAATAGAAGAAGGGCTGTAATAGAATAGACTAACTCCGAGCCAAAAATGATGTCATTTACAACAAGCCGACCTAACTGTATTTGGCAGCATCGTGTTGGCAGCACTGACGAGAAATGCAATCAGAGCATGATGGATGGTGAAATATTAGGTTAGGGCTTTTGGACCTGTACTTTAAAAAATGCAATATATTTTCTAAATGTTTTCTCACTAACAGTATACCAACCCGTGTTTGGATGTAAGACTAAAAATTTGGCAAAACATAAACACAAACTAAAACAACAGAAAGTGTTTTTACATATATTTTTCACTATGTCTCTTTCTACAGTATGTTTAACTTCCAGGCACACTGCTCTATATAAAACTACACCCCCTTCTCTCCCACATCTGTTAAACTGTACAGACATGAGCACAGAGCACAGGCTCAACTTGTCTTCCATAAGTGCTTTATAATCGCCCTCTCCTCAGGGGGAGGTTGGGTTTTCAAACATTCAGCTGGTCACAGCTTTCCAAGCTCACTGTTATAATGCCAAGTCTAACACAAAATCACCCTGACAGAAATGCAAAGCTCACGTCCTTCTTAATACAGCTACAAGTTCAAATTCCTTGATTAAACGCTGAAATAGAGAATCTTTTGCGACTACTGTTTTCTACTTTTCCGTGTGTCATTTTAGTGCCACATTTGGTGTTCAAGAATATCAACCCAGTGAGCGTTCTGGTCTCATAGCCTTTAGAAAATATGCCAAGCTCAGTGAGCAACACCTTCCCTCCACTTTCTCAAATACCTCAAGCAATGTTTACTCCTGAATCTATGAAGAATCTACTGTATAACATGCAGCCTCTGTAACGGCTAATGACTGGCCAAAAAATTAGTTATATCAAACTTGATGTTCTACCAAGAATACTATTTCTCATTTCTGAGCTGGTCCCACCACATCATTTTGACCTTTCTACACTAGATAATTCCCGAGGTGTCTTTCTATTGCAGTGAGGGCTTCTATTTTCAGGAGAGTTCTTTAGACGAGGAGACTGGGCTAAAGAACCTTTAACATGAAAACTCTTCATCAGTCATTTCCATCATCTCCCTGCCCTGCCATTCATAGAAATGGATCAATAAAGTTACACTGTCTCTGAAACTGAGAGGAACACCAATTGGAAAAGGTTTTGTTACAGCATTGGTCATTTACATCTCCTAATCCATGACATTCAATTATCACCTTCTCTTCCTTTAGCTTCTTATCTACTTGCTTCCACTCTGAGCCCTTCATGTAATCCCCCCGTTGGTAACAATTTAAGGAGAAAAACATCACAATGTAATCTTCTGCATGATTATTTTTCTTAAAAGTAGCTTGTGACTGAGAATAATGTGGAGTGTAACTGTCCTAAATCTTTGTCCATACTCAGTATGATTTTTCTTTGAATCTGGAGTCTAAAAAAGACCTCATTCCAAGCAGTCTAGTGACCTTAAAAGAGCCTGCCCGAGCTTAAAAATATCAATAAAGGATGTCAAATACTGAATCCAATACTCTCTATTGCTTTCCTCTGTCCTATGCGTAAACCATAAACTTTCTCTCAACCACCACAACAAATTAAATTACTCGGTAGAGCTCAAAAGAGCCTTAAGGGTTCTGGACTGTAACATTTATCAATTGCTGTGTATATTTAATTTATGATTTGGGACCAAAGACAGTTTCTGCTGGTTCCCCCAAGAGGTCCCTAGAGTTTTGGATAAGCTTTAATAAGAGGCCCTGGATAAGACTGTCTCCACTTACACGGAATAACTTTAGGGAACCCTGAGCTCAAACATGCATTATATTTTATTGCCTTCAAGCGGACTACACTCTGAAGCTAGAATCTTCATCAGCCCCATATAACAGTCTCCTTTAAGTGAATTGTCAGTTAACAAGACAATCATTTAATTATTCTCAACACACCTGTAATTAGCATCAGATTTTATGATGATAAGGAGGAGGCTTATTCATCAGTTTACAATCTTAAATCTGTTATCTAGCAGCAAATGTTTCATCTCTCGTACAAATACATACGTACGCATACAACTCAGGCATCTAAGGAATAAAGTGCTTTTTTTCTTTTTCTTAACTTGCAATTGTCTCCTTAGTATTGACTCAGAAGAGCAATGGCCTGTCAATGCTAAAGCCATTCTGACCTCATGTGCAATGCCTTGTCTATTTCCATCACTTTCTGTTTGCACACAAGCTGATTAATACGTTGAACCTCCATATTTCTCAATGACACACAGCTCTATGTGTGTGTTCAATGACTGTCTCACTTTTTCATGCGATAGTATTGCCTCATCTGCATACTACAACACTGCTACAGCAACCTCTCGCACTATCAACGTGTTGTCCTTGATTAGATCACTAGACATTATAACTCAGTGCAGGCATATGTTGTATAGTATGCACATGCACTCATGCATGAGTACATGCCTGCGTGAGAATATGTGTCTGCCCAAGTATGCATGCATGCATGCATGCATATATATGTGAAGGCACCTGTGTATGTCAGTGATTGTATTGCATGTCTCAGCCCACCCAAAAGTACACAAGTTTCTGTGTGGGTAAGTGAGGGCATGTGAGCACCTATTCATGTGTGTTTTTGTGTGTAAGTGAACAGTGTTTCAGGTCTGCAGAGCTCTACCCCTTACCTAGTCCTAACAGTGGGTGGTGTTCAACAAGTGCCCAACTGTTGTCATCCACACAATGGCTTTTATAAACCAGGAGCTGGCACAGGTCTCTGGCTGTCATGTCGGCTGGGATCTCCACCACTTTACCCATGCCGTCTTCACTGAAGATCTTCACAATCTATAAGGAGAAATATATATTAGAGTTCAGTTATAATAAACAGATGTAATTTAAGGTAGTTTGGTAAATTACAAGAGACAAAAATCTAAATACTTTAAAGCCAGTGAGAAGAAGAGTGTCCTTGATATTATAAAAGCAAAAGACTGATAGAGCTTTCCAGTTGCGAAAGATAAATGTAGTATAAGACAGCATTTTAAATATTAATTTTAATGGTAACCCTACAGGACCCAGAATACTGGGTTGTGATAAAGTAATTTAACACAAACCATTTTTTGAAAAAAAAAAAAAAAAAAACTCGGCCTAATGGGTGGGTGAAGCCAGCAATTTTCTTCAAACACTAGCATAGTATTTATCATATAGTGCTCCATACACTATAGCATACACAGGCCTGTAATTATAGAACACAATAGAAAAGAGTAGATATTCAAGATCAGCAATTGTGGTGGTAGAAATCACAGACAAGCACTTCTTAAAGCAACTTGTTGGTGTAATATAGAAGCACACATACTGTATAACAAGAATCTGCTCTTGTGAACACAAAGCAGGACTGCCTACACCAAATGAGTATAGTACTGTAGCTTAAGGGGACATAAACATGGTGTTTCCAATTATAGCTTATCAAGGAAATTAATGCAAGGATCCAAGACATGGCCATACAACTTCACTTACAAGTTATTTTTACATAACTTGATATTGAAATAGGACCAGTAATAACACAATAGATATATTATGTTTCAAAATGAATGTCTTTTCTCGCTGAATAATTTATCACCGTTTTTCCAGTCCATGAGTAACACCTGTTGCCATTTTGTACTGAATCAAACAGGTACTCACGCACATATTGAGCCACTACTTATCTGTCCAGTATAATGTATAACAGTGGTCTGAGTAGGTTTAACTCCACTCTAAAATATCATCTGTGTAAGAGACATCCATTTACACCCAGATATTCTTGCATGTCAGTATCTACTGTAGATGCGAGCTTGCGAAATACTTGTTAGAGATCATCAACAAATCCACAAAATATAACTGCCGTGCCACTCATGGTAAATAGTCTAAAAATGAACTTCCACTAAGGTCCACAGGTTGCCTTTTCAAAAGGAATCTATGCAGTTACATTCACAGGATACAGGATGCACATTTAATGGCCCAAAGAGAGAACTAGAGCAGCCTACTTAACCTGCAGAGGAATCCAGCCTGCTAAGCCTACACATGTCATGTATGCACACCACCCAAATGATATATCATGACAAAGAAATTTTGTTCTCTTCTTGAGATTCAGCTTATACCATCACAATTTGCACAAGCCAGGTCTGAGGCGTTCTATCCATCCAAAATGCTCAAAAACGAAAACCAAAGGGGAGCCTCAATCATTCAAAGCTGCTGACGTATTTTTCTCTATTTTTTGTTTATCGCTTTTGTTTATCATACATCTTGAGAAAGACAAATTGTCGTCAGCCTTTAAGATATTTACACATTCCACGTCTTGCCTCGGGTTAAGCACAGCAGTACCTCAAAGAGAAGTGGTCTTAAAATGTAAAAAAGAGAAGGAGGCGAAGAGAGGCAGGGACACACAAGGAGAGAGAGAGAGAGAGAGAGAGGACACACCAAAAGAGAGTGGTCTTACCTCCACGGCCCGCAATAGGCAGCAGTCCGGGGAACACGAAGGCATTTTTGGAGTGAGCCTGGCTCCCTACACACACCCACAGTCAACTCACACACAGTCCAGAAGACAGCAAACCTCACTGTTCTGTCGTCCTGTCTTCTCCAGAAAGAAAGATACAAATTTCGATGCCGACAGCTGACAGTCGCGCTACCTGTCACACAGCCTGGAGACTCGTCCCTCAGTCTATCTAGGCCGCCAGCTCTGTCTTAAAAAAACCCAAAAACTGTCTGACCTAAAGCCGGCGTCTCTACAGATCACAGGACAGAGACACAGAGACAGTCAGTGATCGGATGGCTGCAGGTACAGTACAGTGCTTCCAGTGCCGGCTGAGTCTGACAACTATCTTATTTTCTCTCCCTCCCTCTCTCTCTCTCTCCCCCTCACAAAGGGTTACAGCCTCAGCCACGGGCTCCGAGGCACACTGAATCAAACCACACGCTCACCAACCAATCATAAGGCTGCAGCAGGCTGATGTAATCATTCCCACACAGACCAAGACGCACACACACATCCATACAGAGGCGCGCAGACACACACACACGCACACACACACACTCTCTCAGAGGTATACACACTCCAGTAGACACACAGACGCACAGTCACGCACAGACACAGCCAACTTTTTTAGACCTCTCTGCTTCAGTTTCTTTTCAGAGCTTGAGGCGAGAGGGATCATTTGAAAAGGGTGTGGGGCAGTGAAGAGGAGGAGGAGCAGGAAGAGGAAGAAAGGCTAAAAGAAGGCGTAAAAAAGTTTGTCTTCATTGCTTGTCTTGCCTTCAAAATGTTCAGAAGTTTTCAAGTGAGGGCTTGTATGCTTTTCTCTCTTTTCGTCACCCCTCCTCCCTCCTTCCCCACTTTCCTCCTTCCCTCCCTGTGGGTTAACTTTGAACTCCCTGGTCCGATCTCTGCCTCTCGCAGCAGTAACAAGACTCATTACAGTGCAAATGAAATGAAACAAACCTGGAGCAGCACTTGAGCACTCCCGACCTTCCCCTTCTGCCCTGGTGGCTAGCTTAATGCCAACATTCTTTCTCTCTAAAGAACAAAAAAACGGGAGACTTTTGCACACACATCCACACTGAGCCCCCCGCCCCTCCTTTTAACTCCGATATTTAATACTGCATCAGACAGACAAAAGGCCTTGACACACCCCGTCTGGGAGAGGCGAGAACAGCTTTACGTTGTCCTTGAAGAAACTTTTTCTTTTTCCCTCTACCTTTTTTTCAAGCAAAGGGAGGGTGTGTGTGTGTGTGTTTGTACATGAGTGGGTGAGGTGTAATCCTGGAATAAGCACAGTTCCACAGAAGTAAGGAGGAAATAGTGGTAAAAGTGGTACTAGTGAAAGAGATACAAGTTAATTTACTATAGCGGGAAGCTTTGGGGAGGGAGAGAGGGTAAATGCAAGTCTGTGGCTGGAGGAGGGGAGAGAGCTAGTGAGAGAAAAGTGTGTGTGCGCACATGTGTGTGTGAATGATCGCACATGCACACAGGCACGTATGTGGGGGTGTGTGTGTGGGATGGGGAAAAATGGGAGACAGACAGACGTGAGAAGTGAAGGGAAAAAGAGTGGGAAGCAGAGGGAAGTGAGAGAGAGAGAGAGACTGTCTGGTGACACACTGCAGCAGAATGTTTAGTATGAATGCTTCCTACTGTTAACTACATATCTAGCCTGCACAGCTGTCTCTCCCACCCGTCCCCTCCCTGCCACTACACTCACACTCACACAGACTAAGACACACACCCTCGTCTACGTCACAGTTAGACAGCCAGAGGGGAAAGCCCCAAGAGGATGGCACACATTACACATATTGCAAAACAGGTTTTTACACAGTACTGTAATTATAAGAGTTGGTCACACAGTTCCATTAACCTCAGCCCTTTTGACACAGAATAGGTTAAAGGTTGTTTGAAAGTTCTGAAGATACGTTTTTGTTTAAAAGACATGTCCAAAACATAGTCATAGTTGTGACACACTGATGGAGGAAAACCTAAAATTTTTCCCCATCCCACACACACCCCCACATACGTGCCTAATGTGCATGTGCTTTCATTCACACGTACATGCGCACACACACCACACACACACTTTTCTCTCCCTTGCTCTCTATCCTACTCCAGACCCTCCCTCCCCAAAGTTTCCCGCTATAGTAAATTAACTTTCAAACACGCCCCAGGTCAAACACACCTTGTGTGACCTGGCCTGGCTTTGATATGAAAGGTTCAACATGGGTTTATATTCAACATAACAGCTACAGGATTATCATAATCCATAACTAGGGTCAAGTGTTTGTTTTGCCACAACTAAGAGTCAAGTTTTGTCAGCCAAGTCAAAGTCAAGTTCCAAGCCCTAAAGGTTTGTTGAGCTCATGAACAAGACATTTTATTAATCGATGTCAAGGAATGAGAAAGTAGCCACAGATGACGTCTGAGTGACATGTTTCAACTGACCTACTCTACTTCTTGGTCTTCTTAAAGGCAAAGAATAAAATGCGGGCAAAAGGAAGAGAGAAAGATGGAAGAAAGAAACGATAATTGCAAGAAAAAGATTACTCTTTATCTATTAATTTTTTTATGTCCTCCTTTAGACAGAGGAGCAGAGCAGAGCCTCTCAACCTCTCTGATCTGATGACTAAGGTCTGATAACTGCCCTGTGATGTAATCCCCCAGGTAGAGATTGAGAGCTGAAGGCAACACACACACACACACACACACACACAACACACACACACACACACAACACTCTCCATCAGACACACAGGCACCCAGATGTGCTCACTTACACATACACATCCCGCGATAGAAACTAGACAGGCGCAAACAGACAAAGAGAAAGCAAACTGCACTGTACGAGAACACGCTTTTGCAAACTAAAGTATGTACATGTGCGTGTGTGTGCACGCCCAGCAGCTCACACGTATACAAGCATCCATCTCTTTGAGAATTGCCTGCTGGTCTATAAATAGCACCACCGGTATTACGTACACATTGCAAGCCATTACATCAGCTAGGAGTTACAGGATGTTATAGGCAGATTACAATACTGAAGGACTATTAGCCATTAAGCATACAAATCTGCACACACATTAGGATCCATTAAATGTGGGCGATGTTGTGAAGCAGTTGAAAAAGGCTGGCAACCTGGATAAAATCTGTATAAGGGAGAGGAAAGATAGTGTTGGTTTTTTTAGACAGTGTCTGGTCACACTAAATGTTTATATGCAAATTCAATCCTGATGTCAGCTCCCTTGTCAACTCTTCCTGGAATATCGAAGCAACGGGGGAATTCTTTCCGATTAACACGCACAGGGACTTTCTTACCCTGAAATCAGCCTCCAGGCTGTGTACAATTATGGCCTAACCTAACCTTAACCACAGCCCTTAAACCGACCATAACCACCTATAATCCCAACATCCGAATGGTTAAGCTTGTTAGTAGCAGCATGCACAATATTTGGAGCAAAAAAGATTAACTTCTCAAAAGCTCATATAGTACATTCCACTCTACAAAACTTGTTACCAATATATCCAGAGGTCAATATTAAAACAATGGCTATAAAGAGATGGGGGGAAATATAACGATGAAACTGCCTAGGTATGAGAATGGCTGATGGCAGTTTTAAGATTCATTTATGACAATATTATATGAAAATGAATGATCTCTGGAGAGAAACTGGATTGTGTGAGCAAGTAAATGATATAGCTTCTACGATACGAACAGAGAAAATGCAAGGTATGAACCATTACATTGCTGATTATTCCAGCAGAACCCCATCAGGAAAAAAGCTAAAAGCTATAATTTCTTTGCATGGAAGAGTTCCCAGTTGTGTACAGAGTGGAAAATCTACATAACTGTATAATATCTTAGTCTAGTTTTAGATAACTTCCTTTTCCAGTGAAGTCCAATGCAGCATTGCCAAGGCTTTACACTTTTATAGCACAAGAATTTACTTGTCTTCTATATAGAAATTTTCATGGTTCTGTATTTTTTTCATCAGTCTTGCCAAGACAAACTCCACTGTCGTAGCTATTTGTTCTGTCTCTGGCTTACAAAACCCTAACACGTGCTGACAAAAAGAACTGTAGCCATTGATAAACTGATTTGGCTCACACGAGCTAAACCCAGCTCCATATTCCCATTAACGAGTATCCTCTACAAAGCCCCTCTAACTGTAAGGTGGTGCTGTGTGTGGTCTGGGACGCCACTGAAAACTGACGTTTGGATGATGAGATGGAGACACAAAAACCTGAATGGGCCTCAGACAATTGGCCGTACCCACTCAGCGCCTGTAGTCGGGAGTTGTGGGAGGCTGTAGCCAAGAAAACTCTGCTGACTCATGAGGAAGGGATGGTGAACAGTGTCCCTTGTCATCCAATTACCGTGTCAAATTAAGACCCAAGACACAGAGGCCTTTCTGGGCTCAGGGAAGCAAAAGAAGGCAGAAAGGGATTTAGTAGACAGGGGATAGAGAGGGACAGAGAAATGTATAGAGAGAAACGTAGGAGGAAAAGACTCCCAGTGCACACTGACAATACAAAGTCATGTACCGTGGAACGCTGCCATCTCTGCCACTGTGCAGCCATGCATCAGACAATCCAGCATATATTGGGAATTAGTTAGCCCACAGAGCCTGCTCTGTCTGTAAATAATGGTCAGGCTCACACAGTTGAAGTTTGAAAGATTTTGGAGCTGAGCGGGGTCAAATTTAATTAGCCATGCAGGTCAGGTAGCACAAATTGAGTTCAGACCTTTGCACAAGCCATAAAAAAACATTCTCTCGCTCTATATACAGTTGATGCATCACAAGATAAATATGAGGAATCTGAAGGTAGAGGCTGAGCCAAATGTTCTTTTGGTTAGAAAAGGGATTAGGGGGCAAATTGTGCTTCTTGGAAAAGAAAATATTTTGTGCTCAATCAAAGCACCTAAATCAATCAGAAAGCTAAAACATATGTTTACTTATACTCACTTTGCGCATGCACAGTGTATGGCAACACACATCCTAAAGGTCATCTAGATGGGGTTATCATGATACAAGTTCAGCCTCTCCCCTATTATCTGTGACTAACTGCTGAGAAACACGCCGGATGCAGCCAAACATTTTACCAACGAGAGTAAAAGTGGGAGCGGATGCTTAATTGTGCACCAGGGCTGATTGCCAGCAAACCCTGGGCAGCAAATGTCCTTTCAGACCAGCACTGATTTGGAGCCATTGTCCAATTACAGCAGGAGGGCAAAAGGATGGGACAGGGGAATTGTGATTGGAGAAACAAAGAATGACATGGTTGGCATGATTTTGGCAATACACTGGATATTAGTGCACTGGTTGTATGGCAAGCGGTGGCTTTGCTGCACGGTGGCCTCATGACAAGTTCAGACTACCAATGTGCATGAGAGACTGTATTCCTCATATGTGCATTTTACACATTTGATAAAATTTTCAAATTGCTGTTTATAGTACAAACAGCAGAAAATCACTGTTCTCACCTAACTGCAATAATTCTGTCATTGAATGATGTCACTGAAACTATAATTATATAATCATTGAATACAACCAATAATAACAGTATAAAAAGTAAAAGGAAGAGGGAGAAAGGACCATTAATTAATTAATGAATTAGCTACATTAATTTCCCATTCAAAGGAATAACAATGTGGCACATTTCTCTGCAAACTGTCCCCAATTATAGTGTCTTTGCATTCTCTTTCTACTAACACATATCCCATTGGCAGCTCTTTGAGTCAGGTTGCTTGTGTCCAAATTCCTCTGGGACTTCAAGTAATCAAACTTGTTCTAAACTCTGAAGACTGATAACTACTGATCTGTAGCATCAGTATTTTTTATACTATTTTACTTTACATAAAAGTGACATAATATAATAGAGAAGTACTTCCAAATAAATTACCATTTTCAAAACTTTTAGAACACTAATAAATCTAATTATCACTGTTTTAGCAGCTTTACAACTTCTTATTTTAAATTCTCCTCCTGCTTATTTCGCTTTCTTCCCTCCTCTTCTGCTGCTCAGAAATCTGAGCAACTGTCCTACTTTCCCTAAGAGAGAGAGACAGAGAGCGAGAGGGAGAGAGAGAAAAGAGAGGGAGAAGCAGTCTACATGACCTATATGAGTCCAACAGCTCTGTTCAGATTTGGCCAGATGAAATGCCTCCAGGCAGCAACACATTGCTGTCTTTGTGAAACACATGGACACACACAAACCCAGACACATTAGTATATACCTGTATTCAGGGACATATGGCTGTGCTTGAACACACAAATAACAAAAACATGCACTCAAAATTGTGTGCTAAAAAGGCAAATTGTGTTACAGAAAAATTAAGGACAGGCACAATCATACCCATTTGATCCAAAAATATAGAGACAGAGACAGAGGAGAGAGCAAACACTATCAGGGATTCCCATTAGCTGCAGGAGTAACGGGATCTTGCCCTATTAGCTGGGTGAAAGTTGTGGCTTCTAATCTTACACCGCCTGCCTTCTGGGACAAGGAGTGAGGGATGGACCGTTGAGAGTGCATCATCCGCAGCGCCTGGGCAGTCCAGTCATGTTTCCATAGAAAAATAATCATTTAATTTAATTCAGTACATATGTGAACTAAGTAGAGAATGAATTATTAACTATTTCCTAATATTTAACACTTGTGGGTTCCTACCATTAACATAATTAACATAATTCAAAATGCTCTGAATAAGGTTGCCTCGTTGATCTATCACTAAGAAATGGACTGTGATGACCTAATTTGATGCTGGGGTAAAACGGACCTACTGTATCTGCCAGACAGTCTGCCTGTACTGCTTTATTGATCGGCTGGCATTATTTAGGCTACTTTAGCACTTTTTCACCTGCTCTTGCTTGCTTTCCTGCAAGCTTTGAGATGATAATACCCCAAAACAAAATTAAAAATAGCAGATTCCATGCGGGCAAAATGGGCAGTTTGAGATCAGAAGTGTTGTATTTACTTCAGTCACAATGTCGGCTGTGCTAAAACACAGCCAGTGGATGACCTGGTAAATGTTTTTGCACAGCTTAGTTCACTACATTTTACATACAGTGTCTCTTGGAAATAGTGAACACTGCCATGATTGTGGCTTTAGATACTGTTACACTGTTTTCTTGAAACATCAGGTTTGAAAACAGATAACCCCCCACCGCAGTTGTTGCTAAGTATTTTAGCGGTGACAGTGTATATTCTTATGCATTCTCACTACAGCTGAAATTTACTTTTTGACTTTGTGGACACACTGCTGCTTTTTTCATTGGCTCAGGGCTATCATGTGGTGTTTAGAGTAGGCAGCGGATGTTTCACTGCAGATGGAACTGACCTATTTTTACTAGAAGCGTGTAAATTAATTTAGCATGTACCAGGATCATTTTAAACCAAATTTTTGTGTCTAACAATTTGCACAAGTGGGATACTTTTCCCAAGAGGTGGCACAAAGTTCTAGTAGCGTAGTCCTGGTTTTGGTTAGACTTAAGTACCTGTGATAGTGTCTAGCTCACAGCAAATTTTCTAAGCAATACTCTTGTTAGCACAACAATGCACATAACCACAAGAGCATTTATGCACAAGCTATGAGATGTTAATTTATAACCAGTCCAGTGCCAGTTTTAGAGTCTTAGTTATTTTAACTGAGCCATTACTTAATTCATCAACTGGCCATGTGTATGTAAGTGCCTGTTTGTGTGTGTGTGTGTGTGTGTGTGTGTGTGTGTGTGTGTGTGTGGCACTGTGGCAGTAGCAGGTCGAGGCATGTTTCCATTTATCTGTGGGGCATCCACAACCTACCTGCCTCTACTCCAGGTAGCATTTGCTCAACAGCAGCAAAACAATGTGTATTTCACAGCACTAAATGCTGCAAATCTACTCAGTCACTCAATGCAATTTGTGCATTTCCTTGTTATGTGTGTGTGTCTGCTTGAGAAAGCGAAAGAGAGCAGGGGGCATGTATGCTGACAAAAGGTTCAATGTACTGCCTGCATGCTCTCTTTACCTCTGCCACAAAGAGCATCAGATAACATGCAAGTGTGTGTGTGTGTGTGTGCATGCCTTGGGCTGAGAAACTAGATGTAATGTTAGGAATAATGAGGCCAGCAGGCAGGCATGCTTCAAATATACACACATGGATGCACGCACGCACAAACTCAATAAAACATCCAGTTTGAGTGCATTATTTATATTCACATCAGTTACAAATAATCACAAAGATATAAACAATCCAAGTGGCATAAACAGTTCAAATCACACACATGCACACCACAAACATGTAAACGTAACTAGCTGGTGATTACACAATTCAACAAGTGTATTTCACTTTAAGATCCATTTATAAGTAAGCTGGCTGCTGAAAGAGTGAGCCAGCAGATTTCTGGCGCTGTGTCACCTTTGATGTCCGCAGAGTGCGGCCTGCAGAACACATTAGGGCTGCAATGACAATTAGCGCACGCGCGCACACACACACACACACACACACACACACAGACAAACACAAACATACTGCCTAACTCTTCCACAAATACACACACATAAGTATCCCTGCTTGTAAAGACAAACATACATACATTAGGCACACACAGACAAACACACACGCACACACACACACACACACACAATACACAAAACCAAAACCGCCTCACAAACACACCCTTACTTTAAAATGCACACACTCATGTGCACGTCCACAGACGTTCCCACACATGGAGGCCAACAGTTTGGGCATCGACAGCATTCCATTCTGCTTTTCCGTTAACAGTGGAAAAATCTACCCTTTGACCTAGAGTATTTCCAACATTGAGGAAGGAGGCAGCCAAGGAATTCCATGCTTCAGCGCAAACAGTGAGAGGAGGGATGGATCGATGCCCATCATTTATGTACCGGGTGTTTCCAGTTTAAATTCTATTGCCTTTTTTTCAGAAACTGGAATGGCTGCTTCAAGTATACATTGCGTTTTCATGCATTGTTCTTAAAGAGGTGGTATTATGCTCATTTTCAGGTTCAAAATCCTAATTAGGGATTGTACCAGAACAGGTTTACATGGTTTAATTTTCAAAAAACACCATATTTTTCTCTATTGCATATTCCTGCAGCTCCTCTTTTCACCCTATGAGTTGTACGCTCTGCTCTTGAGCTACACAGTGATGCGTCTTACTTGTACAAAATCTTTGTTGGAGTTGCACTTGCGCAGTTCCCAGGTAAGGACTACGAGCCAATCAGAAGCAGAGAAGGGTGGGTCGTAAAAAACAAGGTAGTGTGATCCAAATCAAAGCCGCTTCAGACTTCGACCGTAACCTAGCAGATGGTATAAGTTATTACCAGTCCACAACCACACAACATCATTGTTCCACATCTTACCATCAGGACTGAACGTTGAACTGTTGTCGGTGTTCTGACGATCTATGCTGCCTTGCTGAAAAATGCTACCATAGCGCAAATCGATAGACTCGACACTACTCGGCCCTGCTCCGTTTTCCATTGCAGATAGTACCCAGAGATAGTACGTAGCTTGTCGTCATAGCGACGCCACACACAACTGGCGCGACGTAATGTTCAACACACACACCAGCGATCCACACAGCTCTTAAAATATATACAGTCTGCGGTTAAAATGTTTCAATATTACTCAGAATGCAAAGACAGATAAGCAGTATGAAAACCTTCCAGCTGTGTTTTCCTCTGCTGTTGTTGCTGCAGCGGTCTGTGTGACGGCGGGAGCAGGGGACTCGTGTGAGCAGGCGGCTGGCCGGCCTCACACGCTCCTCCCGCTGGTCGGCGCAGGCTTCCCCTGCCACCACTTGTAGAGCTCCTCAACTCATAAAATATAATAACTCAGAAAATATTCATCACATTTTTTGTCCGCCATTACTTCTCGTAAAACTGTCAATATTTGAAATCTACACAGCTGATTTCTCACCTCAAAACTTCTCAGAAGTGGATTTAGTATTGAAAATCCATACAAAAATGTAAAATAAACTATCGGTTGCTGGCCACTGTCTGGTGCACGCAGTGAATAGTGAATATTCTCTGATTAATCAGCAGTCTGTTGTGTTTTCACGTTACATTTTAGTATCCCTCAGCTTGCTTGGAACCTCGACGGAGGTGAGGTGATACGAAAAAAAGTATCTGGAAGCAGGTACAGGTACAACATTTCTACAATGGAAACCCAAACAAAGGCAAGTCGAGCCAAAGGGCCTCCACTCAGACTAGCTTGGTGTGAGGGCGCGCCTGAACCCGCTAGCCGCTTGGCAAGCTTTATGACGCGTTTGCATTGTGATGTCACAAGTCAAGGAAGTGAAGGGCTGGACTACAAACGAGCTGTTTTCAAGCGGTTCTGAGCACAGCTTTCTGTGGGAGATGGGAACTCCCTTTGGGCTGGACTTTGGGCTTTTTCACTTTGCAAACCTGTTACATGCACAAAAAAGATATATAACTCAATAAAGGAGAGGGAAAAGCCAAAAAGCATAATACCACCTCTTTAAATAACTAATCTACTGGTATACAGGAGCTAATGATTCTACTTTTCAGACATTGTTTGGCAATAAAGTGATTTCAAAGCTGCACTAATCAGTGTTTTCATATTCATATTAACAAACCTGCAACCTTTTCTGTTTTTTCACTCACTTTTACCGCTGTCATTTTTCAGGGGCAAAAAAACACCCACTATATGCTATCTGTTCAGCACCAAACAACAGACAGACAAAGTTAGTATCTAGCTGGTGAACATAGTGTAGCACTTCCTAGGTTAAAAAAATGTTTTTTTTCTCAGGAGTGGGTAGTGACAAAAACAGAGTAGTATTGTATAGCGGACACAAACAACTCCACATGAATGTGCTCTGTTTTTCAACATTTTCAGGAAATAAGTTGAAAAATATTCCTATTGGCTCTTTATTACTTTCTTTCAGCTGAGCGTATGCAACATTCTTATTCCGCAGCATATTAGAAGTAATGATAATGGCAGTTTATAGTCTTTTCAGCAGCATGTACAATGCTGAGACGTAAAGGGAGACAGTATGCTGTCTGCCTCAGCTGCATCACACCTTCCTTGTTAAATCTTTCTGCCCAGAGTGAGTCACTGACTAAAAGCTGATTGTGCTACTTGTTATATTTGATTTACTACTTACACAAGTCTAAAAGTACACTCATCTAAAAGAGGTTGCATGATTTCTACAAGCTGATATTGAGGCATCATGAGCTCATCATTGAAATTATACTTTAGTACAGTATACTTGATCTGGCAGCATTCACAAAATGCTTTTTTGATGAGTAGGTGTCACAGCTTTGATGTCAGGCTCATTCAACTAGAGGCAAAGTCATGTAGTGAGAGAGAGAGTGAGAGAGAGAGAGAGAGAGAGAGAGAGAGAGAGAGAGAGAGAGAGAGAGAGAGAGGTGAGAAAAAGTGAGATGAGGTGGAAAAGTGATCAGCGTCACCATCATTAGAGCAAATGTTAATGATCCCTTCAGGGATACAGTGGCTCAGCTCAACCTCACCTGCTGAACAGATTAAATGTCATACAGAAAATAAAAAATAAAAATATTAATTAAAAAAGCTACTCATAACAAAACAAAATGTATTCTACATATTTAGATTATGCAGATATAGATTGACTTTTTACCATTAAAACAACACAAATTACTGAAAATATGCAATGTTAGTATTATCAATGTTAAAAAGATATGTACAAAACAAAACAAATTATATACTATATAAAGTGTATCTCTGTACACCATCTATAAATCTAAAACTATAAATAGGAAGAATACAATATTTGCATATCCTTGAACATTTTACACACTTAGCTGTATTTACTTTGATATAAACAGGTGCACTATTTGCATAACCCTGAACATTTTTACATACTGTACTTGTCCCCTACTGAAGAATTATTTTGCCAATGCTAGACAGCGTGAAGAGATGCTAGACAGATTGCTAGCAAGTTTGCTTGTACCTGCAAGTTATGGAAAGCAACAGCATTCATTTGTTGTCAAACTGGTGCAACTAGACAACGACGCTGGCACTGAGCATGCAGCCCATTTGCTCACATTATTAGTGTCAACCCAGCCTCCACCACTTGTCTGGCACCATGTGCTATTTTAGGCTGTTACTTCATCACGTGTGAGTAAGTATTCATCTAGTGAGCTAAATTGCTACAGGATACACTGCACAGTACTCCTGCCTACCTGAAATCAACAGGAATTGAGTGAACTACAAGTTTGGAGTAAAGGACAAATGGGGAACACTTGTGACAGACAGAAAGATAAACACTGACATACAGTCCAAGACACACGGAGACAGACCAATAGAAAGCTAATGTAACACAGACTACAGAGGCAGAGAAAGGGTGTGGGGATCCTGCCATACCATAGAGCACAGAGAGCTGCAGGACATCCAGTCCAAGTACAGTAAATCCACCAAAATCTGGCAACACAGTGATCAAATCAGTGTTCCCACACTAGAACGACTGGGCCAGCTATGGGAACACAGTGTCCAAGTAAGTACAACACTCTCTATTGCACTGCTGAGGACAGAGTATCAAGCCCCTAGACTGAGAAATTTAATGAATACTAACTACCTTGCATTCAAGGCTTCTTATAGTTTTTGGCATTGCACATTACAAATTACACAGGTCAAGCTGCTAGTATTTTCTTCTTTGTGGTCAGTTAGCTGTATATGGAAAGATTTAAGAATTCCATAAAACACAGATTATGTTTGCAGTACGCCTCAGCAGTGACATGAAGTTAGTTTTATAAGGATATGTGCTCATCTGTGGACACTTTCATACATGCCCCACCAAACTGGCGCCACTGCTCATAGACATCATCTTCCTAGTTTGATAATCATCCTGTACGCCACCCAGACCAAGCAAACGTATTCATTCTGATTTAGCCTTGTATGTTTTACTGATGGGACACTACAAAACAACACGCAAACACCTGCTGTAAAGATGTCAGAAAACTTCTGCAGTATCCCATTAACAGCATGAAAGACTACATTACTTTAACACAGCATTTTATTTCTACTAATTTCAAATCACTGAACGTAGTGTGTCTCTATTTCAGATTAGACAGCTACAAACAAAAAACAAGCTGGAGAGAGGAGAGCTGGAAGTGGACAAATGGAGAAAGACATGAGGGAGAGGAGAGTGGAGGAAAGTGAGGTAATTGGGAATCATATGGCCATGTCAAACAGCTTGCCCAGTCATTCCTGACAGCCCAGCGCTGTGTCCTCATGCTTCCTGCACAGGGGCCAAGGAGTGAGGTAAGGAGGAACAGAGGGACAGAAGTACGAGAGTCTGTCAGAAAGCGCCCCGAGGTCGGAAAATTCAGTAAACCTAACAGAGAAACTTCTCACCAGCAGGCTGGCTGTTTGGAAGACAGGGAGAGGGGTAGAGAGAGACACTGACAAAGAGCGATAAAGGTCTTGGAGTGTGGGCTGGGGGCAGTAATTTATCTGTTCACAATCCCACTTGTCAAATTCTAACCACCCACTCCTCCACAGATCTGAACCACTCAAGGAAGGAACATGTGTCTTGAACAAAGCAGTGTTACCACTGTTCCACATGCCTAAAAGCACGTGTGTGATGATATGGCTCTGCGGGAGGGTTTTTTTTTTTAGTGGAAAGGTGCTGAATTGAATTTCCACTGAAGAACGACCACAATGAGACATACTTTCCATTGCTATCAACAATGGATAGACACTGCCAATGCTGTAAATAGTTTACACAACACACAAAGACAAACAGGCAGATGTTAACGCAAACACACATGGATATAAAAAACAATACATCCATATGCATGAATAAATGCACAGCACACTCGCACAAGTTTAATGCGAGTGCGTGTACAGCATGCGCACAGTAAACACACAAAGGAATCAATTTTCCACGGCTCTTTTTCAGCTTTGCCTCTTCATTGCAAGTCTTCGCAAAACAAAACCAGTAAAAACTTAGTTTTTCCTATATCTATAAACGGTTTACTTTACAGCCATGTTTAGATTTTAGTGCATACTGAGCAGATGTTTGGCAATCTTTTAACAAATGATGAAAAACTTGTTTTTTTTACATTCCACATGAATTCTTATTTTCTAATGTAACTAACAAAATGTATTTTTAAAAAGTTATCACTTCTCCCTTATATGACCAAAATGAAACCTGGAAATTTTATATTGAAATTACAATAGTAAAATAATATATAAGTGTGAAGTGTGCAGACACATTTTAAGTGTGCAGACAAGTTTTGAGACAAGTTCTCACATACTGGAGCTGAGTGGCAAGCAAAATTGGTCAGACCTGCATGCCCTTTTCCTGATCCTAGTCACTTTTACAGATTACTGTATGATCACATATATAATCTACCTTTACCTGCTTCAATCCCCCACTCCACTTACACTGCGCTCTTAACAGGCCCTCTGTGAATTCAAACCTTCCCATCCCATGCAGGACACCCAGCCTAATGAATTGCTTTCTGAAACTTTACCAGACACACACACTTATATGGGGCCAAAGTTACGTCACAGCTAGAAATTCAATGCAAAACTCATAACCACTTAGTGAGACATTAATCTTTGACCTATTTACCGTTTGAACTTACGATTTACCAGGCAGAGTTGAATTTATGCCACAGCTAGTAATTCAAGCCTATGACATTCCCACAGAGAGAGAAACAACTTTCCCAGTGGAGAAGACTAGAATGAAATTCAACCTTTCAAGGCTTAGTCCAACACTAAATATTTAGAGCTTTATTATGTCACAGGTGGCAATTCAAAGCCACAAATTCCCAGCTCTTTAAGCATTTACTGGATACCATTGGTGTTTCAATGCATCAACTGATTTATGAGCTCTGAGAAAGCAGAGCAGGTCATATCAAACTCAGACTTAACTGGTACTGCAGTGTATGATCTCGGACCATATGAGCCATGACTAGAACAGGCCAGGATCACAGCCATGGAGAGAGAAATAGTCTGCCTTCACATTTTTGTAAGACGGTAGGTTTCTCTAACCCACTGACTGGCCCCATATGAAGATCATCAATAACAGTGCAGATGGAGGGACTTCCAGGAATAGACAGACCAGTCTCTACACAGTCTCACACACAGTCTCTGCTCCTCCACTCGTCACCTCATTCTTTTTTTCTCCAACAAAGCCACAGACCCTGTTGAGTACACACATGCACCGTACAGTACGCTTCTATCACATGCAAGCAATCAACATGCTTCAGATGAGCAAAACACAGTGCAGATGTAGAGCAGGGAACATTCCTAAATGCTTATGTCCAAGACACAGTTGACCGCTAAACACAGCTGATTTACGATATTCAAATACTGCATCCTTCAAAACAAGTTGACTCACACAAGTCTCAGTTATCAACATAAAAGTAAATCAAAATCAGCTGATGTCTCATATCCTGTTTTTCAAAGGGAAAAACATCTGACATGGTCTTCCATACCATATGAAGACAAGGTTTTGTGTCCAATGCAACCACACCAAATTATAAAGTGGAGTCAAATATTAAACCCGCAAGAGCACTGCTGGGAAAAATGATACAGTAATTCCTGAAAAGTTTCTGGAAAGATGCTACAGTGTGTCTTAGTAGGGTTTGACTTACATATTTGCCAGTGGAGGGTTCTCCAGGAGGTAGGGACCCAGGACTGAGGACAGGGGAGCTTGCTGGACTGCAGAGCTCTGGGAAGGGGTTGGGAATGGCCGGCAGAGATGATGTCCTCAGCTGCTGCTCCTCCTCCTGCAACCTCCTGGACAATGGAGACGGGACAAAGGAATAGGTCTAAGGTCATGACCTGGAACGGCTCTCAAAAAGTGAAACAGGAGAACTTTGAAATGAGAGCCGCTGACACATGTGAAATATGTGCGGGAGAATTAATAAAGCCTTGCTGTACAGTATCCAGTCTCATCTCTGTTTCCATCTGATCTAGCCATAATGAACAGTCTCCCAGCAAGTGGTAATCACAGATCCCTGCAGCCTGCCAGCTAATTTTCTGCAATATTTATAATGCATCAATATTGAATCAAGACATCACATTAAAGCAGTTTTTAAATTCGGCACATGTAGTGTAAAGCTTGTGGGCAGGTCAGGTTGTGAAATTCTAGCTAGACAGCTAGCGCAGAGAATCACTGTAGAATCACTTAGTCTCTTTCTCTATCAAAGTCTGTCTCTCTGCAGAACCCTGTGAGTTCAAAAGGGAACGGGCCTTTTGATGTTGTGTTCCATCTGAGCATGAGAACAGGGTTATCCAGAGGTCGGCACTGAATAATAAGAACTTCAGGGCCCCGAGTCTCTGTGTGTGCGTGAGAGTGTGTGCGTGTGTTTGAAACAGAGTGCTCATAAGACAGAATACTCCATTACGTGATCATACCTTCTCTGTTTCTGTCATACACTCCAAAGGTGAAAAATAGGAGCTGACACCAGCTCCGCTGCAAATGTGTTTGTGTGTACTGCTGGTATACAACCATAGTTCTGTTGCCTTAGTGTGTATGTGTGAGTGAGCACACCCACTTCTGAATGCATACAATAACAGCCTTAGGGAGAATATGGCTTATTACTCTTCAAATTGAGAGAGACATTTGCACATGGTACTAAAATAAATGAGAATTTTTACTTTTCTCCTCCTGCTGGTGTAGTTTGAGACAAAGAGAGAGAGTGACAAGGAGGATCAGGTCATGCAAGGGCTACAGATAGGGAGCGGGGAGGAAATGTTATGCCCAATTATCATGAGGGTGTGGAGAGATGACAGTGTACAGTAAGAGGCTTCTTTTCCAATGTGGAGAGAAAAAAAGGGGTTGGCGCTCTATGTGCGTGTGTGTTCGGCTATACATGTGTAAATGTATGAAGCTTAAAGCTTGGTGCCATACTTCTGTTGCCCGAGTGCGTGTGTCCGAGTGTGTGTGTGCACATGTACGACTGAAGTCTTGTTTTCAATTCTGATGTGTTTGATTTCACCGCAAAACACTTGGACGCACAACAGAGAGACTAGTGCTCCTGTATTCGGCACACCGCTGCAGAATGAATATCCACCCTATTTAAATGTCATATTATCATTGATATCAATGGGCAAGTAGCATTTACTCGCACACTGTGCGTACGCGGGAACACTCAAGGCTTGGCTAGCTCTCTGTGTATCCTGAGAGTGTGGCCGAGCGAATGAGAGGGAGACAGCAGCAGAACAGGACAATGAAAGTTAGCGGAGGAAAATATTTGCAGTAAGCTTTTGTCTGAATGTGCAGTGTGTAGTTAACAATGTGTCCGTTAAAAAAGTCTAGTTTCCCCAACTGCTCGAAAAATGAAGGCTGTGTTAGCGTTAGCTAACGTCTCTCCTGTGAGGTACAGCACTTTTATGGCTGTTTATAACGTTAATTAAATTAGAAACAAAGTATTAATTACCTCAACTTACCTAGGGTTGAGAACATCATGTGCAAGCTTAGACTAAAACAGTAGTCATACATCTCTGTCCTGTATAAATACTGTAACATTACATCCTGATAATTAACTTTTCAGTTTTCGGAGAAGCCTGACAACAGGTTGTTAAAGGAATGTGGGACCAAGGAGCTGAGGTTAATGAAGTAAATTAGGAATGCAAACTAGTTTCTTTAAGCCAATTGGGAGATGTTTCTTTAGGAATTTAATGCAAATTTAATGCTTAGTAATTATCCAGAGATCCTGTAAAGAAAAAATATGCATCAAGATGCATCAATCCTTTTATAGTCAAATCGCAGCCCTCTGAATCGTAATCGAATCGAATCGTGAGGTGCCCAGAGATTCCAACCTCAAAGCACGTTGCGCACTGTTGCAGCCCGGAAACCGTATCAAAGGTGCCCAATGTTTCCAGATTGAAGATGATCGCACACATCAACTTGAGAACAGTTGAACAGTTCATTGAAAATGTCCATCAACTGTGGGTGAACAGATTCAGAAAGTGTTGCTAACGATTATTTTCATCATCAATTAATTGTACAATTATTTTTTGATTATTTGATCAATTGTTTCATCTGTGAAATGTCTGAAAACGGTGGGAAATTTTCAAAAGCCCAACCGTGGCATCATCAATGTGTTTTCTCCAACCATTACTCCAAAAACCTATAGAAATTAAGTTTACTTAATCAATTAAGACATAGAGATACTGTGGATCCCCACCAATAAGAAGTTATGTTTGGCTTTTTTGACTGAAAATTGTCTTAGAGGATTGATCGATTTCCAAAATAGTGTCAAATGAAACAATGTCCCTCTGGGTACAAGAAAATGTATGTCTTGTTCAAGGGCATTCAAAACCAGATTCACAGGCTGATGGACATCCCCGTAAACTTCTGTGAAGTAAACCTTAACCTCTTTGTGTCATATCATTTGGTAGCACCTCTGTGTTTTTCTATGAAGCTGATGATGGTTATTTCACTGTGGTGTTTACGCTCTTTGAAGGGCACCCTCCCAACTCAGCGTGTCACTCTGCAGCCAAATATATGCTTCTGTAAGTTTTTGTGCATTCAAATTGTGAGCAGTCTTTCATGCTAGTCTGGACAGCTCCCTCTAGGGTTCAGAGGCCTCATTACAGAGGTTTTAAAAAATCAGAAGTAATTCCTAAACTCATGGCTGTGTCATCTCAGACCTTGTATGTTATCTTAAGTTAAGAAATCCTAACTTAACTGTAAACCTTCCTCTTGAATCAGCACTCGTCCTATAAGGTCTGAATCTGTGTATCAAATGTACACAACTGCCTGCATCCTTGACAACAGCTGTCTCACTTCACTTGTCACTGGCTAGCTAGCTTGCTATGATGGAGATGAGAAGACGGGCATTCAATTTTAGCTTCAATTTTATCAATGAGTTAGAGGCATTAATCAAGGAAACCCCACCGTTTTGGGACATTTTCTTCCAAATTATTAGACCAGAATAAAGATTTGAATGGACATGGCACTTCCATCAAATTCAAAATGAATCATCTTGATTCACAC
The DNA here is from genome assembly GCA_024633595.2 of Lepomis macrochirus. Classification (NCBI taxonomy): domain Eukaryota; kingdom Metazoa; phylum Chordata; class Actinopteri; order Centrarchiformes; family Centrarchidae; genus Lepomis; species Lepomis macrochirus. Next base: position 24,223,203 of record JALXJV020000015.1, on the reverse strand, counting down.
ATCCATTACTACTGTACATACTTGGTCAGGGAAATTTAAAGTGTCGTCAAATGGTCTGAGTAGCTTTCAATTAGGGCTGAACGATTAATCGTTTTCAAATCGTAACTGCGGTTTGAAAAAATGCAATTAGCTAATTGTGAAGGTAGATTAATTATACAGCGTATCCAACCCATTTTAAACACTCATGCAGTTACAAATTCATTCCGTTGTCATCATTGTGGGACAGATCTGCTAGCCAATCATAAGTGCCATGAGCATCCTGTTACAGTCCTACTCATTAATCAGAGCAGGCACAGGGCGTGTACAACAAAACGAGAGGGAAATATGCAATAATGGCACCAGCCGAACTGCCACAGGCAGCGGCTGTGCCGCGGTTATGTCCGGTGTCAACTCAGCAGGGAAGCGAGCCTGTCCTATGTCAACAACGTAGGGCAGGCTAAAAGCTGTCATTTTGTGTGCTTCAACTATAGATAACAGCTCTCTGTGAGCCTGTTCCGCTCTCTGCAGGCTAACGTAGCATATCCACACGGAGCATTTCAGAATAAGAGCGTTTTGCCAGTCTGATTTTGCTGACTTCTTCCGATTTTGCTTTTTTGTTCAGTTGTCCTTTATTTTTGTGCTTCTACTATGGTTAAGTAGGTTACATAGTTAAACTGATTTTTTTTTGTCTGTTTTAACTGTATTTATTGTTGATGTACGACTATGATATGAGACTATGATCTAGTAGTAAATTTGCAATTAGATTTTTTTCCCAAATCAGTCAGCCCTACTTTCATTCATAATATTTTGGTGTTCATAGTGCTGCCATTTTTTCAGTTAATTTGAATTTAGGCCACCCTCACTAAGTTCAACTTCTTCAGTTCGTGGGGTTCTGTAATAGCTGAATTGCAATCCTAAAATAAGATAGGATTTTTCCTAAATGCAGTTACGAATGTTTCTGTAATACCAAAAATCACAGATACCATCCTAAATTGAGATAAGAAAGGATTTCAGATTGTAAGAGTTTCTGTAATGAGACACCTACAACACAACCAATGCAACTGTGAGCTGTTGAAGTGGACCAAGAAATAATATAATAAAAAAATCTGCAAAACACCTACCTGACAGCGAGGATGTGCATGGGTTGTGACCGGCGAAGGCTTGTTTGGGGTGAGTCTGTGGACGAGGGGGGCTCCGGGGAGATGTGGCTTAGCGCATGTGAGTGCTGACCCTGCCGAGGCTGGTTGTGTTGCATGTGATGATGGTGATGGTGTGAGGAAGTAGTCTGTCCATTGTGCAATAGCGGGGTGGACTCATTCTGCTGACCACTGCAGGTGGAGTACAGGCTCTCCAGCGAAGAGTTCATATCATTCACCAGGGCCTCTAAATCGACATCATCCTCTGAAGGAGACAGGAAAAGGGAAAGGAACACATCACTGACTGATTTTTAAGAGAAAATGGTAGTTAATTTTTTTAAATCCCTCAAATGAGGAATGCAAGACATGCTTCAGTAAAGTAGATGAGACAAGTAGGTTTCAAAACAGTACAGGACAAGTGGGCAAAGAAAAGTGTGGAGCAGAAACGTATCACTAAAGCTGTAAAGAACCCATGAAGCAATAAAATACAATAAAAGAAAAATGAAACTCCTACAAGCCTGCTGCATTGGTTTCAAATAGTTGAGCCAGACAAAAAAGAGGTAATGTTGCTGGATATTGTTGGGACTTTCCATTTTCTATTTCAGTTTCTCCTTCATTTCATTGTGGCCAGGATGTGATCCCTTGACCTTACTTTGCACTACCTTAATTCTAAGGAATACTAAAAAAAAACTGGCAGCACAAGAACACACACACACACACACACACACACACACACACACACACATTGGTAACCAGTTTTGCCAGAGTGCACAATCAGCAAGACTATCTTGACGACGTACTTTGTGCTGCCCTGTGAGGCAAATCTCCAGGGATAACAGGTACAAGCACAAACCTGCCCGAAACACTTTTCAACTCTTACCACTGGGGTTCACAGCAAAGGCATCGTGCTGTAAGCATCTGCTCTAAATTCAGCGCACGTATCAAACATTCTTCTTTTAAAAGTCTTTAAAAACAGGACATGGAATTCTTTTCAGAGGGTGGATCTATACGCAAAGCCTCTGTGGAAACCTCTAGGCACATTGAAATTCATGAAGTGAATTTTTCAACTGAGTCCAGGAGCATGCTGTATCAAATATTGAAGGGAGCTCAATTGAAGGGAAGCTCTCTCTCTCTCTAATTGCCTCATGTTGTGAAAGTTGTATTATCTGGGTAAATTGAGTTCCTTGAGTACTTTTCTCTTTCCAAATTACAATCAGCAGTGGTGACTTATCTTATAATTAATAATTCTTCAAAAATCTATTACGTGAATTTATCACCAAATCTCTGTATCCCCCCAACTGTACTGTAGGACACATGTTAACCACTAGGGGGAGACAAGCTCTACTGGTACAGGGCAAGGGCTCTCAAATGTATGGGTTTCATGTAAGGGAACTACTCAGAAAAAAATGTTATTGTACATTTTGATATCAAGCGTAATTGAGTTCTATTCTCTGTTTCTAATTTTACTATGGATTCTCTCAGTAGCCATACAGTGTAACCTGGTGGTATATAACTGCAATAGATCAACAATTTCAGCCTTGTACTACAATAACAATGTAACAATGTGATTTATTTTATTTTCCCTTTATTATAATGCCGGAGATGGCCTTTCCCCCCCCATGCAAAATGTCCCAGAGGCAACAACAACAGCCACAGGTTAGCAGGCTAATAAACATCCCCATCCCATCATGCAGCAGAATGGCTCTGTCTCCAGCACTGAAGCTAAAAGCTACCTGCTAAACCTAAAGTGTCGCCTTTGAGGGGCTTTTCCTGAAAACATGTCAGGTAATTGAATCACTGGCGCATGTGAATCACAGGTGGTTAATCTGTAGGTATTAATAGCGACAGGTAAGCTTGAGCAGCTACTTATAGATAGCCTGGAGAGCTAAAGAGCTGCATTCCACATGACACAGAGTACATACAAGGCTTTACACAAGGCTAAGGGCAAGGCAAAATTACCTTCATTTAACAGAGCAGATGAAAATATTTATAAATATAAAACATTTTTAGGACAACATAATCCAACAAATGCTATGAGGATAAACAAGAAACTATATCTAAATTGAGTAAATTTCTCAAATTGTGAACACATCATCTGATCATCATCCATCAGTATCACTAGGTGAGACTTTTACCCTCAAACTACTGAGAGAAATTATGTTTCCTCATAAATCTGACCTAGCTTGGCCTCTGGAGGGGATTGGCAGAGCAGTTTGCATACAAAGGAACACAACTCATAAACTAATGCATGGATGTAGGATTTATGCGTCATTATCAGTCATATGATCGCAATCACCTATGCATGTCGCAATCAGGCAAACAAAGACATGCGTCATGCACCCGGGTGTAGGACAGACAGATTGATGACACAGACAGTATGCAGGCACGCACACACAAGATTTAAACCCATGAAGATTTCGACCAAACTACAGTTGTTCTTTCTTTGATATTGAATACAGAAAATGGACCTGGATTTGTCAAATGCTTGGCCTTGGTAGGTATAAGAGTCATAAACACCCTTCTTTATGCTCACCAAACACACAGTGGTCAAGGCACGCCTGGCCTTACAACATTACAGCCATCAATTAGATCCTCTCTAAATTTCAGAGCATGCAGACAGCAGCTGTGATGTAATTGCTTACAAACTTTCACACCAAAAAGATTAGCGTGTGCATTACTGTTGCATGTACTGTAGCATAAATCTGAAGTGACTAAACTTCAACTCAGACCCCATATGCCAGGCAACGTGGTTTACACAACAAAACAGAGATACCAGCAACAGCTAGAAGCATCTGACAGATAGCAAGATTTTATTTTAAAGCTTAAAAAGAGACCTGAGAATCATACAGTGGCTGTGGCTCTGGTATATAGAAATGCAGCAGGGATAACGGGACGAAATGGGTATAAAAAGGGTATAACATTTCCAGAGATCTATTAAGAAGAAAAGAAATAGAGGTTAAATGCACTACTAATACTGCACAATAAATGGATGTAAGCAGAGCAGAGGACAGCTCCTTAACAAGTCCTTCATCTTAAAGAACCCTTTATTTACAGATGTGTGATTATCCTAAATCCTATAATGTTAAAGACTGTAGATCCATGTGGACGGGGTTTAATCTTTGGTTAATATGGTAATCTGTGAGAACTACAAAAGGGTTGTAGGCTAAGTAACAATTATTTAAACTAGTAATTAATTTATTTTTTTCTTGATTTTTGGTTAATTGATTAATCTTTTAGTCTATAAAGTGTCATCATGGCGTCTTGTCTGATAAATGGTCCAAAACCCTGAGAAATTCAGTTTACTATATAATAGGAAAAAGAAAACCAGTTGATCCTCAAGTCTGAGTATTTGAAACTCACGAATGTTTGGCATTTTTCCTTATAACACAGCTTAAAAGAACTATGTGTAAGAATGTTAGTTTAAAAGTACAATGTTTAAGAATTCAGGGTAGCCTACTCCACGTGTCAAATTCATACTCCAAAAAAACTAGGGGACACGGCTGGACCGGGACCGAACACAGCCTACCAACAAAGAGACCAACAAAGGTACAGTACTGAGGAGATTAACATCTTCATCATTAACTTTAACTCTGGAGACTATGAAGACACAGAGGGTCCAGGTGAGGATATGAGAGGTGTCAAACAAGAGAGGAGCGAGAGGGAGTTTGGGCATCAGAGAAGAGAAAGCTTATAGAATATTTTCACGATCTATCTCGCTGACTTAAGAAGTTTAGCTACTTCGACCAAACAAGAGCTGGCGATTCTTGGAACAGTGGACTAATCAAGAAGGTTTTGGTGAGTTTTATCTTGTTTTTATCGAGTTTAAATGACGTGTGTTTCACGATGAGTGATGTGACAAGATGTCTATGTATTGTGTTGCAGAAATATCTACCAAAGTTAGCATGCTAACCGAGCAGAAAGCTTCCAGTCTGAGACGTGAATCCAATGCAGAAGTCCCATAAACCTGCATTCTATTGAATGGCCAGAAGGGGGCGACTCTTCTGGCTGCAAAAAGAAATCTGGTTCCTTCACATCTGATTTTACCTCAGTAAACACCTTCATAATGAGTTTATGGTCTCAGTCGCTAGTTTTAAGTCTTCTTCAATACAACATGATGTTCATTTAGTGAATTATGGTCCCGTTTAGAGGAAAATAGACCATAAAGCAGAGTATGCGTCAGGGAGGGATTATCTGTGATTGACAAGTCATTACCATGGCGACCTGTTAATCAGGCGAGAGTGACTCGTACCTACGACACTATGTAAATTTAACCAGCGCCGTTGAAAAAGCTTATTAGGAGTTGGCTGTTCACTTTCCCTGGTGAGTACATTTAGTTTTAAGACTGTCGGCCCGACAATTGTCAGCCCGACAGTTAACGTGAATTACAGATGTACCTAGCTAAGCAAGCTAACTAGCTCCACAAACGACCGTCAGCTCCACGGTCTCGTCCAAATATGGTCCGTCCTATCAGCCAAACTCGAGGCTTCAAAACGGCAGTCCACAAACCAACAGGTGACATCACGATGATTACGTCCACTTCTTTTATAAAGTCTATGATGGTAACCAGCTAACCCAGCCCGTCCTGACTCGTTATATCACTTTGTACCGCAAGAGGTGATAGTGAGTCACTGTAGCATCCAGTCTGCTGTCAGTCCAACAGTCTAACAGAATAAAGAAGTAGTGCTGCCCCAAGGGTGACAAAGAGCTAAGTGATAGAGATAAAACAAGATTTACCTTGGTGTTGCTTTCCACCGCTGAAGACAACGGATAAACAGCTGTTAATGCAAACGTTGGCTATTTTGCAATAGCTTATAAGGTACCTAAATTGTATAACGTTGCTGACAGTGTTAATATGTTTTACTATGTTAGCTGTTTGTTGAAAGAAAGAAAGACCTATGTGCATTTCCTTGTTTCTTACAATAGGGGTGGACTTCCCACCTTTCCTGTAATTCTCAAATATAGCTTCTTTAAACAATTAACTAATTATCAAAACAGTTGCCCATTATTATGTCAGTCGACTAGTAGATTTATCAACTGATTGTTTCAGCTCTAAACTATATTGTACGCACCATATTTTTATGGCTGTTCACCATATTTGAATATGACTTCCATTATTTATAAACTAAATTAAGGCTTCAACTGAGGTTTAACATGTAAAATTGAAAACCTTTGTTTTATAATAATCTATACATCTATTCATTTTTTAAGATTCAGATGGATAAAACTGCACAAGTCAGAATTAAATAATGATTTCCTCATTGTTTAATTTTACCACCAACCGGTAAAAAATAACCTAAGCTTTCTCTATTGTCTGAGTATTGTATTAACCAACGGTAAAACTAGTCAAGTCTGGTAAGAATCTGCATAAAAGTTCTGAATGTGAGCAAGTGAGACATGGCCAACACAAGACCGTTGTGCTGATGGCAGATCCATATGGCTCTCTGTTTCTCCTTATCCCAAGAATGTAGTCTATGCATTTTTATTAATTCCTGCTAGTTAAAAACAAAGAGGAGGGGCGACCCTCTTGTATAAAGGGGGAATATAAGGGGTATACAGTACTTCAATTGAAAACACACACACATACAAACACACACAAGGAGACACACAAGGAGGATAAACAGCCTCTGAATACAAGCCCAGCAAAGGGGTTTCCATTCAGACGGATCAGTTGAAGTATTATCAGAGCAAGTCTAAACTGTAAAGCGTGGCTCTGCACTGGGGAGTACAATACCTCTGATGACAGCACACACAACCGCTAAGGGTCAAGTCTCCTGATGGGGAGGGAGAGGGTGGGAGGGTAAGGGGGAAAGGAGGAGAGGGGGAGGGAGGGTAAACAGATGAACGGGAGAGAACCACATCATGGGACAGAGAGACAGACTCTCATTTAGGGGGAACTACGTAACAGGGAGAGTGGGTTCACATGGACATTTCACTTCCCACAACGCACAGTATCACTTAGTAAGTTGTAAGAATCAGTTGTTGTCTTATTCAATCCTAACTGTTTAACTTAATTTTTTAATGATGTGTAAATGGCTAACTGTGTGGATCTAGGGACGGTATTCTTGGTCTGTCTAACAGTACAACACTCTGGTCAGACTAAAATATCTCAGCAACTATTAGATGGATTGCCCTGGAATTTAGTACACAAATCCATGGTGGTGCCCAGTGAGTGTAAGGATGACTTTGGTGATCCTCTGACTTTTTATCTAGTGCTACCATGAGATTGACATTTGTGGTTTTGAGTGAAATGTCTGAACTATTGGATAGCACAAATATTTGTACAGGCATTCCTGTTCCACTCTGGGTAAACTCTAACAACTTTGGTGATCTCTTGACTTTTTGCTTTTGATCGTCAGGTCATAATTTTAATTTGTTTGATGACTAAATATCTAAACTAATGACATTTCCATCAGCCTCAACTGTCCAATGTGTTTAGTGCTATTTAATGTTAGCATACTAGCACACTAAACAATGACGGTGAATATGATAAACATTAGCTGCTAGACAATAGCATTTTTTACATTGTTATTGTGAGCATGTTAGCATGTCGATGTCAGCATTCAGCTCAAAGCACCACTGTCAGCTTCACAGAGCTGCTTGCATAGCTGGACTCTTAGTCTTGTTTATAGTAACTTAGCAATTAAAAAATGTTACCTTACTCTGTCATTCTCTCTACTATATCCTAGTTAGTTATCGTAGCTTTAAACTTCTTAGCCATATGTTAATTACACCCACAACCCCGATATTACATTTTTACATTAGCAACATGCATTTATGAACACATGTTATGGAGTGACAGATAGCTGGTCCAGAAAGAAAGAAGGAATAGTAATATACATGAACGCAAGAGTGAAGTGGGATGATGTGTGAAGAAACACTGGCATGGCTTCCCTCTTCCTCTGGAACACTTTCCTCAAACACATCTGTGATTGCACCAATCTGTCTATGTTCAAAATTTACTCAAATGCACCTTTTTAAAACTTCCTTTATTGTTTGATATAATGTTCACTGCTCACAAATGTGCTTTTATTCTGTTTTTATTAATTATTGTCTGTCGTGTAAAGCGTCTTTGGGTATTTTGAAAAGCACTCTCTAAATTATCTTTATGGTTATAAATAAAAGTCCAGACAGAATTATTAAGGTGATAAACACTTTTGCTGTTACACAGCATATCAGCATATTTCTTTCACATCACCTTGTAATCTGCAAACACCCCACCCTTCCTTAAACCCTTGTTAAAGAGCCCCATTCTTTTCAGGAATGCAGTTCCTCACAGTTTGTGAGTGAGAGTGTGTGTATCCATGTGTGCCTGCACATGCATGCCAATGCGTGTGTGCCCATGGCATGTCACTTTACCCTTACAAAAGCATAACTGGAATAACTGGAGGTTGGAGCTTCATTTCCAGGCCTGAGGTCATGGCTGGTCAGCCCCTCCAAAGCCACGCTGTCAGATTACTGCACTGCATTCATACCATTGATGGGATTTGTTGCCTAGCAGCTTCAAGCCCATCTGAGATCGTCCACCCCCCAAACATTTTACATGTACTGTAGTTACAGTGTTAGCTGACACTTCTTCATTTACTCCTGAACAAAGTTACATGAAACCAAAAACAAAATAGTGCAAATATCACAGCCTTATCACCCAACATATATATATGCACAAATAAATACACATTTGACTGTGAGATGAAATAAAGCATTGAACAGGATGGAGCTGCCTCGCCTCAGATCTTTTAATGCTACTACATGACATTCTGAGATATTTGCCAGTGAAATGACTGAATCACCTTTACCTTCACAAGCACAGCATACTTGCTCGGGAAAGAGCAAATTATTACAAACAAGCTGAAACAAAAGATGTCTGTACGTAGCCTAAGTGTTTAGCTTAGTTTGCCACGCACCTTAACATTTGGCACATTCTCGTAAACTTAGCTGCTGGCTGAGACAAACCAGCCGCTCCTCTCTCTACAAGAGGTACCTGGAGGCAGTGAATCACAGAAGCAGAAGAAGGAGGACAGGAGGAAGGACCAATAATGACTGATGTTTGGTTCGTCATTCTTTCTAAAGTGAAAGAGTAATGTACGGCAATAAAAAAATACAAGGGAATGAAAGTGTACTTCAGAAAATGTCTATGGAGATAGTCAGTCATCCAGGTCATAGTTATGTAAGGAGGGTTCAAACGGTGGGAAAATGGGGGTGGCGGGCACACCCATCAAAAAAAGCAATTGGACTGAAATTCTAAAACAATACAATATGGATGATTATTAAATTTGGAAACAAAAGCTCACACTTACTCATCTGTTGGAACTTATTACCTTTACCATGCCTCCACACCTCATTTGGAGTGACGGCAGGGCTCGAGACTAAGGGTGGTTGACTAAGCGGTGTACTCACTTTTGCCAGCGGTTTAGAAATTAATGGCTGTGTGATGTGTTATTTTGAGGGGACAGCAAATTTACACTTATACAAGCTGTACTACGACTACTTTACATTGTAGTGTCATTTCTTCAGTGTTGTCACAAGAAAATATATAATCAAATATTTACAAAAATGTGAGGGGTGTACTCACTTTTGTGAGATACTGTATATGACTGAAGTCACTCTGGTGTGTGGTAGAGAAAAACAACAACGGCGAGACAGCATTTGCACAGTGCAAGTCTGTGACATCGCATCTGTGAGAGACTGGAGAGCACTTGTGTGTCATGCCACGGCTCGGGACAACAAGGCCTCGTTACGTTTCTAGTTATTTAAAGAAAGACTGCATACATTGTGAAACACTTTACTTCACAGTACAATATTATGTAACTGGCTCAATTTATAGATTATGTGTTGGGACTATTATGTGGTGCAACCTCTATTTCTAGACATTAAATTTATAGGCTTACAAATTACCCCGATAAGCCGCTCAATAGCATCTCATTCTTAACATCACCAATAATGGTGTGTTACAACAAAGTCCCTACAAAATTAATAGGTTTGTTAATTAATATGACTGAGCTTTATGGCAAATATGGCACATAGCTGGTGGCTATAGGAAATCAAGTTTTATAATGTTAGCAAGGATCATCATCCCACTAATAACACCAGAGGTACTGGAGTTAATATACTAAATCTCGGCTCAAATGATGCAGAGTTTGAGCAGCACACATAAAACAGCTTGTGAGACTTTATGGCCATGGAATGCCACGCATTACTTGAATTTTTTTTTAAAAGAGTGAGACAGGGGAGAAGGAGATCTGACGAAAATCGAATAAATCTGGCTCCCAACACATGGCACACTCTGGCATAATCTGTACAACTAGAATTACCACCAGAATGAGGCAGGAAGTGAAAGGCAGAATGGACAAGGTGGAATTCAGCCTGTACTGTACTACTAATGGTTTACTCATTATGTCATCCCAGTCAACATGTTTGTGAAATCTGGAATTGTGACCAACCAACTGTGAAATATGGTCATCAATACTTGAGTTATGGCCAAAACGTGTTTTGGGAGGTCACAGTGATATTGACCTTCAGTTAATCATTAAGTGGATGTTTGTGTCAAATTTGAAGAGATTCCCTCAAGGCGTTCTTGAGATATGGGATTGACGGACAACATGAAGACATAATATGTCTATCGCCAATGCTGAGGCATAAAGAACCTGGCTGTCCATCCAAAATATTATTATTCAGACAGTATAAACAAAAATGTTCCTTAGTTAAAGTCATGTCCATTCATCTGCCTCTCCTGCCTCAGTCCTCCTGAGTTCCCTCCATTCCGTCTGATCCTGAAAAATGACAATGTAATTTCTGCTCCATTTATTTCCCATGTCAGGGCCAAGCGTTCTAATTCACTTGTTGGGTCCTGACAGACTCCCCGCCCTTACCTCCCATGCTGAGCCAATATTGTGCTTAAATCTCATGCTCCGATTGTCATGGATGAATCCTGTATGGCACAATTAGATAGACAGCGTAATTATAATGGCACCCTGTGTCTACGCAGATCCCCTTTGAACTGCTGAAATGTTTACAGCGGAAGAGACCCCAATATATATTACCCCCCTCGGCCCACCCCCGCCCTAGTGGAGGATAATGGGCAGCAAGCCACTCTCAACACTGTACAGACACAAGGGAACCAGACACACAAAAATCCGTAGTAGTAGTACCAGATTCCCAGGTCATTTCTATGACCTTTTTTGTTTTCTTTTATGTATGAATATAAACTGAGAATGCACAGCAAGCTTATGTTACACAAAGTCAATAAGCATTAAGCCCCACTAATATGCAATATCATATGACAAGTCCCACTACAAATGTAAAATCATATGTAATTTGATGTCAGAGTATAACCAAGCACGCTCTTCTATGTCATACAACACCAATGTAACTTAAGAATATTTGACAGGTTAATAGTGCTTGTATCTGCACACACAAAAACACACACACAAACTCGAAGATATCTATTGGTAGTTAAAGACCAACCTTGATGGTTAGGAGAACTCCGATTGGCTGATTGCTGGAAGCTAGGGCCAATGAGGTCAGCTTGTCTGTGATTGGAGGACCGGTCTATATTGTCCTGCTGAGGGAGGGAGAAGCAACAAAACAAAACAAAAAAGAACATTTTGTCATGCCACTGAGAACTGTGTTACAGGAGCAAAACACTCAAGCACCATTCTTTAATGAAAAAGAAAATTCTGTATTTCTACTATGTCAACTTGTCAGGAACTCATTTTCAGTTTCTGATTGGTTAAAAAACAAAGTTTAATAGCATTTTATCAAAGCGTTAAAATGTATTAGTTAACAGAAATGATGACACAGGATAATGTAGGTATCAAACAGCACAGATGCAAACCCCCCAAAATGTTATTATAGCTTGGTTACACCTCTAGTACATACGCCAGTTATTTTATAGAGAAATGTCATGTTATGCAGAGATCAAGGACCCGAGCGTCCCGATGAGTGGTCACAAATTCCCACATACAAAACAGTATGTGGGATTATTTCAAACACAGACCAGAAAAAAACAAATTTACAGAAAGTTCTTATTGTCTAACATAAAAAAGTTAAAAGTTGCTGAAGAGACATAAGCTAGTACATTAGCATAGCAGGAGACACAGAGATACAGAACTGTTGTGTTCAGAGCAGTTGTACAAGTGTACAAAGAAGAAAGAGGCAGCAAATATTGATCATAATATTTGTTGAATCTCACAGATCTACAAGACCATGTAAAACACTGTTCTTCAAAAGATAGTAAGACGTGCTTGATCCAAAATTCAAAATGAGGGGTGGCAGCATGCAGATTATCATTGCATTATCTCTGTGTCCCATTCTGAGCTAAAGTTACAACTACATTAAAACATGTTTTACGAAATCCAAACAGATCAAGGAAGACAAAACCTCAAACAGAAATGGTCAGCAGTTCAGAAAACCAAATACATAAAGTAGTTGAACTAAAATAACACCTGTCTTTCTACACTGCTCATGTGTAAACACAGCTACATCCCACAAATTGTGTGTGAACATGGCCAGGTGTGTTTGAGAGTACAGAAGACAGAAGACTTATCCTTCTCCATCATATATATGTTTGAGTCTCCAGTTTGAGTTACCTAGGCTGTCTCCAGAGCTACAGTTACAGTGATTAAATGATGACGGTCCTGGATCCCATCATGCTATTCTTTAGACCCCCGGGATGCATTTTATGGTCAGTGTCTTTTTTAATGAAACACATCCTGGCTGCTCTTAAGGATGTCATAAGCAAATGTCACTACAATATAAGCTGAACAGTATTTGTAAAATCTTTAAAGGAGAAGGGTCTGCTGCCACCGAGCTAAGTGTTTCCAAATTGTTTAAACAACTAGTCTCTCTTCATGCTTTGTTTTGTTTCCCAGTGTTGCACACACACAGAAATCTACTGCAATATGAACTGTAACAACAATTTTTTAAATCCTAAATAATAAAACAAACCAAAAGCATTTACAATTTCAAATCTGTCTGCAGATCTCTAACTGTTAGAGCTCAAATTCTAACACGCTTTTTCCTACAGTCCTACAGCACCTGTGACATTTAAAGTAACTTTACTAACAAGACTTAATGAGTAGTTGCAAGAGAATAGACTCACTGTGAGAATAAAGCTTGAAGGAGAATTTAAGTCTGATGACTCCATTCTTCAAAAGGGCTTGGCTGAACAGTTTAAAATATATAATCCATGATATGCCTGCAAAGTTTTTCTATTTTATGTTCAGTGAAAAATAAGTCATGAGTTTCTCTCTGGTGTCTATACTAGCGTCAGCATTCAGACTAAACTGGATATAACTGGAAGTTCATTGTCAGTATATGGTTCTGTTCACCTCCACCCCTCCAGCACCTCTTCTATACCAACTAACCCAACCGCAACCAATCATTACATTGCATTGTTCTGTCCTCGTATTGTCTTGAGTCAGATCAAAAAATAGATTTGCACCTTAATGGGACTAACCTTCTTTTGAAATAATAATTGAAAAACAGTCAAATAACCACCGCATCACCCCGTTTGTCCCCGTGACATAGCAAACACTGTCATCAACCCGCACAGTCTGGGGGTCCAGCTACCAGACTGTGACTGATCCCTACCCAGTCACCCAAACAGCACTGGGACGCTGTTTTGTTGGTGGGATGGTACAGCACAACGTTAGTGTGTGGTTTGTGTGTGTGTGTTTGTGTGTCAGGACAGGATGGTCATAGTTCAGCTCCACTGAGCCAAAACACAGGGAATCTTATACACCATATACTGGTCTTGAATGCTGTTTTGCATGAACAGCTGGGGGTAAATGAGTTAACACACACACACACGCACATGCACACACGCACACATGCACACACACACTTCTTACCAACAAAAATCCAAAGGCCTTTGATGCCTCTATAGACAATGGACAGAATGTTAACTTGGGAATTAAATCCTATAGAAAGTGTCCATTTTGCATAATTCTCAGCCATTTCTAACTCAGTATTTAGTTATAGGTTTGTTGAAGCCTATAAGGTTGAGAGTACAAAGAGGATAGAGGAAATAAGAAAATAAATACCAACACTTTTTGTCTGGTGAAGAAAAAACACACAGACGTTCTCTCGCTTTTAGCCTTGTTTTTGCATTTTCTCAGCCTGCTCCTCAGTCTCTCTCACACTAAGTCCTTTACACGCAGACACAAAAGCACAGGCACGCGAATGCACGCGGGCGCGCGTACACATACACACACACACACACACAGCGTTTCTTAAGTTCTTAAACAGGGGTCAAAACAGGACTAAAGGTAGGCCAAGTTTTGACAAGAAGCATATAAGGGCTCTCATATTGATGAAGTTGAAAGAAACTCTAGATAAAAGCCAAGAGGTTGAGGGTGCAGCTTTTTAAAAGGGGTCAGTGGAAGGCCAGAGACAAGGTTAAGGTATTGAAAGCAGGACAGACACAAAGGTCTGGGCATTGGGCCTTAAACAAAGGGAAAAGCCTGAGATGCATGTCAAAGCTACGCCTTTAAAAGAGGTCAGATTGAGGTTAAATGTTATGACTGGATTGAATATAATCAATACTTGACTTACTAAAAGGCATTTGGCTAAGAAGTAGCTGAGAAGAGACTCGATCCATTAAAACATTTCAAGTTAAACAGTATAAAATTGCAGTTTCCATTAGATTTGCCTAGAACTAAACATTCCCAGAAAGCTTTAGAGATGTAGGACTCAAGACTCAATTCTTGCTAACAGCAATTGCGCTGAGATAACATACATGAACATTAGACAGCAAGTGGAAATCCCTTCTTACATAATTAACCAGAATGAGATCAGGAGGTCACACTAATGTCTGCTCTAGTGCTTCGTTTATCTGTTTGGTTATACAGTAGAAACCCCGCTGTAGCTGCTGTCACTGCACAGCTGAGCGACTGACAGTCTGGGCTATGACCCATATTTACATCACAATAGGTGGTTTAGGTTTTTTTAATAATCTTTTTCCTCCTAATTCAAGTAAATCTATTGTTATGGCAGAAAATTGGGTCCTCTTACATTTAATCTTTTATGTATGATCTTTTAATATTATCATTATTATTACTATTATTGTTATAGATATTCATTGTGTTTTTATCCTTAACCTTTCCTGTCCTATACTCCTTATGTTGGTCTGTACACATTTACTAGGGTTTAGGTAAGAGCTGTGATATTGTTTTGGTGTTCTCCCCCTCTTGTTGTTCCTCTCCTCTCATGGAATGTTCATTCAAGGCTGAGAGGGATCTCTGCTCCCCAAAACACAGAAACCTAGACAGTGTAAATGATGATGCATCCCTTTGCTCGGGGCCAGAAGCCCGATGCCGCCTTAGGCTACAGATCTCTGGACCAGCTGTATATGTGTTTTAGTACTTCTCTGTTTATTCTCTTTTGTTAAATAACTTTTTCAGACAACGGTTGGTTGTAACTCAATTCTTTTCTAAACCCCTCACCAGGAATATAATTTCCAAGACAATTTGGAACCCAAGATAGGACGGACGGAGGATTCGGACTCCGTTGAAGGACAGAGGCCGGCTTAAAATCCGCCTTGTACGGAGAAGCTGTGTTCAGTGGAGCCCTGATCTTCGCTCCGTTCAAGAAAGAAAAAAAGAAAAAAGAACTTGAGAATGGTGAGAAATGAGTCGATAACTGAGAGAAAAGATAAAGAGAGTGAGATTGAACAGAGTGAAGGAAGTGGTCTTATATCTTGCGCCTGAGTGATTTGCAGGACCCTTTGCCCGCTTGTAAACTGACAAGGGGTTGCAGAGTGGGACTGGATCAAAGTTGTTCGCGGACAGACGCGTCCTGGTTTTCTCTGTGGTGTCCAAGGGTTTTTGGGGTTTCCAGCTGACAAGTTAGGTTTGCAGCGCGTAGCCTCAGACTTAACCAAACTCAGTGGACCCATATATTGCTGTGGATCCGAGTGCAGACTGACTAGAGAGACTAGACTAGGGCAAGTGTCAGAGTAAAGTGAGGACTGAGTCTGAATCCAAGCCCAGATTACCTTCACCAGTTGTTTCACCAGAAATTGATGGAGGTAATCTGAGAGTGGATTACCCAATTATTATGTTAGCTATTGTTGGCAATGCCATTATTAGACAATTTGACATTTGTCAATGGGAGTTCAGTAGAATTAGGATTTCTATAACACTTTCTATGATCTGCTTTGAATGATAAGCAGCTATACTAGTCTTAGCTGCTTAACACTACAGAACAAACTGTTACACATGGTGATAGTACAGTGAGTTGGCAGTGTAGCCCAATGATTATGATGGCCTTTGTAAATATATATATGTAAATATAGTAAGAGTTTTTTTAATTATAAATACACAATCCAAGTGATCTGAAGCCTAAAAACACACAAAAAGAAAGAAAGCTGAAAAATGACAGTATTTTGGAAAACCTAATGCCACTTATTGAAATGACGGTCACGTGGTTGTTATCCAACTTATGCCATTGGTCCCTATCCATTACCAAAAAATGTACAAAATTCAGAATGAGGTGAGAACAAAAGTTCGGTTACTGTTTAACATCATAAACCTTAGCCTTTCATGCATGAATTATTAAAAAAATTATCTAGACATTTAAAGATTTTTTTTGCTACTCAAAATTGTGGTAAAACTGAAATCAATTCATATTTTTAACAATAAAATTAATTAAAATTAAATTTTAATTACATTTTTACATATTATTACATGTAATCACAACTTCATATTGAATCGTCTCAGTTATATATCAACATCCCAAATGTAACAGATTAGTTAACATAGTAGATAAAACTGTAAAAAGCACTTGCATTGTTATTTATATTCATACCTTTGTTATTTTTGAAAAAAAGAAGACAGACAGACAGATAGACAGATAGATAGATTGATTAGCAGGTTACAGAAATCAGACTTCTTGCAATTTCACTCCAGTTGGTTTTTTGTGCATAAAAAACACATTTTACTACTAGGGCTGCAGCTAATGATGACTTTAGTACTCAAAGTCTCCACAGATTATTTCATCGATTCATCAATGCATCGTTTAAGAAGTACTTTTGCTTGGTGGTACCCCCCCACCCCTTATTATATCTGCTATATTTTTTTACCTTAATCGACCTCCTTAAGTTTTTCACAGGTCTGCCTGAAACATTTAGCACATGGCCTTCACAATCGGCCGTCTTTGATCCATGGGGTCATCAAGCAATGAATTTGAAATACAAGACAGTAACCACTGCTATCAATCAAATGACACCATTTTCAAGTGGCTTGGAGAACATAACCAAGATATATGAACCCCAAATGAATTTCAAATAACTGTCCACAAATGTGGACACCATGCATGAAAAGGCTAGACATACAGGTATGGTATAAAAATAAAACAGGTTAGGATCTCCCAACAGAGATCAGGACACCATTGTTTTGACAACTGTGAAACATAATTCCTAGCTTCCTAGTTTGTCCAGCCTGATTTCTGTCCATAAATGCAGGGATAGGTACATAATGCATGCTGGGATAAGACCCCACCAGTCCGTGACCCTGAACTGGAAAAAAACTGATCAAACTCCAATGTACTGAAAGTGGTGAAAGACTGAGTAAAAAAAATAACATTAAGTTAAAGTTGACCTAGTCACCCTAGCTTCAATACCACATCCACACTGATCCATGTTTGGTGAAATGTTGAGATATGCAATGAAATATATACCTTGCAAAAGCTCAAGTAAAACATAATGCAATCTTGTGATACCTAGAAACACTGGCAGGTTATGGGAAACACCACACAATCTTATTAATGTTTAGGCCCAGATAAAACAATCTGGCTATCTCAGACTCTCTCACAGCAAGAATTATTATTGTAAGTGCTGGGCTGCTTGTTTATCCAGTGATCCAACATAGATTTCAGGAAGCGTAATTCACTGTAGGGCATACATACTTTTATACATGACAATATTATTTTTTACAGAGATTCCTTGAGTTCTGCATACACAGCATTGTAGTATTTAATCTAATCAAGTTTTACTTTACATGACATTTTATGTAACCTATAAGATGTATTATAGGTGCTGTAGTTTCCAGATTAGGGGTTCTTTAATCAGTTAACATCCTTCCACTAACAATCCTTTATTACCACCCCAGATTTGCCTTGCTTTGCACATACCAACATTTATCCGCCAGTCACGATCATAAAACAGAAACATGATTAACGTGGCGATATAATCAGAGTTGAGTTTAGTATGAATGTTATCTTCCCTTGAATCTGTTTTGAATTGCTGCTGCAGTTTTATCAGGTAAAATCTTCCATAACCCTGGAATTTCACAGTGAATGGGTTTTCTCATTCAGCAAGTCAAGGTACATCTGTTATAGTTGAATGCTTTGCAAACAGCCCAGTGTATGTTTGTGTGTGTGTGTATGTTTGTGTGTGTGTGTGTGTGTGTGTACATTAAGGTCCTGATACTGTAGCTCCAGCAGCACCCATCCAAACTGTTGATGAACTAACTATGAAGAAAGAATTAAATGACTCTTCACTCTATTCAGATGTTGAAGACTTGCAGCCTCCAAATAAGAAGATCTCCAGTTTTTTCAACCATCTAAATGACAAGACAAAATGTTGAGGGCCAGTTGTAGCAGTGTGAATGCATTCAGCACATTTGCTAAGCCGAGAAGTCTAGCCTACTCATATATGAATTGCTCTATTTGTGGACACTGTATCTGATGATTTACTGTGCCAAAGGGAGGATGCCTATTCTATGTAGATTTTTTTTGTTGGGTTAGTTATAGTTAATGTATATACATATACACACACACAATATAAACACAAATACAAGCATGTAAGCGTACACAAACACATACATACGCACAGCACCTAATGTGGATGTTTGGATTCTGTCTAAGCTCTGGAGATCTGGGAGACTCTTCCTGGCTGAACTCTCTGGCCTCTAGCTTTGAGGTCAAAGGTCGTAGATAAAGCCTTGGCTCAGCTGACGATCAAGCTAATAGTGCTACTGCCCTAATACAAATGTTTGGAAGCCCTTTGCTCTACAGAGGCTGGTGTGAACAAACCTACTAGACCTAAAATCCGATGTCCAGAAGTCAAGTTTGCCCTTGCTCCCTCAATAAGAAATCAGCACATCAGTTTACAAGTTGATGTTTAGAAGCCTTTGTTTGTACTGAAAGCTCAAAGTAATAAATCACGTTTTGAGCTGCATGCAAGAAACATGAAAAATTATACAGTAAAATTCAACCTCACAAATTAGGATTAGATTATAACATTGGCTATAACAATAGCCAAAATACATGACTCTGCAACTCAATGGGATACTGATGATACTGCATAACAAAAATAGGATTAGCACAAGTGTCAGACTTTTAAAGGAACAATTATAACTAGAACTGCAAGCAGTTGTAAGCGGAGTCCAAGCCCCCCTGGAGCCAGTCGACCCTGGAGCCAGTCGACGGACGACCGTCATTTATTCACTACTAGTGAATAAATGACCAGTTTGAAATTAAAGGGACTTGCGGTTACGGAGGTGTAAAATTAATGTATGTGTACAAGAGTATATTTGATATACGATTAATAGCGCCACCTACAGGCTGATTGACGCCAAATTTCACGCAGCCCCTTGGGAGAGCGTGCCAAATAAGGACACCAAGCGAAATGAAAATGTCATCGCACAAAGGCGTTGTCCTATAACATAGAAATCGGCACTATCCCATACGTAGACATAAGGTTTATGAATGTGTGATGTAGTGGCGCGTAGTTATGAGGCAAAATGTCCCTTGGTTCAAAATTCCATTGAAATAAATGGGTATTTCAGCTTTGATTATAGCGCCACCTTTAGGGTGAATTGCACCAAATGTTTCAGGTGTAATCAGGGGCCCATGGGGAACAATTGACCCAAATATGGTATCTATTGTGGTAATAGAGATATAAAATGCTTGTAAATCAATCGAATTTTTTTGACATCCTTGATCTGCAATAACAGTGCCACTTATGGGCATATTTCGGTCAACTTTGGTGCCTTTAGTGAGGAGACCATGCTGAGCAATTCGGCTCAGTTTCATGTCAATGTGAGGAAGAAATTTTTCGGGTTAAATAGCACCACCTAGGGACTAGCTGATTTTGCACAGGCCCTCAGGGGGGCATGCCACATTAGCCCTCCAAAGTATGATGTCGATCAGCAACATTTGTTAGCTTATAATTGGGACATTTTTTGTCAGATCAAAACTTCCTCTACAAACTTTTATCAGCTTGGTCCAGAGATTGTCCGTGCCAAGTTCAGCCAGAGTTCACTAAATTACATTTTTCAGTTTTCGCGAATTTGCAAAAGAAAATTATGGGTGGAAATGGGCGTGGCCTATACCATTAGATTCAGCTCAATCCCCCGACGCTTGGATATAAGGTTTTTGACATGCACCTTCCTATGTAGGAGTTCCAAGCCCAAACGCGTTGACCTTGCTAATAGCGCCCCCTAGTAGTACAAGTGTGCGGATTTTTGTGCCTGAGTTACTCTTGGAGCTGTGAACCTACCCTGTGAGTGTCGCATCTGTAGCACTTACCATCTAGGCCGCAGTATGAGTGCGGGTTCCCAGCCCCACTCGGGCTTGGACCCCTAATTACAATAAAACAGAAATTTTCTCTTACCAAATCTCTATGTTACTATCCACACATAGTAGTTTCAATGTGATTGTGTTTTACTCAATACTGTGGAGCTCACAACTGTGCTGTGCACAATTGTCACAAGTGCTGTTAATTATTATCATTACCACGACATTGTATCTGGATGAGGTGTTAAGGTGGACCCAGGAGAGAAACATAGCACTGTTGGCTGGATCTTCTTTGTTTTCATTGGACACATTTTTTATTTAGATTCAGGGCAGCTGTTGATGTGGTTGTGTGTGAATGAATGGGTCGACTATAAGATCAGAATGAAAAGAGCAGCCATTACCTGGGGGTGTGTAAGCCAAAAGAAGATGCTTTTGTACCTCTGTTCGACCAACACTCCCCCTGCAGCTCTTTGTGAATTCACATGTGTTCACGAGTGGTGGAACGCGGTCATCAACCACTGCAATTCACTGACTCTCTTTAGACAGGACTAGACTTATAACCATAGACCATTCTTTTATTTCCCTCTCCAGTGTATCCTAACTAATAAACTACATATACTAGGAAGAACGTCTAAAGGGCTGATTACTATTTCTTAGAATTCTTGGAAGCGAATCCACAGTACATCAAGTACTTCTTGGTCGGTTTATTAGTTTGCCACGTTAAATACATAAATAATAAGGTCCCTTATCTGTACAGAGACAGAGTTTAGATCTCACCATCTCATCCAGCTAACAAATTCCCAGAAGCTTATTTTATGAATTATGTGCATTTTGCAACGTTGGGGACTATAAGATGATCCAGGGTAACTTCATGGGAACACATTTCTATTTTAGAAATGTCAGCATTTCTGCTTAAATTAAGTTACTTTGTGTTTAAAACTTTAAATCCGGTGAGTTCGTCTCTAGAGAGCACCTCACCTCCTACTGACATCAATGTTATACAGACAGATTCGTCTTGGATGTTTCATTTTTAGTCTAAAATGGCAACATTTCATCCCTATAAACGCTGGTTGAGTTGTTAAAGTAGCATATAAATTGTGCTTAAATATAGATTTTAACCTACTGAAGAAAAACCTACACAGGAGACTGCAAATTACCTGATAATTTGGGTGATGCAGGAAATAATCCGGACATCCGGCCACAGCCATGTTTTGTGTTTCTCAGCTGTTTCGGACAATTTGCTTGGTTGGATCAGTTTCGATACAAGATGTACAGATCAGAACCTGCAGAGGAAGAAGAGCAGACAAATGGAGGTTAGCGGAAAACTAAAATGGAAGAAGGGGGAGGGTGAAAAGGTCCAAGAGAGGAAGGATGAAGGAAGGAGAGGATGATGACAGAGGGAAAGGAAGATGAAGTCTAGGTTCTGAGGAGACAGATATAGCACAGAGCACTTCTTAACCCACATAGACAGAGTAAACAACATCAACAAGCAATGAGGTAGGAACAGTGGTTGGGTATAAGTTGTGAAGTGTAAGCAAAATAATAGAATCATATTCTGAATCTGCTTTAGTACTGATGTACCTCACTATTGTTGTAAAATTATGATTTGAAACACACTCCAGCCTGGAAAGGCTGCTTTGCAACACGACCAATTGTAACAGTAGCAAGAAAATTAAACTTCTTGGTCACTAGACTTGGGCTAATCAAATCCAGGTTTCTAATGAGGTAATGAGGTGGTTCAACAGATGTTACTCAAATTACTAGCTTTGTGGTGTAATGTTTATTGCTGAGGATAAAGTGCATGAATTAGTGCCAAGGTATACCATATTCGGATGATAAACGTACTGCTTTGCCGGCGAGCTTCTACTGCAGTACATTTGTCAATATAAATAAGTAAATGTATTCAGGTTGTATTATGGAGCGTGAAGACCCTAAATATGAGATGATTCCCTCATCGTCAGTTTTTGTAAAATAATTTTACCTTTCGGACCCTGACCCAACTGAAAATCTCACTATACCTTACATGGATTTCATCTGAATAACTTACTGAACAATCTGCTGAGGTGTGGTCTTTGTAGATCATCATAACTCTAATAGAAGTTGCATCTCAGGGGACTTTAAAGGTGTTCTTTTCCTCTCTGAAGCCTCCCTCCTGGCCATCCTTGGGTCAGAATAACCACATATTCAACACCATGGACTCCAGTCTATTTGAACTTCTTAAAGTGGGTATCCTATTAACCTCTTGGCACTGCTGCCACTGAACAAACACCTGTAAACACTGACCCAAAAATACCCTCCAGGCATCTTAAGTTAGACCCGAGGGTATATTTGGAGCCAAGGAGCTCGGGCTCATAACTATGATGGTCTGTTATGCAGCAGTTCATGACCCCCTCTTGGTATTTTAAAAATATGACCTGCCATTTTATAGACTAGCTAATATTATCTTATATTTGCATTAGCGGTTGTAAGCAGGCTGCCCTTGCGGCCGAAGAGTGTGTATATGTGTATGCACTTCTGCACTTTTACCTGTTTCTGCATGCATAATACTGTGTGTACTGTATGTGGGCCTGTGTGTGCGGATGTTTAATTATGTGCATGTGTGGCTGTGCGCGGGTGTTGTTATGCGCTCCCCCTGCTGGTTATGATGTATATATGAGATTGACTCTTCCAAGGAGGAGTCGGGAACATTGGTTCTCTCTTTTTCCACCTTCTGGCCTCGGCACAGGACAGCTGTGTTTGCGACCAACTTGATTTAGATTTCTGCTTTTGTTGGTTCTTTTGTTTTTTGATGGGTCGGGTAGACCTTTTTTCATGACTTTACTTCTGTTAGGTTTAGCTCTAATGTTGGCTTAGGTTAGAGCGATGAACCCAGATCCTACAACTCATGGTCCAGTCTGGATGGCTTCCCTTCCCTTTTGTTCATTTTAGCTGGCCCATCATCCTTCTGTTATTTTTCACTGGTTTATACTCATATTTATTGTTTATCAATAAAAGTAATGCTTTTTCTACAGCTTCTAAACTCATCAGGTTTTGTTGGACCTCTTTTGTAAAGAGCCTCGTTGGGGCTCGTAACAGCATGTAAAGTCTATTTTTAGTAATTTTGGGGGTCTTTGAGAAGCTCTACTTGTGTTTACTGCAATGTGTAACTTGCTGTCTCTGACTATCAACTAGTCAGCGCACAATGACAGAACCACTCTGCCCTCAGTAGAGTCACTACCACAATGCAAACTGGACATGCCTAAATTTGTAAACTTTGTGACAAAGGTGATGCAACCAAAATGGAGGCAGTAACATCTTATCTTGGAAACTGTGTCAGCTGATGAAATAAATAAAACTGTCTTTCAAAGCACTTCCTTTCCAATTTTTACTTTTATGAAGAAGTAAAAATGAAAATAAATGTATCCCTCTATAACTGGGTTTGCAAATAATGGCCAAACCATGAATGCATCCTAAACAAAGAGCTTGGCACCATGATCACCAGGACCACTGAAAGGGCTTGCTTGTAATGAGTGTTTGTGTATATATATATAAGTGTGTGTGTGTGGGTGTGTGTTACTGTGTCAGTCCACGTGGGTGGCCTGGCCGGCTGGCATGCAAGGGCCTCTCGTCATTTACACATTATTTACAGACACACAGTTTACAATAAAAACAACACAAATTAACATCAACCTAAACTCTCCGAGTAGCCCCTCATTAGGCGCCACACACTGGCTGACAAACAAAATAGTTGTGCCTCACTGAAGCTCAAATCCTTATCAAAACTTCCACCTTTACTGTTATAGGATTAAATATTATACATGAAATACCATATGCATGGCCGCATAACTGGGGAAAATTCTGCTTCATCTGTGCGTGATAAAACATGGGAAAAAGCTCAGGCGTTCCATGTAGCATTAAAATACCTTGCAAACCAATGTTTCAAAGTGCTCATATGTGCCACAGTCACTCTCAGTGACTGATATATTGACCAAACACACACACACACACACACACACACACACACACACACACACACACACACACACACACACACACACACACACACACACACACACACACACACACACCTATGCTTAATTGCTCCCAGACACAATCAAAGCCATTCCAGTACAGGGATTAGACCCTCACAGAGCCCTTTGATTCGATTCCTTCCAGTTGAACAGTGTACTGAAAGCTAAACATCTCTGACCTTGACAGTACAATTATCCGGATGGTGTCGCCACACTAGAAAGGGGGACTTTAGGGTAAGGTGGCTGTACCCAGCGGTGAGGTGACCGCATCTGGATTAATTAAAGTGATTTTTGCTCAGACTTGCATGAGGGAGAATTTTAGCTGGTGGACTTCAAACGCAAGAACCTTAATAATGCCTGTCATAAAATCATAAATTCTTTCTAGCACCAGCATCGTACTGGGTGAGACTTACATACATGACACTCTACTGAGTTCTGCTCTGAGGTTTTACTCACATCCATTTGATGTTGCTGTTATTTAATGTAGAAATTACATTTTTAAAAAGATACAATGTGGTGGTTTTAGCCCACTACTTCTAAATCTATTTATCTGCTTAAGTTAGGAAACTAAATCTGAAAGAAAACCAATTTGCAGACATGGCCTTTGTGAAAAAGGAAGAGAATTATTCTCCAACGTCAAAGCTATCACACAATCACACATACCAGGAAGACTTTTCAAAATAGTTGTAACTTTACTGGATGATGATGAAATACATTTAACAAAACACGAAACAGGACTTTAATGTTTACTGTCACGGATAAGCAATGTTACGCAAGTTTCCAGTTGCAAAATCACTCACAAAACATTTCTGTGTCAGGAAATAGCCAGTGTGATGTAAATGTGATTTACTTAATGAGCTAGAACGTGCATTGTTATATGACACTGCACTAGAGCCAATGGGTAATAAACACTAAGACAATTATTGAGTTAGGGATTTCCTTCACTCTCAGCCCGGAGTGTGTGAATCATTTCCCTGAGCAGCACTCCTCTTTTACATGTTGGTGGAACAGTAGCTGACCAGTTCACCAGACCAAAGATGGCTGTTAAGAGGCCTTAAGAGGCTGCAGGACTGTGCCTGCTGGCAACCAATACCATGAGGGTAAATGTGACATGCAATGCCAATGTACCGATCCAAAAAGTAATAAAGGATTGCAAAGCATGAAAACAACTTTCAGACAAACTTTTACAAATGATAAATATACATTTAGAATAACATATATTAACTCTAATTATGGTTTTAAATAGTCATTGCTTATTGCCACAACATCCACCCATAATAAATAGGGTTAAGTTCTTTCTCTTTTCTAAGCCTTTCCAGGGAGTCCAATAAAAATACTTGGATAGAATGAAAATATTAAACTTTTAACCTCACCTAGTGTATGTAGGCCAAACCTGAAATAAATAAGTGTCTTGTGGGCTGCACTGTCAAACATGCCTTGTAAACTAAGGAGCCTGCCTGCCTGTTGGTCTGGTTTGTCTTTCTTAACTGTCAACCTGCCTGTCTGTTTGGTTGGATTTCTGCCTGTCTGTCTTTCCTGTTTGGCTTTAGGTCAGTTTGTATGTTGCCTGTCTCTCTCTTTGCCTGTCTCTCTGTCTGGGTATCTACCAGTCTACCTGCCACTCAGACTCTTTTTATTTCTGAGTCGTTCACTGCTCTATATATATATATATATATATATATATATATATATATATATATATATATATATATATATATATATATATATATATATATATATATATATATATATATATATATATATATATATATATATATATATATTCCGCTCCTGTCCTAATTGGGAAAACATTCTAAATAGTGGGGGTATTTACAGAGGGGCATCCAAAACAAATACTGTAACATGAACTTGTGCAGTGTCCAAGTCAAAAAAGTATACTGTTAAGTCAGATGCTAAAAACACTCTGTTACAGTTCACGAAAACACATTTATTTAAAATGGTAGGAAACATGTTTTCTGGCTCTAAAACTTTATCCAACATCCAGTGTCACTCAATTAAATCAAATATGGGGTTGAGATGTTCAAGGAGTATGTTTAAGTTCATGACAGCCACTCTGCTGTCGCCAACGCTATTACTGAGCCAACATAGTATTTCTTTGGAACAATAGAAACCAATGCATGGCAGAGTAAGATTGATAGAAAATACCTGCCACTAATGTGGAGTTACTGTTATGGATACTGATGTCAATTCAGTTTACTTCAATTGAGCTTTACTGATGTGGGAATCAGACTTTGCATTATCAAAGCAAGTGTGAAATAAAAATATGTACATAAACAAAAGAACTGTCACATGTCTACACCCTGGTCCATTTGGGAAGAAAATAGAGTGAAGAGCTGTTCATTGTCAAATCAGACACAAATCTAACACATCAAATCTGTAACAAAATAACCCAGGAACTCAACATCTGGAATTAATTAAAACTCTTTCACACATGGAACTTGCATCGCTGGCTTCAATAACCGTAAAGTAAAACCCCACATAGTGCTCAATTACAGCATCTGAACAGTTCAGCTGTGCAGCTGTGTCAACTACGTTCCCTGTGTATATGACTGTAAAATGTGTTCATCTCAGTCTTTAACTTGACTTCAGCTGATTGGACTGGACACAGCTTAACGCGGGGCGGTTCAGCTCTGCTCAGTCATCTTTGGAATGCTGAGAGAACATTCTTTCCACATAGGGTACTATGTGAAAAAACATGTGCAATATAGCGAACCTCTTTCACCCCAACCTTGTGAAATGGCACACATTGATTTGTGGGCCAGTCAGGGATAGGGTGGATGGTGATGATAGAAAGTGAGCAACATATGGCAGAATATGTGAGTGTGTACGAGTTTGCACACATCAAATAATGACAGACACACACACACCAATTGCAAGCTTCCTACTTAGGTATCATAAGGTCAAAAGGGGACTTTTTTATTCCTCTAGGGGTCAGGGAGTGTCAGGAACAAAGTGTTTCATTTTCTACACCCTGGGGTAGAGGTCTGCACAGGACTGTTTTTTCTATCTCACACCCAACCACTCCTGCAGGATTTCTGACCATTACGGTTCGCTCCTGTATGAAAAATGCTAACACAGATACTAAGATGTTTAATCAGAGATGGTGAGGAAAAAGTGGACAGGAAATTATGGATCCTATCTGGTTTCTATATGATTTCTCTTAGAGACACATACTAAAGATAATGCTGGAAAATCAGACTTTGGAGCCTCAATGTTAGTGTTCGGATTAGGAATGTCAGTTTCGAGTCTTACATAACATAACATTTAAACAAATGAATGTCACTTGACTTTTTAATGCAATGCTGTAATTTATGCATAAGATTTCCTGGAAGGCTGCATTTGGTTTACTGGAAGACGGTGATTTACATACAAGGTTAAGCTCAATAATAAACCGCCCTCATATTTTCACATATGAAATTTCATCCTGTGATAATGATGCTGACTACACAAGAATAAATACGTCCCACGCCTGCCGCATTTGTGTTGGGTCCTGTGTCATCTATGGAATCCCACTGCAGCCCGGGGCATCGCTGAGACAGACAGTATAGCAGGATCCTGCGTGACATCACTGATCTTCAAATGGACGGGTCAAAGGCCTCAAGAGAGCCATTGCTGCACCCCCTCCGCTCCCTGAGCCATCTACTACCTAATGTAACATTGGTATTCTGGGCAGGACATTTATCACAACAACGGCATAACAGTTTACGGCACCAACACAACTTTTCAGCAAGCAAGTTATAAGAAGGAGCAAAAAATATAGAATGTATGATGTAAGTTTTTTTAAGAGAAGCTAGCTCTATTCTAAGTATGAATATCATGACTACGAAGAGACTGAAGAAGATGTCGGAGGACGCGAGGAAGAGAAAAAGAGAAAGTGACAGGCAAGTGAACGGACGAGTCTATCAGACTGTTTTTTATTCTTTGACGTAAGCTAAATCAGACATAAGTGTCATTTACACCGGGGACGTGTCCCCACCACATTTTGAAAGTATTTGTTAAAAATTGTTCTGAAAAATATCTTGCACCAAGAAATGATAACAAATTAAAATGCTTTCTGAAAGGTTTATTTGTACAATATGAAAACATGCAATGCAATTGAAATAGAGAAAAAAAAAATGTGCATTCTCCAAAAAAAGTAACCTTCTCATCTTCTCATCTCATGAGTTAGCCTTCCTACTGTTGGACTAGTAATTAATAATTTAGTAAGAGTTTTCACAGACAGAGGTTTAACCGCTGGCTATAAATCTCAAGTTAATGTTGGCAAAATTACTGCAAAACACACTCGAACATCAATGACGTTATTCTAAGTACTTATGCGTCAGTTGCTGATTAGCCTTGTTGGTTAGCTTGCCACTGGTGTCTTTCTCTCTTTGTCTATTCTTAGCTTCCTTCGTCAACATCTTCTTTGGTCTCTTCGCCTCTGCCAGTAGCTCATGTTATGCTATAGAGGCTGCTGAGCCCGGTTATGTCGCTCACCCACCATGGCTCGCCAGTGGTGCCACTCTCCACCAGTTTTTAATTTACGGTAGAAGAGTCACATAATGTTGCACAGTCACTTGCCGCTAGCTATAAATCATGAAATGATGTTAGCAAACTTACTAGATAACACATTATGAAATCGGTAACCTAATATAAGTACTCTAGCATCAGTTACTGTCTAGCTTGGTTGGCTGGCTTGCCACACAAGTTTCAAGCAACATAATGCTGTTGCTGGTGGAGAGCAGCGCCGATGTTGTGCCAGAGTCTGGTGAGTGGGCAACATAACCGGGGTCAGCAGCCTCTATAGACTAGGGCTATACAATTTGGGGAAAAAATCTAATTGCGAATTTTCTGCCAGATATTGCGATTACAATTTGATTAGCGATTTTGTGAAGTTTTGCTAAAGTTCAATATTCACTGCCGGTCTATTTTTGACTAAAGCTATGTCAAGCAGCACAGAGCTGATGAACCGGGCAGGTAGTCAGACAAAGAACTGCATGGACAATCCGGACAATTTTCAAAATAAAACACCCTTTGCAGACTCCCGATCGTACATCAACAATAAACACAGTTAATCGAGACCAAAAAAAGACACAATTTAATTACGTAGTCAACTTATCCATAATAGAATCACAAAAATCAAGGACAACTGAACAAATAAGCAACATCTGAATAATTTAGCAAAATCAGACCTGCAAAACGCTCTTATTCTGAAATGCTCCATGTGGACATGTAACTTTAGCCTGTAGAGAGATGAACGGGCTCGCCGAGAGTAGTTTTCCGTAGCACACAGAATGACAAATTAACAACATGAGTTGTTAACATGTTGTTAAAACTTCATTCAAAATCAAACTTCATTCAAAATCAAGTGTTATTAAATTAAATCAAATATGTGGTTTAGATATTGAAGGAGTATGTTTAACTTCATGACAGCCAATCTGCTGTCACCAAAAATATTACTGAGCCAACACAGTATTTCTTTGGAACAATAGAAAAACTGGATAACACTGTCTACATTGTGTAACTTGTTGGAACATAAGTGTTTAAATAATTAATTCTTAATAATAATAATTATTATTAATAATTAACCAAAAAGGTCTTTAAATATACAGCATGTTATATTACTGGGCTTTACTGACATGGGAATCAGACTTTAATTTGCCAAGCAAGTGCAAAATAAAAACATGTACATGAACAGAAGAATTGTCACATCTTCATTCCAAAGAATAGCTCTAGTGATGAGCTGTTTATTGTCACAATTAAGGATTTTTTTTTAATCTAACATCAAATCTCTAACAAAATCACTCCACAAATAGCCTTTCTTGTTACATTTAGAATTAATTAAACCCCTTTCACACACATGGAAGCTGCATTACCGGGTTCAATAACCATAAAGCAAAACCCCACAGAGTTGTCAATGGCAGCATCTGAACAGTTCAGCTGTGCAGCTGTGTCAACTGTGTATGACTGTAAAATGTGTTCATCTCAGTCAACTTGACTTCAGCTGATTGGACTGGACACAGCTTAACGCGGGGCGGTTCAGCTCTGCTCAGTCATCTTTGGAATGCTGAGAGAACATTCTTTCCATATAGGGTACTATGTGAAAAAACATGTGCAATATAGCGAACCTCTTTCACCCCAACCTCGCAAAATGGCACACCTTGATTTGTGGGCCAGTCAGGTATAGGGTGGATGGTGAGTGTGAGTTGGAGATCTACACAGGACTGTTTTTTTTTCTATCTCACACCTAACCTCTGCTGCAGATGCACAATCCTGTAGGGATTCTGATCACTGATGCACTTTTAGTCACACACCTATAGCAAATTGAGAGCAGTCACAACCCTATTCCAGCTATGATTTCTATGTCATGTAAGGTTAAATGACTTGCCCACACACATGCAGCTTACATTCTAGTTCGCCCATATACGCTGTTGTTGTGATGTTAGCTATAGTAGCAGGAGAGTTATCAGTATTGCTATCTGGAGCTGGTGTTGCTTGCTCTGGGACAGGCTCGTCATCTCTGCATGTTAGCTTGACAGCAGTAACTGTAGCGACAGCTTGCTAACCCACAACCTAGCTAACCTAAGTTACATTAGTTGCTGTGTTGTTGTTCACTCTATATCATGGTATTTGTCATGGTATTGAATGTTGCATCACATACCCCACCTTTAAAGACACACTCCAGAGCATGCAGCTCTTTTTAGTAGAAAGGGTCAGATAAACCCACCGCATGCTACTAAATGGCAGATAGAGAGAGTTAGAAACTAGCTGATGAACAAAGAGGGACATTTAGAGGATTTTTTTTCAGGAGCAAAAAAAAATCAATTATTGCTGGTTTTTATTTCAAAAGGTTATCTATTTGTCCTCCTTCATCCTTGTGCCATTACCCACAGACAGCACTGGACTAACAGGGGACAACTAACTGATGGCTAACATGATCTACTGTGTCTCAGTACACAATCCTGCCAATTAAACCCAGATTTGAATATTGGTGCAACAAAGAAATCTGACAAGTTCCTGACATGCACCTTTGTAAATGTGAAGTGATCAGACACTGGTCACACCCCTTTCTCAAATCCCACGCCTGCTGTTCTAGCCTCCACCCGATTCCCACTGTTTACACATAACGCACCAGCTACCTCCCTCTCCTCCAAACCCCTACCCATCCCCAGCCCCCCTATTTGACCCCTACCCTCAACTCACTCTACTGCTCCAGTCCAGAACATAAACAGCGTCTTAATTCAAGAAATGGCATGGATCCAACTCAGAGCCTGGGGACATGTGGAGAGCACACTAAAGTGGGTGTACTGACCATAACCCAATCCCTAGAGACGGGAGGTCAATTGTACTGTATATGTTTAAACAAGCCAGATGCCTTAAGTGAGAAGATTTAGCCAGACGCTGTGAGTTATCAAAACTTCCTACGGCAACCTATAGAAATGTGCTGTATGTGAGACAGGGAGTGGTATGGGTGGAAAGATGGCTGCTCTAGTGTATTGTGTTGCTGCTGGCTGGAGATTCCCACCAGCCTTTAGCTCTGTACGCAATCCTTAAAATGTGTGTTTTTTTTATACCTTTATACCAACTGACACATCATCTTGAACTTTAACATGAAAACCCCAAAGATAAACTGGCCAACTACTTACTGACAACTGATCACATCTTTGGTATTCCAAGTACCTTTAAAATGAAAAATGCAAATAATTCCAATGATCAACTTTCAAGCTTCTCAAATGAGGTCATCAGACTGTAAGAATGCAGTAATGTGTGTGTTAGCTGCCTGTTGTTTCTGCAGCAATGCAACACACAAAGATGGGGAGAGGGAGTTGAACAGAGCATCTCTGTCTTCTGTTTTAATCAGCAGATTAGATGGTAGTTGCTCCTCACTGGATGTGCTTGTTGCACATGTTGATTAGTCATTAATTGGCAGCTTTTATTATTTGAGAGCAGCAGCGTAAAGTTGGGCTATAAGAGAGGGCCTGATGTCATGCCCGGGGAAGCTGAATAGCACCAGTCTATGAGAGAAAGGCCTTTTGGAAATGTGGACAGTGCCTAATTGGATGAGGATTTCATTGGGCTGCTTGGGAGAACTGGTCTTATGCAATGGCATAGATGAATGGTCGGGGCTTTGGAGCAATTGTGCTTGTGCACAAGTTGGCTGTAATGGTGGCACCAGAGGGCTACGTTAGATGGATTCACCATCTCATGACACCATCTTTGCTATACCTCATTGGTAGCACATAACTTAGGTAACTGACTGACGCTGTAAAATACACATAAATTTCATATTATATCTAATTTTACTCAGTAACATAAAGCTGGTCTGTGCAAGGGGCATGACATCACTGTCATAAATGACAAAAAACCCATCAAACCCAAGAATATTGACTGTGTAAATAAAACATTTAAATTGTATCAGAAAAGAGCTGGATTTCTACGTGACCACAAATGGAAATGGGATTTATTTCATTTACTCTCAGGAATGCTAACAAATTTGGCTGGCTGAAAAAAACATATTAAGAAGGACTTAAGGTAAGTCCCATTCCTATGTATCAAAGTACACCAGTCTAAGCCCAGATCACTTCTAGGTCTGGGAATAAAACTAGAAAACCCGAAGGCAGAACATGCAATCATGTACAACAAAATACATGCACACATGGCCAAAAGTGCTATATTGACAGTGTAAGAGGGTATCACAATGAGGTTTAGGACAGTGCTATAATTCAGGAACAAAAAAATGCCTGTATTGTTCAGACGTTTTGCAACGGGAATTTTTTCCTTTTTGTTTTTAAACCGTAAAGTACACCTATCAAAGCCAACTAACCATGTCTTGTTTTAGTTTTGCATTGCAGATTCTAGATGGTACAGTGAGAGACAGATCAACGGCCGCAGACAGACAGAGATAAAGACAGTGAAACTGGCAGAGAGACAGGCTAAGAGACAGTTGAGGGGAGCAGACAATGGGGTACACAGATGCGCAAAAAGATAAACAGAGACGACAGACAGAGATATAAACGCAAGAGAACCTGGGGAAAATGGTATATTTATGTGTTAGAGAGATAAATTTGTGCATTCCACACCACATTACCTGTACGTACCCGAGCATTTGGTCCCTCAGGTGTTCAGTTACCTACAGAATAAAGGCAACATTCTTGCCTCTCACGCAGACTTGGGTTTCAGCCACATTTGGACCAACACCAGACAGTGAGAAACCCAATCCACTGTACACACCGGTGGTTAGACAAGCAAGCATTGCATCACCATAGGTCACAAGCGGAAAGCGGTGAGAATCGGGTTTGTACAGGTCCAAATTTATGGATGGAGGAGGAGTGGGAAGAATAACACCACAGAGTTTTTCCTCTGGCAAGTATTTAGATTCTTAGAAATGTCTCCTTACAAAGCAGAACATGATTACTCAGCAGTCAGAGTTGAGATACCAAGTACATAAAGCATTAATTGGGCCGTAATGTCAATAGTAAGTGGTCACACTAGCTTAAAAACTGTTAACTTGTGGTTAAGTACCAACTTAAACAAACCCAAAAGTTTGTGGCACGCTTTAAGGTCAAGTATGTAATTGAACCCAATGTAGAACATTTAACAGGAGAGAAGTACTTAGAAACGTTGCCTGATTATGCAACTGAGAACAAACACAACCTTTAGCCAAAAGAATAATATATAAATAGCAGTCCCTAACATCACTGGATTACTTTTTGACAACTGACAGCCCAGCTGAGTATTTTGGTACAGAGGGTGAAGTCGCTCTGCTTTTAGATCCAGGCAGAGTCAGTCGACCGACATGAACTGTGCTCTTGTCCGCCAGCAGGCTTGGGTTAATGGTGTCATGACATCAGGGAGGGGGTATTAACAGTGTATAAGCCTAGACTAACCAGTGCTGAATGACTGCTGGCTGACGCAAGACCCAATGGAATGCTGCCTAGAGCACGACCAAAAGCTCTTATACCACCAATACCAGCTAATAGGATATCTCTGCCACTTTCTCGCTTGGATGGCAGCGGAAACTATATGCATACAAGCAAAGACATGGGGGGTATCCAACCGTATGTGCACTTGTACATCAAGAAAAGTGCTAAAGTTTCAAATGAGGCACAAGTTTTGGTTATGCAACAAATTTCTGGATTATCAAAAACCAATGCACATGAGCAGCAGAACCAAATGTTTTTTAGATTCTTAACAGCTTCTCAAACGACAAAACACAAGTCTGTATCCTAGAGCGAGTCGAGTATAGCTTATTGCACGTATAATTATGTGCAATATGTGCAGTCAGCAGCCTTTTGGCAGCCTGTAGTCTTGAGTTCATGCCCCGTCATGCCTGTGCTTACTGAGCATGGACATGAAATAGCAGGACGGGTGCTGAGGGGTTGAAAGAAACCGCAGCCAGAGTGGTTGCCATGTGCACAGAGATGTGACCATAACACAATTAAATGAAAGAAAGCAGGAAATAATGTGCAGTGGCAAGGAGGAGAGAAATCCTCTTCTGTTATAAATGGGAGAGTGTCAAAAAAATCACATGCTTGAAAAGACACAACTATAGTTTTAGACCGTATGTAGCAGGAGCCACGTGATCAGCTACTTCATATGCAACCACACTTTCGAGGTTAGCATGCAGAGGACAATGCATGTGTGTAGTATTTAAGTGCTCCAGTGTAGGTTGCCAAGTTGAGTGGAATATCAGTGCCAGATTGTGTGTTTCACTTCAGTGACTCCAGATTGGTTGCTGAGTGTGGTTTACTTGCCTTACATTTGAAAGATAAGATTTAATAAATATACTGTCTACAATCTTAATTATGCTCAAAACCACCAGACACAATATCAAGACATGCTCACAGCTTAGTTTTATCCACTATTCCCCGAATGTCCTACCTATACAAATGGAAGATCAATAGCTCTGCCTGTGTAGCTGACAAAACCAAATGTAGGTGTGAAGACAGCGTTAGCTCTGGATTTTATCTCAAGTTATCCCCTTGTAAAAAGTTCACTGACAAATCAGATTTGGGATGCATCCCCATTAAAGTTCACGTGCATCAGCCCCTACTTGCCTCCTTCCAGTCTAACTCCACATTCCCAGTGAGAGCCCTGATCTGCATTCAAAATACACACGGCCAACATCGATAGTTCCCAGAATCATAAATTTGGGTGGTTATGCAACTTTCTGCAGAGACTGCATGCAGCTAATAAAGGAATTGATTTGGGAGAGTGCCCACATGACGGGGCAGATCAGACTATAATGAGTTGCTCTGTCAAGACGTTCACACATAAAGTTAGATTAGATGACGATAAAGCTCTCTCGCCGCTCATGTACCCTCTCTAATAGTGGTGCAACCATTAAGCATAGTTTCTCAAAGTAGACAAAATATTGCATATATATATATGCAATATTTTGTCTACTTTGTGTATATATACACAATTATAAGAAACAACACTGATTAGAGTACACGATAAAACAGTGGTGCAACTACAGTTACAGTATGCATTTAGAGTGTTTGGGAAATAGCTGTATTTAATAATGGCTTGAAAATGAATGAGCAGGCTATTCCTACACACTGTCACATCAAACAGCCCACATCAGCCCAGTTCTATAAGACTTCCCAACACACTGGTTAACTCGCCTCTCTGGGAGTCCATACCTGCTTAACAAGTGCACTGTTGACACTTTTTTACAGTCAGCTCATTAATTGTAACTTCCACAGTGTTAAGCTGTGGTGGTTCCAAAAATGATTCAACTCAACAACTCCTCACTTTGCTGTGGACCGCCTGGAAGCCACCCAAGGACCCCTTGGGGGATCCCAGGAGCTCACTTTGGGAACCACTGCAGTAGCATTACACGAGTATCCCGGGGGGAAACGCCTCATTCTCCCCCTCCCCACCCCACCTCACCCCACCCCCAAAGCAAATGCTGCCAAAAGGATAAGGCGATAAGAGAGACTGGAGAAACTCTCACAGAATTGAGTTTGGGAGGGTGCAACGCACGGAGCTGGAGCCCTACTGGACAGAAAGTAGGCTATGGGCCACTGTAGAGTGATGTTACGCAATTGTAAACAAGGCAGGCTCTTGGGATGAAAAACGGTTTCTCAAGATAAGAGTCGAATCACTATAAATGTTGGGAAAGGTGCAGGAAAGTGCACGCGATTCAGGCAGCTTGTCGGCACGCGTCCTAACCCCAGAACAGTCTTCGGCGAAAGCTTTCCACTACTATGAATAGAGTTAAGTCATTATAGTTACATGCAACAGTCCGATCCGATGAATAAACAGATTTTCAAAGTTCAATGACTCTGGCCGCTACGTTGTCAGAGAGGAAGGTATGGACCCAGGTCCCGCTAGGCGGTTACGCGCAGTACGCACATGTGTTCAGAGCCGCAAAACACTGCGTGTCATCACAACAGCACATTAAACTTTTATTACACGCGCTCACAGTCCACTCTCTGTGGACTTTTTTTAACCACCCCCAAAAGATAACATGCACTCACCTTACACAGTGAGATCAGTGGAGGCGGGCTACGACCCTCAGAGACAACCGCGGAGAGTGGTGGTCTGGAAATTAAGGGGCACTCGGCAGCGCTGGATCAGGCCACGGTGGTCAACATTTCCCGGACTGGACAGATAGACAGAGGCAAGAAGAAGAGAAGGAACAGCAGGCGAAAACAGTGGCCGCAAAGACTGCAGGCAGCTCATCTCATGCGGCCGGGGAGGACACATACACACATGCACGTACACAAACACACGCACGCACCCCTCCCCTTTAGACGAGACCACGCCCACAAGTGAGAGGTGATTAATGCGGCGTTCACGTCTTATGGGAATAAGGGCGTGTTCGGAGGATTCCGCTTTTTTCCTTTTATTTATTTATTTTTTTTGTGAAGAGCTGTCTCAACGAGATTTTGAGTTGTGTGCGTGCTGTTAGAAAACACGCGTAGGACTGAGCCTTTTGAGCTCAACAAAAAGAGGGGGTCGCAGTGTGTGTGAGATTTTTAGATTAATATTTTTCTTCACCTCATC
Source organism: Lepomis macrochirus (assembly GCA_024633595.2). NCBI lineage: Eukaryota > Metazoa > Chordata > Actinopteri > Centrarchiformes > Centrarchidae > Lepomis > Lepomis macrochirus. The sequence goes on along the minus strand of JALXJV020000015.1, from coordinate 24,185,549 downwards.
TGTATGAAAAACACACTTTAAAGTCCTGCCAACGTCCTTCAATCTTATATGAAATAATCAGATTTATTAATTTGGTGACACACATAATAATAATTCCCCTCTTACTCATCCTTCTAGAACAGTAGGTGATGACCAACCTTTAAAAAGTGCTTAAAAAAACTTTATCAGCTCATATTTCATTCACATTCACAACATTTAAATTGCTTCATTTAATTTCCCATACTTGCAGTTTTAAGGGACAGGCTACTTAAATGTACTTTAAAGCAAATAGCCAAACCCTTTGAATATTAATGCAAGCACTTTTGTCTGTCCAGGAAGACCTTTTTAGAGTTGGATATTTTATGCAGATTTAACCTTAACTTTATTAAATAAAGAGGGGTTTAAGTTGCACCATTAGGAGGTTCTTGCTTGTGACAGAACATCAGTGGCAATGAAAGTAAGATGGAAAATATAAAGCGTCTTGTCCCTGGAGATCCATGTACACACTGCTGTTTTTTGATAGCCATGTGAGTAATGCTGAATCACAACTTTACTGAGCTTTACTGATTATTCAAATTCTTAGTGGACAATAAATATGTCTTCCTGTACATTGTGAACAGTGTATCAATACTAGGTTTCTATAAAAAGCTTAAAAACGCTAACATGACAAGTAGTTTTCTTTCTGCCAAGGGATGTTGCCTTTAAAATACATATGTGATGCTGTTACAGTAAATGTTTTTCATAAACACTTGCTGCCGCCTATTCACATGTAAAGACATGTGAACTGGCAGCAGCAGCAAGTGGCAAATATTCATGTATGTATATCTTCATGTACCTAAAAATACTTTTCAGGACTAAAATGGTAAACATAGGTTAAGGACAACGCTCCACTTTTAATAACAACATCACTGGATGCGATGGTATATTCCACAACTAGGGGGTCAAATCTCATTGCACCAGAGTTACCTTCCTGGCATTGTTTTTATTCCTCTGGGCCTTGTAAAGGTATTGCATAAAACCTTCTGATGTTTATATATCTGAGAGCAACATCAACAGGTGCACATCAGCTCATGTGTTATTGGTATTTAGACTGGTAACTAGTTGAAAACATATAGAGATTAATAAAACATTTAGGAGGAATGACATGCACAGATAAAGCTCTGCCTCAGGGTTAAATGGCACCAGGGATAACCTTGCATTAAGTTAATTTTTCATATTGCCTGTCATATTTCAGACTTTGATAAGTGATGGGAACACACCGTGGGAGTGTGAAAAGCAAAAGATCATCAGTCCTGAACTGTGTGTGTGTGTGTGTCTGGATCAGGGCTCCCACTGTGTTCCCTCATTGATGTAAACACATTTAAACAGCAGACATTGTGCAGCTGTTGCATCACACACATATTTACATACAAACACGCATCATGTTGTCACTCATATTCCGGGGTGCCACCGTGCAACAAAGCATTCTTCCTGTGAGACTGGCTCTGAGACATAAACTAAGCACACATTCATGTTCACCTCATCAGACATTCAGCATCAAACAGGCCTTTTGTTCATATTGATTGATCAGATACATTGTAGACTATCCAACATCAGAAAACAAAGTCAATAAAATCCCCTGCTGATAGTCGGTGTCACTGCGTCCATCACTCATAAGTTGGCCAGTCAAGACTAACAAAGCTGTGTAATATAAGGCGAGGCAGTTGGTGAATGGCTTTCACAGCTTTTAGTAAAAGCTGCCACAGAGGGAATTCAACACTTTTTTCATTATTTATTGCTCTTCTTTGAGTGAAGTTAAACTACTGAGCTATACCTACCCACACCCATATCTAAACAACATATACAAAGTGGCTGATCAGTCAACATGATGACTGGTGGACCTGTTATGGCAACATATAAACTTTAACATTAAGTTTTGTAAAGGTGTCACCAAAGCTAACCAAACCTAATTTTATTTCTTTATGTATTTTATGGTGTGATCTTCTGGGGGAAAAAACTTGATTGAGAGGTTGTTTATGTTGTCCGTACGGCTAAAATGGTTTGGAGCAGTAACACAGGCACCAGCTCAAACACACGTACGTACTCGCATCACAAAAATATCGCTCACAACTACCCATACACACCCTTCAGAGATTTGTACGGAAGATTTGAATGGCTGTAGAGTGAGCATGAATTCTGACCCACAAAAGAGCCTGTGGTCCTCTGCAGGAATTTACCGCTCTGACTGGCCAACACAGCCAAGATCTCCCTTATGCACTCTGACTTATATACTGTTAGAATTGACTTACATCGCCCTGCAACCGGCCAGTAAAATCCCTAAAAACAAGACCATGAAAGTGCACATTTTATCTGGTAAAACCTTTGTACTCAGATGAAAAGTTATTTGAAGAGAACCAGGATTTGTTTATGATGGGCGAGTGGACAGTTTTATGTAACTTTACTTGCTAAAAGACCTCGCAAGTGATGAGTTTAATCAACTTGAGTAACAGACTAATGACTATACATCTGAGATTTCTTTACCAATATGCGTCTCCACACTCAGTATTTCCATGTGATATTGCAACTAATGTGGATGTTTGCATCATTCAGTTAATTCTTGGGAAAGGTAGAGGGGCACAATGACTAGTGTTTCAGGAATCAGGAATGCAGGTTAGGTTCAAGTTCTGTGAGAGTCATTGCGTGCGACCACATAGGGATGAGTCAGGGCCATGAGCTGCTGCCCGGAATAGTAGCTCATCTGTGGTGTGGCAAAGAGAGAGAGGCTACAATATATTTCATGAGGACAGCAGGAAGACCACAGTCTACAGGCAACCAGTGCTGGGAATGGCACAGGCACATCAGAACGATGCTTTCCAGAGCAAAGTTCATAATCTGCTGAATCTAACTGCTACTTCAGAGGGGAAGATCAAAATTCTTATTAAATAAGGCTAAATTACAGGGACGTCAGCTGCAAGTCAGTTTTCACTTGATTACAAAATGATTTATTGAATCGAAAATTAGAGTAGACAAAAATAACCTTCTCAAAAAACAATGTGCACTTAAATCTTAAAAGCAAAAGCTTATAGAAATTTCACAAAATCAGTGAAACAGCTCTCAATCAAACACATAAATCAAATCTTTCAGGCTGGTGATCTTATACAACGCTACAATGTGCTGCAGGATATTGTAAGAAGATGAAACCATCTAGCAGAAATGAAACAATCCCTTCTAGTTAGAGAAAATAAAAAGAACCAAACAGAAACAGTTCTCACTCTCAGGATAAAACATTCAACAGTAAAAATATATTTTAGTGTTGAAACTGAGCATAAATTAAAATAAATCTACAACTAGGAATTCAACTCCCTTTACTCAGATTTATCTCACAATCCACAGTAGCAAGCATTTACACCTGAATATGGATGCGCCAGAGTTTTTTTTTTTTCATTTTCAATATGATTCAGCTTGGACATCCTACTTTATCCATAACTATGCCATCTAATGGCATTGCTCTACAATCATGAATAATTACTCCACATGGTTATCAATGGCCTTGACCTAAACTACCACTTTCCTAGTCTTCCTACAATTGGTGGTTTGTATTACATAGTCACTTCATATTGGGTGTGTGTTGTTGATTAATAAAGTAATCTCTTGCATGGTGACATCCACCATTGATATGCTTCAATAAAAGTGCTTCAAAATTTTGAAATGTCAAGGAAAGGAAAGGTTTATCTTAATTTCTATAATATATCCAACACCAAAGGCACTATAATGCATAAGGCACTATAACTACAATGTCTTTAGGTTTTAAACAGCAGCACAAATGAAGGTCAGCTAAAACAGGAGCACATTGAGCTAACAGGCACTAGTCTCTACCATCTTACTCCTCCTCAGGGCCAAGGATTGTAGAAGTTGGCATTATGGACCAGATCTGGATAAAATAATAGACATAAAAAATCAAACAATGTCAATGTATCTGTCCATTGTTTTCGTAAGTGTACTTAAGTTCTCAGTTATAATTTTAAACAAATATTAAGTAGTTTAAATCTGGAAACATCATCAGATCTAACTTAATGCACCCCACATAGACTTTTTACATCAAACATCATATACATAAATACTGACTGAGCAACAGTATAAGGCATCCATAACTTAACACAAAAAAAATCTGAAAGTAGCATAAACCATTTACATTTGCTTTCATTGGCACACATTTTGTACAAGGTTCCAGTTAAAACTACTGAATTCATGTACAGATGGCAAGATATGTTTAGGAACAGTGAAATGTTATAAAGATGGACAGTTTTTCCGGCAAGGATTGTTAGAAGAAGCCAGCTGGGAGATTTGATATTATGAGTGGTATTAATTGCAAACCTTTCACTTATAACACCTTTATCAGTCAGATGTTACTGGTGTTTGGCTATTATGAGAGCAACATTTCCCCTTGCAAGAAGAAATGTTTCAGTGATTCCCTTTAATGAACAATTCTCTTATTCATTAGTGCATAAGTTTAAGCATAAGGTCCCAGACTGGTAGCCCGAACTGTGACACCCTATCAAGGTGAATAATGCAGTTTATCTAGATAGCATGTAGAAACCATTCTTTATTCTTATTTCATTCTGTGTAATATGTGTCACGGATAAGATAAAGTTACGCAAAACTTCCATTCCCTCAAAATGTGACTCAATCCAGTTTTCCAAATATCTGTTGTGAAAGCACAATGGCAACAACAACAAAAAAGATAAATTATTCCTTGTTGCGGTGATGTGAGCTTCCCATCTTATTGCTGAGGGAGGTGTTGTGGATTGTTCCCAGCCTGCCATTCACTTGGACTGTCTTTGTGGGCACAGTGACCTAGTTAAAAGAGACACAACATGTCATGTTTGTAAATCTTCACTTTGGTAATGACAGGACTGTTCATGGTGTGCTGAAAAGAATATATCAGCTTCTATGGCTTTTTTTTAAATGCCTAAACTGAAAAGATTTTATTTAGTTAAATTTGAGTGAGTTGATTATTTTCCATACTTTCCTCCTCCTAAAACTATTCATTCTTTGCTGTTGTTTTTGTCTGGTTTAAATGGCGTGAAGAAGAAACATTTCTGGAAGCTCACTTTACACTGCTGCTGACCTGAAATTGAACTTTATCTTTTTGAAAATATTCTCACAGCAGAACAGTAAGGCTGTCAGATAAATCTGTGAATAAGTTATAATCTGCAATTCATTTCCAGTTTCCCGGCTGCTGCACCGCAGGAGAGCTTTGTTCTACAAATGATGTGTTCCAGCGAGGCGAGACGCAAGAAACCAGACCAAAGATGTCACACGAAAGAGGACACTGGTCAAATGTTTTTCATTTTCTGGCTTTCTTGCTAAAGCAAATGTACAATTGAAAAGCTAGTGGTACTAATACAGAGTAGATAAAATGTCTGAAGAGTTTTCCCAACCACTTTTACTCTACGGTGCATTTACACTCTATTTTTCTATGCATTTGTACCTTTTTTAGCCTCTCAGCAGCAGATCCAGAGCGAATGGCCTCCAGCATAGCCTCCCGGGCCAAGGCAGGGTTCATGGGGGCGTTAGCACTTGGATGTGCCACAGTGGTAGGCTTGCCCTGGGGCAAGAAAGGAGGAGGAGGTGGAGGCAAAATCTTAGGTGCTGGTGGCGGTGGCGGTGGTGGTGGGGTAAAGACAGGGGTGGAACTCAAAGAGCGGGAGAGGGGGAGGAGGGAGGGTCTGCACTTCTCTCTTCCTCAGAAGCCGCCTTCCTGAACTTTTCAAGCTCATCAGCAGCCTCAGATTTGGTCTGTAGGAAAAAAAAAAGAGTGAGACAATGGTAACTCTAGACACATAAACATAGGCCAGCTGCTCTCACATATGTGCGTTACACTCACGGCCTAATACTCAAGTGCATCTAACATCAACCTCTAACACACACAGAGATACTCTTTACTCTACATAAATTATTTTCTGCATTTTATGCAGAATTTTAATTTATTTGACATTTATATGATTTTATCTTTTGTAACTCCATATTTATTCACTTTTATTTATTTATCCACTTTTTTGTTTGAGATGCACAAAGTTTTTGAATCTCATTTAGTCATGCAGCATTCCAGAGATTCCAGTTCTGGTAAGAAACCTTCAGAATAGAACCGCAGATGTGTCAGCTGCAGAAACACGTTTTCTGCCCCTTTCATTCCACATGGGTCCTTACATGACACCAAACCACAGTTGCAGTACACACAGAGGATTGGAAATGTGTCCATTTTAAACACCCGTACTTGCATAACTTAGTTCATGCATAGTTTTGTGAGCTGCTAACTATCTAACAATACAGTTTAGGATTCACATTTCCAATTAAACAGACTTATTATTTTATAACTGCAATAATAACATTTTGTGCATGACTAAGAGTATATAGCCATACTCTGTGTAGCTGTACTAAATACTTCAGTCAGCAACATGCTAATGCTGATGTTTAGTTAGTTTATGTTCACCATCTTAGTTAGCATGCTAGCATTTTCTAATTAACTAAGAAATTCTAAGTACAACTTAGGCTAATGAGAATATTGATATTTTTGCAAGTATTAGGTCATAAACCAAAGTCTTGGGGAGAACAATTATTTTAACCTGATGGTGGTACTAGAAGAAAAGTCAGGTGGATTTATCTTCAAGGGACTTTAAATATCTGAACCAAATTTCATGTGGCAGTCCATCCAGTGGTTGAGGCATTTCTCATATAACCAAAAATGTTAAGCAATGTCAATGTGAATTATGGCACTTGAGGAAAAGTTCCAGGATCAACAATTGGATAAGGATTCATCTTCTTGCGACCTTGAATGTCTGTACAAAAGTAGCTAGCTTGGCTAAAAGTGAAGGAATTCAAGGACGGTCAAAGTGGATGGTATACTTGTTAAAACAAACAATCATACTGTGACTTTTGTTATCTCCCTACCTCCCCCCTCACCTTGGTATTGACAGACATGGATTGATATTGCATAAATAGCTAATGCTGGCTGCACACTAGAGGATATGGCAGATATGGCAGATTTTGGGTCCGATCCACTCCTCTTGACAATCCCTGGGGTGTTCCCAATCCAGGGTTGGTCGGAACATTTTATCGACCCAAATGATCCAGTAGTGCAAGGGGTTTACACACATAATATGGTTACGATTTGAAATCCAATCAGAAACAGACAATGAGAGCGAGCTGACGAGTTGTGTATTTGCTTTCGCTATAAAATGTATAAACCATGCTGATTCCCTCTTCTCAGTCCCTCCTTTTTTGTGTGCATAGCACACACAAGGGCTACTAGCCAAACGAAGACAGTCTGCCTCTATGTTTGCTTATGTCTAAGTCACGTTTGATCATGTGAGTTTCTGTGAGAGCTCAGGTCCCCACTCTGAAATCATTTAGCATATACGCCAAGTGTGTGGTCCTGCGTCTTGACTGAATCATCAGGTATCTGCGCTCTTACAATTAAATTATTAAAAATCAGTTGAATCTGTCATCATGTCTGTGGTATCCCATGTTTTTAAAATGGGCAAAGCTTTGAGAACCCTCTAGTGTGCACCAGCTGTAAAAGAGAAGTTACCGTCCTCAGCCTTCCGGAGTTGCTCTGAGCTCTAATGGCAGCCAGAAGAGCAGACCTCTCATTCTCTTCTTCAACATAAGATGCTTTCTTCACGCTGCTGGGACCAGAAGTGGTTATCTAGTTGTGAAGTAAAAAGACGAAAATCAAACCCCATTCCTATCTTACAGCCAACACCATCATTTACACACTGCTGAAAATGTAAAATTGAGAATATAATGTATTTCTGTTACTGGTAGTGGTGAATGCATTAGCATAGTGGCATTATGATCACTCTCTCCTCATCCATCCATCCATCCATCCATCCATCCATCAACTGCATCTTGATCTCACCTTCCTGAGTCCGTCCCTGCCTCCGCCGGTCTGGATTGCCTCCATCAGGCTACTGTGTAGAGACGTCTCTTTGTCAACAGATTTACAGATCACTGGTCTGAACTTTTTAACTGGCCCAAACACTGTCACTAATGGAGGCCCAGGGGCCACACCACTGTCTGACACTGTGATAGAAGGTTGTGGTTTTGCATCAGGTGTTAGATGGGTGGCAGCCTTCGTCATGTCTCTCGTGTTCTGAAGACAAGATGTGGAGTATTAACTACATTGTAATTTACAGTATTTCTTTTTCAAGAGACCCATAACAAGAAATATTTTTAATACAGGTTTTACTCACACTTGTCTGGCCTTGAGACACAGTCTTGGGAGCTGTGGGTGGTTTGGCAGATGAGTGTAGAGGACTGCTTTGTACAGGGCTGGGGCTTCTGGGCCGAATATGTTTATTATTATCTCTGTCATGATTGGCAGTCATATTTATTTGGGTGGGGCCGCTAGACTGCGTGTGCTTATTCTTGGCTGTTTCTGTTTCCAGCGTATTAGAGCTTGCATTGGTGGATCCAACACAACTTCTAAATCCTCCTCTGTCCGGTCTCACTTCTACATAATCTCTCTGGCTATCTGACATATATTCTGGGTAGCTCATGGACCTCTTAGGACCAGGAAGGTTGGATTTAGTACTAGATTCATTCTCCTTATTATCTGACAAAGATGACTGGGAAGATTGGTGTGGATTCACTTGTATGGACCGACCTGATCTTTGGAAACCGATAGTTTTTAAAGAAGCAGAGGAGTCAGGAACATTAGGGATGGAGCTGGGCTTAGCTGAGGTCTTTGGGGTGTATTTAGTGATGGCAGAAGCCACGTATTGGCTTGAGGTTCGCCTGGATGGTTTGAGGAAGGACAGGTCTCTTTTCAAGTCTGGCAGGATAGGAGGGGGAAGGGTAGGTTTATTACTTGGCTCCTTAACATTTTGGGACACTGAAATCTTACTCTCCACCTCTACCAGCTCCTCTTTTGCAAATTTGTTATCTTTTACGAGTTCTTTAGCTTCTTCTTTGAGCATCTCTTGAGGTTGGGAGTTTTGCTTCATTTTCAGGTCCTCAGTGTTACTGGTCTTCAATGTAGTTTCTGTTACTGTAGTGGTAGTACTTTTTAGAGCATCTGTACTCGCCTTATCAATGAGACCTTTGCCATAGGGCACAGCACTTTCTTGTCTTTCATTTGAGCTCCAAAAAGCTTTGGCTTTTCCAAGAAGAGGAGACCCCTCTCTACAATTAATTTCCGACTCGGATGAACTATCAGCTTTGTTCTGGGAGATACCCACTTTCACCATATTTCCTTGATCGTCAATCTTAATGGCACCAACAGTCTTGGAAGTTGGCTCTCCTGTAGCAGTATGCATGACGGTGGGTTTGGGGGGGACCACGGTGAAAGTTTTCATTCCGAAGCGTGATGTGACATTGCGAGTGATTTTACCATGCAAAGTATTCGAGCTGGAACTATTTTGGTAAACTCTGTGCATCTCTTCATCTCTTTCTGTAGACACTGATCTATGACTGGTTGATGGAAGAACAGGTTTCTCTTGAAAAGATTGAGCGTTACTTTTTACATGATGAGGTTTGATGTCAGTGCTCTTGCTGTGTTTCTGCATGTCACTGTAAGGTTTCACTGCTGGTGGTCTGTGTGTATCCTCTTTTGCACCGGTGGTATCAGTAATACATGTCTCTTTACTCGTTGTCTCTAGTATTTTTTCTGTCTTTTTATCACCACTAGACCTTTTCTCCAGATGCTGCTCAGGTTGAGACGGCTGCTTATTATTTGCACTGCTCCTTTTCTTACTTTCAGCCGCTGTACAAGCATTGTTGTTTTTGTTCTGTGGCTCCACAGTGGACTGGTGACAAAAAACAGGACCTTCGACAAGATGGGATAAAAAGAAATCCATTTATAACATAAATAAAATACATAACAGTTTATTAACTGTATTGTATAAATAAGATTGAGCCTGAATAAATGGACTCTGAATTCACAAAATATCAAATGCGCTGACGTCCCAGCTTCTGTATGATCAACTGAACGTAAGCATATTGTTCTTCATACCTTTGCTGCCAGTGGACTCTGTGCTGGTTAGTGACTTTGCCTCTTTTTCTACAATGTTACGTTCATAGTCCTCCAGTACTTCATCTATGGCTGTGACTGGCACATCCATGTCTACTACAGACACTGGCACCTCATTACTGTCTGTGAACATGGTATAGGGAGTCTCCTTTGCTGAGACTATATCTATGTGGTCTGGAAAAGGGGAACAGATCAAGGGGTTAATGCCTTAATCTTTCTGTACATAGTGCACATTTAGATATTTAAGAATATTACCATGGTAATTACTTATCAAAAAGAGTTTGGAACAGTCATTTGTGGTCAATATGGAGAACAGTAATGTGACACAGTCAGTACACAGGTTAGTGTTGCTGTGGTATTATGATAAACAGGTTTTAATCCTTTAATGAACTACATCAGATATCAATTCTGATGTTGGAGGCATGTACGCCTGGACTGCCAAGATTCATTAATAAAAAAATAGAAATCCAGTTTCAGATGACATGTGGATTATGGCCTGTCCCCTCACCTGCAAGGTTTGCTTCAAAATCTGCCAATGTCTGATGGAGCTGGGCTGTGAGCTCTGGGTCGTCTGCATAGCTATCTTTTAACCTGCCTGAATTTCCCTGTGGGCTGATGTCATCGTGTCTGAGGACGGACATAAAAATATGTGTCAGAAATGTGCACACAATGACACGTAGAAACACGCACAGAGTCCCCAAACATTTCATGCTGTTATTAAATCCAACACCCTTCCCGTTACTAATCTGCCACAAAAACCAAAAGGCTAAATGCAGTTCAGTAGTAGAAGAAAGAAAACAAATGTGTTAGTTTTAAATATTTTGTGCTTGTTCAAAGTTCAGTTTTATTTTTATTGGAGCCTTTTGGCTTTGAAACACATAGCCATAAAGATATTATTACCACAGTTTAAACTTCCTTCACTCTCTTTAAAGGGTTCAACAGAGCATTCTCATGAGTTACTGGCGTATTAGCCATAACAAATTGCAACAAGAAGGCCAAACCAAATAGAATTTGTCTTCTAAGAGACTTGGATTGTTCCTTTCTTCCTCAACGATTCTGAGAAAACAGGGTTATAGTGCTTTCCTGGAATACTGAGGAGCCAGCAGCATCAGGCCAGGCCCTGGATTCATACAGTTTCACTGAGTAAGAGCAGTGATCTAGGATCCCTGGTCTGGGCACATAACCATACACATTCCACAACAACTTAAAAGGTGAAAATTGATCTGCGCAGCATTCATTTTCCACAAAGGCCTTTGAATAAGGGCCTGGAACCATAACTATGAAAGCCTAGCACTAAAGGTTGAGGGTGCCAGCTTTGGCTACAACTCACATATAACACATGACGGGAACTGACACACAGTTAAAAGCAGTGGAAAGACTTCTATGGTTGGCTGAAAAAGTGATCGTTAAAACTGTAGGTGAAATACAGGTGGACATCTAAACCTGATTGCCAAATGCAAATAATTTATTACGAATTTTCAGGTGTTACTAATCAGCTGACAGCAAGGTCAATGGTACATGCATTATCTTGCATGCCAGGAAACCAGTGTCTATTAGAATGGATATGAAAATAAAAAGTGATGGGAAAGACCCGAGGTAGAAGATCAGTAGGAGTAGGCAAAAAAGTAAATACAGGGAAGTACAAGACAAGATAAATGAATGAGGCTGTGAGTCACTGTATTCTCTTTTGGCCAGTGCAGATGTGGCAAACCATCTTGAATTAAACTTTCATCATCTTAATTGTCAAATTTCACAAACTGGGTAAGTATAAATAGTACGTGCTTGTCAACTTCATTCTATTTTCCTCCCTCCCCCTTGTCCCCCCTCCCCCCACTACTTCCATGACTTCCTCTCTACCTGTGTCTTGATCCCCAGGTAGCACATCCCTCATCGCTGTCACTGGAATTGTCACGCACGGGTCGCAGCAGTCTCTCTCCTCCGCCTCCACTAATTCCATCCAGGGACAAACTCCCATCTGGGGATGTGGGATGGGTGTCAGATGGAGAGCTAACCATGCCTGAGTCCTCGCCCTCTGCCATGCCCTCAGAGGCGGCGTAACCCTGGTCGGGCAGGCTGCTGCCACCACTACTGCTGCCCAAGGACATGGTCTCTTCCTCGGGTGTAACAGTTTCTGGTTTCTGGCCACTGGCTGTGGAGCACCGCATGGAGTGAAGCCAAGCTGGGAGAGGATAGAGAACGATAATCAGTATAGGGTGTTATAACTGTCTTTTAAGACTGTTAGCCACTGTTAGCGACAACTTCAACATCCAAATTAAAGGGCTTCCAATGGCCTAAGGTTATATATCGTGAAACTAAAGGACTGAGAATGTGTTTGTATTGGGCTCAGACATCATCAAGGCCTCAGGTTCTTTACTCATGCCATGCATACACTTCAACAGGCCTTTATCTTTCTCAAATCCACAAACCGTAAAATACTTTAATACCTGGGAAAACACTGAGGACAAAAAACAACAAATTATGAGGAAGATTGTCTGAAAAGACGCACAGGATGCAGTGCGAGCATGCGGAGTGAGAGATTAAAGAAGAGGAGGGAAAAAAAGAGGAAGTATTTACGTTAGTTTCAACATTCATTCTAACACCACACACACACACACACAAACCAGAAAACACAAGCCAAATATACAAACACAAACCAGAAAACACAAGCCAAATATACAAACACAAGCCCAGAGCACAACCACTTGTGGCTTGATAAAACAGCTTTAATGATGTGTGGGTGGACTTGCTGTAAACAAACCCTTTTAATTAGATTGTAACAGTACTGTTTTAGGTTGCAGTGAAAGATAGCATTGCTTCATACCCTCTCATCTCTTTAGTACAGTCATGCACTGGTCAGTCCTGTGGGTTTTACTTACTTATTTAGTCTGTCACTGATCTTATTGAACTCGAGGCCAAGAGACTAAAAATCAATGTACCATTTGTTAGCTTTTCAGCAGTCCAGCCAGCATACACAAGACTTGGAACTCAACTGGGGATTCTTCAAAATGAGTTTAACAGTGAGTGACCTTGTTTGTAATACCATGTATCTGTGAGTGCGTTTGGGCATGCATTGTACTCCAGTATGTTTTTGTGTGTGTGTGTGTACTATGCCTGTCAGTTTTGGGCCTCTTCCTAATGGTGTGGAGAGAACAGTCAGTTCCAGGAGATGTGGTGATGACTCACAGGGCTGTCCTCCCAGCTCATTCCCAGCAACAGCTTAGTCATGCCAGCAACAGCCACAATCAGCGCGCACACACACACATGCACAGACAAGTGCATGTATACACGCATTTTCTTATGCACATTTGCACACATATGTGCATGCATTAGAAACACAGAAGTAAACATCCACACATTGTTCTCAAGCCTATGACTCAATATGACCATAGGCACATGCTTCAGTTAAAGTCAAGCAAAATGTGTCCCAAGCAAATCAATACTGTGACTTGTCAAACTCTCAAACGAAGGCAATTCATGCTCAATCCCAAACCAAAGTGCTTGAATCTTGATCCAGTCTTCAACTGTTTATTTGAAAAATGTCTTTCAAACATATGTTCTGTTTTTCAATACAACACAGATTGCCTTTACAGATAATTGCATGTTCATTATCACAACTCTACTGGCTCAGTAAGTACACATACTCTCACTAGGCAACAGATTTGCACCATAACTCAATGGCTTAGAACTTGCAGAGGATGATTTATATTTTACATAAAAATCAGATTACTGTAAAATGAAATTTTCATCAGATCTGCCAAGTACATTGCTGTAATCAGAGCCAGAAATTGACTCTAACCATCATCCATCTGAAAAATGTAAAATTCTAATTCACTGAAATATTATTCTGAGACACCACAATAGCTGCATCCATATGGTACAGAACAAGTCATATGATAAAAACAAGGACTCCATTCCCTTTACATAGTCACTGCACAAAAGAACATTTTAGTTACTTGCAGTTTTGCAAACAAAGATCAAAAGGATATTTTGCCATGGACCCCAAACAATAAAACCCTTTTTCACACAGGATGTCAGGACAGAAGAGTTATTTTGGATGCTGACCCATCATTTAAGAAAAAACTGTGAAGTATTCATGCAACTATAAGCTTTCAGATACAATAATATAAGCTTTCAGATACAATAAGTTATAAGCTCTCCTTAGGAAGAGGTCATTTATTTCATAAAATTGTCTTAAAAACACATGAGGCACCACTACCAAAAAACAACATGTCACTGATAGATCATCTTTCCACAATATTGCCAAAGGCAACATACATTCGGGTCTCAGATTTCTAAACCAAGCCACGGCACCAGGCACAGAGAGAAACATACACTGTCCAACTATTGATCTGCAGATATCGCATCACCAAAGTATTGGCTGATATATATCACATGGCCTTGCCTCATAGCCTCTTTTCAGCATGTCACTCATCAATCACACTGTAACTGATACGTCCAAGGTTTAGCTCATCTGTCATTGTATAGTCTCTTGACCACATTCTGTGAGTCCACTTTTAACTCAGCTCTGATCTCATGCATAATCAATGGCAACCAGCGGATCAAGTTGAAATGCAAAACCACCAACATACATACATTTGTAAAAAAGAAAAGAAATCTAGCATTGGTTAAGAGTGAAACTGGAGAGCAAGACTTGCTTTCACTTGCAGCATTTTTTGTCCTCAAGAGAATCAAATCCAAACCATCACAAGGACAGGTGAAATTAGGTTGCTGCAAAGAAACCAAATGAAAGCAAGTAATAGAAATGAGATGATTGACTTTATGATAGCAATTAGACCTTGACAACAAATACAGAAGAAACAGTAGAATATTTCTTAAAATAATGAGAGGAGGTGGTGAACATCAGAAGGAGATCTAGCAGGAATAACAAGGGCCAGGAAGAAGCAAAGGGAACAGATGAAAACAAATTGTCGGACGAAGGAAGGGTCGAGCCAGTGAGAGACTTCAGGAGTGTTTGGAGCGCAGACGCACAGGCCCACAGCAGTACACTACAGAGTAGGATGAGGGGTGGGGAGTAAAGAAAAGAACAGATGAGTTTTAAGATGGATAGATGATGATCACTGCACTTGGCAAGGATCATAATCAAAACACCATCCAGAGAAAAACCTATAAGAAAGAAATTGAAAACAACAAATAGTGAAATGATAAACAATGGTTTGGTTTCCATTGAGCCTCATTATGCAGAGAACACATATAGACTTACATACAGTTCAACAACACTCAACCATGTCTTCCATTATATATCTAATATACTCCAATGTACTGTATAAATGCAACAAAAAGGCACTCCAGTTGATTGGTGTTAAGCCCAGCCCTGACCTTTTGGACCCAGAAGAATACCCGGGCTTACAGTCTGACATTTATAGATATGGACACAGTAGGCCCTATCACTTAACAACTCAGCTGCTCAGATTGCTGATGGAAAGATGGAGAACACATGAGGACAAAGTGCAGTATTTACATACACACACGCACATGCACAAAAAGGCTTGGCAATAACGGATGGTTGCAAAAATACTCTTTTTGGGATGAATGAAATTAAAGTTAGAAAACCACGAGAGCACCATCTAGGAAAGAAAAGAAAGCCCAAGAGTGAAGCAAAGGGAGAGGCAGTCCATGTGGAACCTACACTGGGGAGCTGCTTCCTCCGCCTCCGTGGCGCTCTGTGGGGAGTTGCTTTCTGTGGGCTCAAAGGGAGGGGAGGACGGGGTAAGGGATAGTACAAGCTGTGGTGGCTCCCGGGCTGGGGAACGACGAGGTTTGGCTGGCGCTGGTCGATCAGTGGCTCCTATAGGAGAAACAGCATGCAGGCAGGGCAGGCACCGATGGTCATGTTTGTAAAAGTGGGGAACGTGATACAAACATCTTCCATGCAAACTTCATATCAAACTGATAGTCGCAAAGAAAACAGTGTAATCGTCAAGATTTTTGTTTTTTATTTATTCTGGCAACATCTTGACTTCTGTGTTTTCATGCTACACCTCTCAGAGACTGTTTGTTATTCAAACAGTGACTTCTTTATCTGGACATTTTGGTGAAAATCTGGATTTCTGTGGGCAGAACTCTGTCCTTTGTCTGCTGAGCCATAGAGGTTATCAGTGTTAAAGTACTTTCTTTTACTTGGAATAAATATGTTTATTTGGTTGGAACACCTTTTATTCTGTGCACGGCAAGGACTCCATGTCCACCTGTCAACAACAAGAACACTGTCAGCTACTCTAGCAGTTACAGTACATTCATTTGTACGTTTTAACCATTGCTCCAGTTTCAGATAAAGTAAAAAATTTGCCAGCAGAAGAACTGTTATAATTTTAACTGTAACTTCTAACTTGCATTAAACCACTAACAAATGCTTATTAACAGTGAAATGTGTAAGAATTGAGATTACTCAAAGTCCAAAAAAAAGGGAGAAACTTGAATTCAGAAGGTTGTATGGTTGACATTTTGTGAGTTTTCTTTTAGACTAAAACGCTGAGAGAGCTTGTGTAACTTAGCAAATTTGTTGTTCGCACACATTTCCCAGCTAAAACCCCATGAGGAGGCCTGAGCTCGGACTAGCAGCTCTTGAGATATAAAATATTATGAGAAAGAACGGGCCAGGTGTAGCTCGTTAGCATGCTAACTTCAGTAGATATTTGAAACACAATGCGTGGACGGTTAAAGTGCAGTTTTAGACTGCAGCTTTGTCAGCAGTGTACAGTTTTCTGCTTTGAGACTGGATGCGTGTGTTTGCAGAAAAAGCAAATCCAAAAGCTTTCATTAACTACTGTAGTTAGAGGCAGAATAGCTACAAGTTATGTCAATCCATGATATAAAGAAGCATTATATTGACATTAAAATGTTACATATGATGACTTAAAGGTTTAATCCCACATTTTGTATTAGCATTCAAAATACACACCTTCATCTTAACACGTCATCCCTATTTAATGCAAAAATATGGGTACCAATAGACTTGAAATGCGGCTGCTTATGAATAAAGAGGCAGTAAAAAAGGACTGGTTGAATACAGATGTGTGATATATGCAGACTATGATACACAAAGCAGATGAGATGGGTGATGCTAAGAGAAGTGTGGACTGACACATAAGACAAAGTCAATATGGATAACATATTGGATTTTAAGAGCCAAAGCACAATTGCCACCTAGTACTTTTAAGACTAGTGATGGATCAGTGTACTGATTCTTAGTCAGCAGGTGCTGTCGATGTACTGCTTTATCTGTTTATTCTGTTGTCGACAATAGGAAGGAACTAAAACAGCATGCAGCACCAAGATGATGAACACCATCATAACCATGACAGCTCCTGGAGCACATACACAAACACACACATAGTAAAACAATTTCCCTATCCACAAAAGTCTACAAATTACCCTGATGTTAATCCTTCAACAACTTCATCTCAGTTTTCCCCTCATATTATTGGTGATCTGTGTTTCTAATAATGAAAGACCTAAATAAGCTGCACACACTGCCCTGATTTCTGAGGCAACCAAGCTGAAGTTTTGAATTCAAACTGATATCTATGCACAATGCACATAACATTGATAATGTGTATTCCCTCATGACTAACATACAACACACTCACTAACATACCCATTCCTGCACAAGCATGCAGACATTTTGAATCTATAAAAGTATAAAACCAAGATAGAGAAAATATTTTAAAAATACTAAAGTTAGTATAACATTTAGTTTAATGGTTTGCGCTCTCATAGCTCCACCACTCTTTATTTAGAATTAGATAACTTCATCACAGAGCTTCTCAAAGCTAATGACATACAGTTTACTGTTTTACATACACATCCATTTTGCTTAAATGGAAGGTTAAATAAAACCCACATAGATGAAAGACTAAATCAAACCTATAAAAATGAAAGCCTAACTGAAACCTGTGCTGTGTACATTTCTGTCTTTGCCTATACAAGCATGAGGGCACCACCCTATACTGTACATGCAGGGTGTAGTTGTCTAGCCCTAACGTGTATACCAGCTATTCATTCACTGCCAAATATGTACTGTTCGTATAACAAAGTGCAGTTGTCTGGCTGCACTGAAGAATATCTTGTTGATAAAAATTTGATGTTGAAAAAGGAGATAGGGGGAGAGTCAAAGCAAAAGAGAAGGTGATGCACCGTCAGCACTGTCAGGGTAGAGAAAATACAGAAGTAGCTAGGTCTATAAATGTATTAATGATCCTAGTGCTATCTGCTCTATCCTGACTAATGTACTAACCATTCATCTGCCTGTCCATCATTCTCCTCTCCTTAAATCCCCCCTAGTCCCGTTGTTTCGACCTTGCTACCCTGTCATACCGCTGCCAAAACCTTCCCATGCTCCTTTCTCTGAACTCCATTCTGGTACCCTCACCTTTCTCATCCCTTTTCTGAGGTCTATGGCTCTCTCATCTCTGCCCGTCAGACACAGAAGCCCTCTGCCGCAATCTCACTTTGCTACAGATCAAGATCTAGGTTATATAAGGATCAATATGAGGGCGGCTAAAGTTCACGTACAGTGGATAGAAAAAGTCTACACACCCCTGATAAAATGCAAGGTTCTTATGATGTAAAATAATGAGACAAAGATAAATCATGTCAGAACTTTTTTCACCTTTAATATGACCTATAATGTGAACAAATTGAAATCTTTGAGGAGGAAACATTAAAAATAGAAATCCTCAAATAACCTGGATGCATAAGTGTGCACACCCTTAGACTAATACTTTGTTGAAGCACATTTTGATTTTATTACAGCAGTCAATCTTTTTGGGTAGGAGTCTGTTAGCATGGCACATCCTGACGTGGCAATATTTGCCCACTCTTCTTTGCAAAAGCACTCCAAATCTGTCAGATTGTGAGGACATCGCCTGTGCACAGCCCTCCTCAGATCACCCCACAGATGTTCAATTGGATTCAGGTCTGGGCTCTGGCTGGGCCAAAAACATTCATCTTCTTCTGGTAAAGCCATACTTTTGTGGATTTGAATGTGTGCTTTGGGTAGTTGTCATGCTGAAACATGAACTTCCTCTTCACCTTCACCTTTCTAACCGACGCCTGAAGGTTTTGTGCCAAAATTGCCTGGTATTTGGAATTGTTCATAATTCCCTCCACCCTGACTAAGGCCCCGGTTCCAGCTGAAGAAAAACAGCCCCAAAGCATGACGCTGCCACCACCATGCTTCACTGTGAGTATGGTGTTCCTTGGGTGATGTGCAGTGCACTTTTTGGAATTATGGCCAAAAAGTTCAACCTTGGTTTCATCAGACCATAACATATTTTCCCACATGCTTTTGGAGGTCTTGATGTTTGTTTTGATGATGTTCTTTGTAAGAAAAGGCTTCCGTCTTGCCACCCTACCCCATAGCCCATTCATATGAAGAATATGAGATAGTTGTCACATGTACCACACAGCCAGTACTTGCCAGAAATTCCTGCACTTCCTTTAATGTTGCTGTAGGCCTCTTGGAAGCCTCCCTGACCAGTTTTCTGGTCTTGGTAAAGTTACAGTTGTGCCATATTTTCTCCACTTGATGATGACTGTCTTCACTGTGTTCCATGGTATATCTAATGCTTTGGAAATTCTTTTGTACCCGTCTCCTGACTTATGTATGAGATCTCTCTCAAAGATCTGCTTTGAAGGCTCTCTGGCTTTTGCTCAGAGATGCAACTAAGAAAATATCAGGAAAATCCCACTAGAACAGCTGAGCTTTATTTGTGATTAATCAGTCACTTTAAATGATGGCAGATCGCAGCCACATCCCCAGTTATAAGAGGGTGTGCACACTTATGCAACCAGGTTATTGTAAGGTTTTTATTTTTCATTTTTCCCCTCGAAGATTTCAGTTTGTTTTTCTATTGAATTGTTCACATTATAGGTCACATTAAAGGTAAAGGAAAAAGTTCTGACATGATTTATCTTTGTCTCATTATCTTATATCATAAGAACCTGGCATTTTAACAGGGGTGTTTAGACTTTTTCTATCCACTGCAGATCCTGTTTAAATCTATGATGGATCTGGTCTGCCTTTGCATCTGCCAGCTTTGAGGGTTTGTGTGAGTGGCTGCATGCATATATGAGAGAGAGAGGGAGAGAGAAAAAGAGAGAAAATTAAGAAGGCAAGGGATTGATCAGTGCAGGTGAGAGACAAGGACTGCATTGTCTCATGAGCTATGATGAATACCAGCTCCACTAGTTCCTGTACCTCAGCCATGACGTGCACACACACACACAGACACACACACACACACACACACACACAAGCTTATATTTCAAGAAGTTGTAGAAGTGTGACAGTTCAGTTGTCCATGACAGATATTAAGTCACTTTCTAACATGTAGAAAACCTATGCAGGCAACTTCAGACTGACTCACTTCTTCACAAAGAAAACTAAGATACAACAGGTAGAGCTCGTTCGTGGCCTGGGGTGCTGCGTCTGCTTTATCTATTTAAATAACTGTCATTTGGCAAGAAGTCTGCCAACAGAGTGATGTTAGACAATTACTAAAATAAAATAGGTTGCCTCATCGCAAATTAAAGAAAAAACACCTGATAATTGTAGTGTGTTTTCATAAAGCATCAAATTAGGAGTATTAAGGAGTATTCAAATGTGGATTGTTGTTTCTAATACCCGTGGTGGTGCTGTTATTTCAGTGTCTGTTATCATGCCATTTTATAAATATTTACCCATTGCGCTGTGTCTGTTGTTCTCAACTTCATCCAGTTTCAGGTTTAGGGCTGACTCAGTCTCCGACCTGGAGCTGCTGGCTGATGTCGCCTCTTGATCTAACTTGGCAGGCATGCTGCTGGCATCTTCTGATTCCTTTACCCTGATTCTGGAGTTTTTTGTAGCGGGCTGGACCCGCACAGACCCGCTCTCTGTGCTGCTGGTGAGGCTGCTGCAGTGGGAACCAGTTTGATCTAGGTCAGCGTCTGAGTCGTCGAGGCTGTGGTTGAGTTCAGAGCTGGAATCCTGGACCGCTAGGCTGTCGGCGGTGCTGCTGCTTGGGGTTGGGGAGCTGGAAGTTGCTGTGGCATTGCATACTGGTGGAGGTTGTACTGCTGTTTTCAAGGGGACTGGTTGAACTGTGTGCATTACCACAGTGGTAGCAGTGGTTGACTGTGCCACCTTGGTGCGGAAGGCTGGGGTAGGTATTTCGGTCGCATGGCTATCCGGGGGTGGGAGCGCCAGAGGTTGACATGTCGTCTGGCCCTGGGGTGATGGGAGGAGGAGCTGGAGCCTTTCTTTTCCTCTGCTGGCTTTCTGAGCCAAGGCCCATCTGATAGAAGTGATATGGAATGACAGAGAAACGTCGAAAGTTAATTTACATCCGCACCTTGTGCCTATGTATGTGTACGTGTGTGTGTTCTAACCATAAATCAGGCTGTCTACTAAGACTGAAGTAGAGTTTACTTCTGAGTAATTAAATCAAGTGGAGTTCTGGCAGGCGTCTGAGTCTTTAAATTCATCAGAGTGCCAACATTCCTTTTAAATTATCCTACAACAAGACATATAAAGTCTGGCAGTGACGCAGTTAATTTAATGCAGTGGTATAATGATGGTACATATTGATACTGCATGTGCATTTTACTGTGGTGTTTCTCATAACTATTCAAGAGGATATCCAATGTTATTCAAATGTAATGCTGTCTTGGTGAATTACTTGTAATACTAAATCACTGATCACTTCAGTGGGTGAAGTGCCAGCTCGGTGACAGCTCAGTTATTGGCAAAATTATGTAATTTCTTCCATGTGCGTGCAAACACAAACAAAAATATTTAGAAACTCTGTCTTGTCATGTTGTTCCAATATCTCCAACTCCAACACTCAGTTCCATTTAAACACAATTATTAGCAAGGTGCAACTTAGGCAAGAAGTTAGGGTAAACAATGGTATCAAGAAACACAGTGAGAACAAGTAGTTAAACAAGAAATGTTTCAAATGTATTCATTTCAAATTAAAAACTTGCAGGAGAGGAGGGTAAAGGCGGAAAGAAAGATGAAAAAAAGGGGGGAGAAAGGATGAAATTATGGATCATCAACAAGCTAACAAGCGGGACATAATCCGTTTTATTCCACAGGGAGATAAGTCCATTCACACCCTCCTGTGCAAGTTGATCTCACTTTCTGTGAAGTCAGTTTTCTAAGAATCTGTTTAAAAGTGCTATGGGCAGGTTTCAACGGTATAGATGTCCTTATTTCAAAACGAAAAAAAACCCAATTACTGCCGTTGCATTCAACTTTTTGTAACTCTAAAACTCAAAAGAGAACATGCCTGGAGCTGCATGTAGTGTTGCATCATGCAGCAGGACAAGAGAGAGATCAGGCCACCTTGCCTTTCTGCAGGCAAACTGGGTTCACACATGTGAACTCTATGAACTCACTGCATGGCATGCTATGGAAATCCAAATGGCCCCCCAACTGGTTGTTTTTCTCTTCCTTGGTCTCCCACTTCTCTCCCTCTCTGGCATTCATACATACATGAATACAGACATACCAGTGGATGTGGGCCAAAGTTGAAGCTGAAATGGATGACTGACTTGCCTATGAAGATGGATGTGTGTGTGTTTCTGTGTGTGTGTGTGTGTGTGTGTGCATGTGGATTTTGTGCATGCATGTGTGTAAGTATGTTTATGTGTGTGCTCCCTGCAGAGTGAAACATAAGACTGCAGCCAAGCCCTGCTATGAAAGAAAGAGAGCTGTGGCCGCAACACACATGCTCAAGCACATGAGCTTCTCTGTGTGACTATACAGGCACACACATACACTCACATATGTACACACATGAGAAGGAACAGTATATCTCATATCTCAGGCTGAGCTAGGCTGTATGGATTAGGGAGTTGTTGAGGTTTGCAGGGTTAAGTGTGTCCTGCTCTCGTGGGCTTATTGGCGCCATGACTGGGAGCGCAGCATGTACTTAAGATTGTTAGAGACTGAAGCAAAGTCTCAAGACTCTATATTATACCACATTCAAAGTCACACTATACATTAACTTAAACTGACTATGGAATATGATCATGTATACACTGTGTTTATGAGTGTTGTTTACCGATTTTACATTTGCAGATGTTTTCTTCTTTTTTTGCAAAAGCTACGCATGTATTGCTGCAATCCAGAGGCATGATCTGGACACTTTTGCTCATGTCTCAAGTCAACCTTGTGTCATGACATCCAGTCAAGTCACAACAAAGCAGATGACAGCTAAAGTATCGAGTGGATCTCAATCCTGACGCCGCAAGTACAGTCAAGTCATGTTGCATCAAGTCACAAGCAAAAAAACAGTGTCTAATGAAATCAATGCAAAGTTGTGGAAGTGAGTGATGAGTTCACTATAGAGCATTTCTTAAAGAGAGTAAAAAGAAACACCTCTTTCCACTCACATGGAGCCAGATCCATGGATCATATTCTGGTGTATTGAATATCTATGAGACTCAAATAAGCAAAAACCTTTCACATTATTTATCCAAGTACACTCTTAATACAAGAAACACAATCAACACGTCACCATATACTTCTGATAATTAAGAAAGGATGTTAGGACGCCATCAGCCACTATCTGATCACCTGACTTCCTTGTTTCCATACCAATGTGATTGTGTTTGTTCTACAGTAACTCCACTAACAAGAGCAAAGTAGAGAACTTGATTACAGCTATTCAACGCTTTCCTGTTCTCTGCAATGTTTTCGTCTCATGATTGACTGAAGACTGCTTGATTCTATTATTAGGGGAGATAAGCTCTGAAGTAAAATGTTTATTAATTTTTTCCATTGTTGCTGAAAACATTCTGATGTTTCTCTTCTTGATTGAGAAATAACTTGACATATGTGGACATGGGTATATTTTAAACTCTGCTTGCCTGCAGAAAGGCAAGGTCGCCTGATTTCTCTCTTGTCCTGCTGCATGATGCAAGACTACATGCAGCTCTGGGCATGTTCTCTGTTGAGTTTTAGAATTACAAAAAGTTAAATGTAGCAGCAGAAATTGGGATTTTTTTTAGAAATAAGGACATCTATACTGTTCAAACCTGCCCATATCACTTTTAAATAGATTCTTAGAAAATTGACTTCACAGAAAGTGAGATCAACTTGCACAAGAGGGCGTGAATGGACTTATCTCCCTATGGAATAAAACAGATAATTTCCCACTTATTAGCTTGTTGATGATCCATTGTTTTACCCCATCTTCCCCTTCTTTGGCACATCTTCCCTTTCAGATTGTAATCCACTGCTGTTGTAAATAAGGACAGCTGTACATGTGCATTTGTTATGATTATATAACATGTTTTACTTATCAAGAACTAGCAAGTCAACAACTTTGCTAACAGCCAAACATCAAGCAAGTGCAACAAAACCAGACATAGCAAAACAGCTAGTAAGTTAATGCTAGTCCAACAGAAAGAAGGCCAGCTTGGCATCATGCCTTGCAGCCTATTGACACAAAGCTCTCACCAATGTAAATCAAAATAGCGAACTTGATTACAGCTATCCAAATGTATTATGTTCTTTACAATGTTTTTGTCACATAGTTAACTAATACTAAACTAAAGTGAATTGGCGACTGACATTTCTTGGTCAAGCTCAATGAGCACATTTACTACCAATATGCTTCTTTGCTTTAAAACATTCTCTTCTTGATTGAGAAATAACATGACATATGTGGACATGGGTATATTTTGAACAGAATGCACCGTTACACAAAAGTGCATTGAAGGCCATGGCAGGACAGTCTGGTGTGTCCATTAAATTTTCCACTTTATGATTTGAGAGGTGAGGGGGCCCCATGTTGGAGCATGTTGATCAGATAGGGCCACCCATGGAGACTGCAACCTGGTGGCGTGACCATTCATCAGTTGTTTTGAAGTACTCTTGATGGGTGAGGGGCTTTGTTACAGAGCAACATTACAGCACTAATGTGGAATGTGAAATGGAGTATACGCATGTGTGTGCGCTGATGTATGTGTATGTATGTGTGTGTCTGAGATAATAATAGCGGCTGAGCTGTCTCAACACTGTGAGGGCACAGAGGTCAAAAACATCCAAACAGTAAACTAGAAGACAGTTAGCATGCGTTAGGGTTAGTGTGTCTGGTTTTGTGTATGTGTGTGTGTGTGTGTGTATGTTGGGGAGGGCATACAAGAGGCCAGCTAAGGATAAGGAGGCACATGGCTGACCCAGTTCCATTGTCATCTACTTTGTCTTGCTAACCCACTGAAATGTTTCTTCCAGTTTACATTTACAGCGATGTTCATAGACACAGTGAGATTCGGGCCTGAGGTTAGAGGAATCAGAGTACAGTAACATAGTAGCAATAGTAGTAGTTACATGGAGAGAAATTTGCATACAATAAATAGACGGTGTTTCTGCTCATTTGAAGGTTCGCTTTCTGTAGGCAGCGCTGCAATCTGTTAAGAGTCATTAACAGATGGTTAAGATCACGTCAGTAACATCAGCAGTCGCAAAATTACATTACTAGATAGGAGCAGTCGGATTCCCTTAACCCCACGGTCGACTTTTCCTAAGTCCCTATGAATTCGCCTTCACATCTTTCCTTGACCTCATGACGTTTTCCATCGAGGTCAAGGAAAAAACTGTTAGGAAAGAAGACTTTTTTGACTTTTTGACGGCAACTCAAGACAATTTCATGCTCCCAAGTTGTAAACAGCTTGGGGATGTCCCCTTCCTGTTCCAACATTACTGCGCACCAGTGCACAAAGCAAGGTCCATAAAGACATGGATGAGCGAGTTTGGTGGGGAGAATTTGACTGGCCTGCACTGAGTCCTGACCTCAACCTGACAGAACACCTTTGGGATGAATTAGGCTGCAAGCCAGACATTCTCATCAAACATCTGTGCCTGACCTCACAAATGCGCTTTTAGAAGAATGGTCAAAAATTCCCATGAACACACTCCTAAACTTTGGGTACAGCCTTCCCAGTAGAGTTGAAGCTGTTATAACAAGAAAGGGTGGACAAACTCCATATTAAGCCCTACAGATTAAGAATAGGATATCATTAACCTTCATGTGCATGTGAAGGCAGGCAACCCAAAACTTTTGGAAATATAATTTATATCAAGTACTTCTGCTACAGATGAAAACTTTGTTGTATTGGCCTTTTTGTCATTATTGTTTTCTTTCCCGTGGTTTGTTGTACATCTGTTTAGGAGTCACCCCAAATAGTCGAAGATTAATGTCAATAGATCTCCCAATAAGTTGATATACAGCCTATGTATGTGTGTATATATATATATATATATATATATATATATATATATATATATATATAACATTTTATAAAAAAATTAAAAAAACACTTCATAAAAAAATTAAAGTGCATGAATAAACCCAAAGTATGAACCTAAAACCTTAAAAGGTTCAGTGTGTAGTATTTCTGAGGATCTATTGACAGAAATGCAATAGAAGATCCATAACTATGTTTTCAGTGGTGTATAAAGACATTACATAATGAGCTGTTATGTTTTTATTACCTTAGAATGAACTATTCTGTCTATATAACTGCGAGTCCCCGCTTCCATGGAGGTCGCCATATTGTGTTGGCATGTTTCTACAGTAGCCAACAACGAACAAATAGCGCTACAGAGCATGTTTAGTCATCACGGTGCTCTTCTTCTGCCTCTACATTGAATGCATACGAAGAAGAGGAAATCATAATGATAATAATCATAATAACAAGTCTCTTGAGTAGTCTTCTGGTTTATAAGAAGAAGAGAACTGACATTTTATCACACATTATTTAGCAACAACCAACAAACTTCATAGAATGAAGCCAGATGGAGTCGAGATAGATGTAGACAGATGACGGCAGAAATCAAGGATATAATTGTTGTGGATTTTCCCAGATGGAAGGTTCTGATGTGGGACAAATGTTTTCAAAGCGGAGCTGAAGCTGTCTGTTTTCTGCTGGACAGGTTAGTAGTTAAGTTAGTCGGACTTTAGCTATGCAAATGAAAACTGTTGATAGCTTTAGCTCGAAAATGGGCATAATCACTGACAGAAGTGACGCATTTCCTGTCAGTGGTGTAAAATATGTAGTTGGATTAATTTCATTATTCTCCAGCGCTATGCTTTGGCTTGTGGTGTAAAATATGTAGTTGGATTAATTTTATCATTCTCCAGCGCTATGCTTTGGCTTGTGGTGTAAAATATGTAGTTGGATTAATTTCATGGAGTTACTCTCTCTACAGTGGGCTGTTTTGACTTTGCCGTTTAAGTTCAGGAGACAATCAGCTGATCACTAATTGGCAATAAAACAGCAGCTTCCAGCATGGAAACTCAAATCAGCAAGCTTTTACTGCCCTGGTAGAAAAAACATGTAGTTGAATTATAATTTCATATAGTTATTAGCTACGTGAACAGATTTGTGCCATTACCTTTGTGAGGCAATCAGCTGATGAATATTATTGGCAATAAAATGGAAGTTCAGATCAGCAGCTAAACTTCACATTTTACTGTCCTGAAGGAAAACATGTATTTCTTCTTACTGCTAAAGGTGATATGTAACAAGACCGTGTGCCTATCAAGTGACCTATAATGAATACTTTCAGAATTTGCATTAAAATAATTTCTTAGATATTGCTTCGCTACTGTGCACACAAATGTCTAATATGTACTTTCACATGCTAAATGCTCATTAAAAACGTTGCAGTTTTACCACAAGCTGTCAGTACTACTTTGTGTTTCTGTTGTATTTCAAAAAATTAAAAGACATTTTGGTAATATTTACATGCTTATCTAATTAAGGTAAGTGAGAGGAGCCTTGATCCTCACCTGACAATGCCTTTGTAAACCTCATGTATTATGTGGTTTATAATCGACTGTGGTACAGAAACAGTGAGGCTTACATTTTCTTATCTGTCAGTGGTCATACTTGATGCACTAGATGTGACATTTTTTTGAGATGTTCTTCATTTACTTTGGTATTTTAGTCCAGATAAGTCAGCCCTGCCAAGATGTAACAAAATGTATGATGACATTACAGAAAAATAATTTATTACAGGAGTATGAGACATCATGTAGCACTTCATTTATTCATGTGGCTGTTGTTTAATGAATAAGTTACAATAATATTCAGAACAACATGTGGTTTTACTGAATAATAAAATACATGTAATTTCTTAATATTATCTAAAGATACTTAATTTCTTGACTAGCAACTCTGCTATCTCACAGACAACATCTTTTGTCCTGTCTCAGGCAGCTATACTAGCTATACTACTCGTTTGGATATGGGAGTGAGTGCAATTCGTTGTAATTTGCAACCCTGACCAATAGATGTCACTAAAACTTACACACTGAAACTGTGTGTGTGTGTGTGTGTGTTGTGTGTGTGTGTGTGTGTGTGTGTGTGTGAGGTAGAAAAGGGAGATAGAGTAGCAGCTGCACCGGTGCAGATTGTGCGTGAATTCTGTGGGACGTTCAAAACGTTTATCACCTTGGATGAACCACCAGGATTTTTCCTGGCTCACAATGGGCCCTTGGGGGGGTGATCACGTGCAACACTAAGCATGATGGATACACATAAAGAAAAGGCAATGAGTTTCCTTATGACCATTTATTTTATATTACAATATTTGTAACATTTAAACAGTTTATTAGTTAAAATTCAACTGTTTACAAATAAAACTGTTTTCTGATATTACACCGCTGTGGTTAAACTTTGATTAGGCTAAATGTTATTGGATTTATAGGAATAGGAGAAGGAGGTATAGTTTACCAGTTGTAAAAAACATCAGTTTTATTTTTGTGGGTTGGTTTTATTCATTAAATTATTGTGCAAGAAAAATGCTTCGCACAGTGGTTAGTCTCATTTGTTAATACTAAGGGCTAATTCCTCAATAATCATAACCATTTGCTGCATGAAAAGCACCAGAGCTTCTCCCTCTTCTGTCTCCACAACAGAGATTAGCAGGCGGGCGAGAACTGGGACAGTTGACTGGTCCCCTATTCTAGGCCCCTAACTCACACTTTCATCTTTAAGGTCAGTGAGTAAGAATAGAAGTCTTATAGTGCCTACCGACAACCACAGGACTAAGCGGACATATTGGACACAGGACACGTAGTACATCAATATAAATAGCATTTATGGTATTAGTTTGACAAAGGCTACACTCAATAACGGCATAAGAGTAAAATAGGTTTAAAAAATTGAATAAATGTAATGTAAATGTAACGCACTGTACGGTGTGTCAAAAGATACTTTTTTCATTGTATTACAGAATTCAACTTTACAGTTGCACTCCATCTAATAGTACTCAGTATACAGTGAGACAATTAACAACCTATAAAGGACCTTTTATTCATCTGTTATCATGGTAAAAGCACTGCTAATAGCGATCCAATAGTATCCAAAAATGTTGTATTTAGATTCAGTTTTTGCATGAATGTTACTTTTTCTAAAACTGATTTACAACTCTTCTGATGTAATTGACTCATATATGCATGTGTAACTAACAATTTTGTTGTGTATATTCAGAATAAGATAAAGCATGTGTTATCATTTGTCAATTACATCGAGGCGCTTTTAAAGATGTACTGTATGTAAAATGTACATTGTACTACCAGAGCACCTGCTGTTTTCTGCTTTAGCACAGATTAATATAAATAGCAGCTCTGAAGAAAAGATGAAGGATGAGCATGAGGGTTGAACAGAGGAAGGACTGCCCGTTTGCTTTGGCAGCAGTACCCTCCTTTTTTCTTTGCTCCCAACTGATTGAGAAAAAAACGCTTTGTTCCTTTAGAATATTTGGAGAGATACAGTGGAGTCAGTGGCAAATGGGTAAACATCCTTCTCTACATCCTTCCAAACCTCTTTTGACAGCACACATCAAGAACACCCAGGTTACCTTCCTTCATTCTATCTTTGGACAGTTTCTTATTTTTACCCAAATTTTTTGCTCTCTTGTTTTCTCACATATTCTTATCTGAACAAGGCTAAGCCTATCTAACCTTCAAACACAACAGGGACTAACAGCGATGAAACCCAACAACAGTATGGCTGACCTTCTTTGTTTATGTTGTTAAAAGTAGGGGGTGTATTCACTGGGTGAAGCTGTGACCGACTGTGTCAACAAGTGTTGTAAAAGAGACAAAACAGGGTGTGCAGCAAAACAAAAGCTGATACCAAGGGGAAACAAAACAGACAGATGGACAGCAAAACAAAGAAGAAAAATAGAAGCAAAGAAAGAAAGAAAAATCCTTCTAGGAACGCTCATTACTGAACACAGATCCAGTAGCAACTTGTGTTTTGTCCGGCTGATTGAACCAGAGCTGTGCATTAGAGCAGAATAAAGTTAGCTACCATTATAGACAACCAGGGGGCTGATGGATGGATGTGAAAAACAAGCCTCCCTCTGCAGCCAACTCTTTTTTTTTTTTTTTGCAATGTGACAGATCATCTGGAAGAAAAACATAGCTAGCTTGATCAATCAAGAAGCCACACAGACACAGACAGGAATGCAGCATGCACAAAAACTTATTCATGCAACACAGAAAACTGTGAGGACAGTTTTGGGGAGAAAGCTCAGACTGTCATTTTGTTTAAAACGCGCGCACAACTGAATACTCACAGAGTATACACATACACACACACACAGCTGACACAAAAACATGTTGTTTGGAAAATACTTATTGAGGAAAATACTTAAACTATATTTCTGTCCCATAAAGTAGTGCAAACTGCCATAATTAAGATTTCATCAGCAATCACAAAACAATCTGATATGTCTTGGTCAATTCTTTGTCACATTTGACAACTGGATTTTCCTTGAGAAATGTAATATCATTCGGTTGCATCAGTGTTTCTGCTACCATGGTTCATTTTTGTTCTTTCAACTGAGAGACACTCATCACATTTTCAGTCCCACATCAGTGTTCACTTCAGGAAACAGATGTGATGTCAATCATCACTTAGTCCAAATGTCTTTCCTCTTCTTTCTGGCTCATGTCACCTTTCCCTGGCTTTAGGTTTCACAAGAAACCTGTGTAGAACAAGAATATAGGACCTTGCTTGATTGGCTACATCATAAGTCAAGTTTAAAGTTTTTCCAGGTCTATATACTGTAAATGGTTTTTTTTTCCCCAATTTTTGTTAGTGGATTAATAGAAGCAGACATGCAAAATACATTTGCTTTGTCATTGGGTGACAGGAGTTTAAAAATGTAAGTTAGAATGTAGAAATAGCGAATGCACAATACAAACTGAAAGTCCATATTTAGGTGTAGGTAATCCATTTTAGAACATGTGTAGACTTTTCTCAGTGACTTATAGACAGACACCTCTGCTCTTTAATGCTGTTTGTCCTCTGTTGAACTTTCCCCATGTGGTGTCCTCCTCCTGCAGGGTGAGTGTGGTGCTTAGGGCATGGCAACCAGATTTCATGCTGGACCGCATTTTGGAAATACAATACCAAAGTATATACTTTGTTAATGTAGCATAGCTGAAATACACACATGTCAAGCCCTTGTAAGACCTGATGTTACCTTCCTTTGACTTTCAGACTCTCTCTGTGACACAACGCACACGAGCACAAATGCCCTTACTCAAGGCGTACCTTCTGTTACTGAGCAGTGAAGCAGAACGCTCAGAATTTCTCTGAACTCCTTTATCACAAGAGGCAATGTAGACATGGCTTCCTTTCCAAACCACAACAGATTTCCTATCACTGCTGGAAAATAAAAAAACAAAACAGGGCTGTGCTTCTCTGAACTCAATGTTCCAAAACATTATTTAATTCACTACTGCTCTCATAAAGAGAGACACAGATTGTTGATTGTTAAGATGAAGAAACAAAACGGTAAACGGCCATTTCTCTACTCCAGCTTGTGAAATCATCATTTTCCTACAGTTGAAGATTTTAGGAACTAGGGCTGCATGATATGGTAAAAACAAATCGTATTGCAATTATTTTGACAGATATTATGAATTGCGATGAGATTCACAATTGATGACCATTTTTGTGTCACAATTTTCATTTTCACTGAAAAAATGTATGATAGACACAAAATTTGTTTATCTTGCGTGGAAATGTGGCCCTGAATTTCACCAATATTTCCACAGACTATAAAGACATCATGACCCTCCTAATTTTGTCAATGATATTAATCTAACCAAGTTTCTTCTGTGATTTTAATGACAGCCTTTAGTGATCTCTTCCTCTCCAAAGGCTATTTGAAGCATTTAGCTTCGTTAAAACAATCTCATCATCCTTATAGCTTATATTATGATGTCAACATCCATTACTGTGCCTTGCAAGTGGCAATTAGTTGACCACCTAAGCTTGTTCGGCACAGAGGGAGGTCTGTAATGAGGACACTCATCATAGAGAGCTGTCCTCATTTGACCTGCTATTAACTCTGAGCCAGCAAAACCCAACATGAAAAATACAACAAAAACAAACTCCACCTTTATTGATAAATTGTGTTTGAGTTGTGCCAGGCCAGCTTTCATCTCTTGTGGACAAACCTGTATCGGAACTATTATATTTTTAAGTATAGCGTGACATCTGTTTCCACTGGAGCTTGAACTATTTGAAGATGATGCGCTCATCTACTGGAAAGCAGCATTTCTCCTAGTGTAGCTTAAAACTGCCAGCACAAACTACAATGCCAATATGAATGTGAAAGTACAACTTGGATTCTGATTGCAACGTGATTTGATTTGGCATGTATAATTGTTCCACAGATCCAAGTCATGCAGAGCTCTTTAATGCCACTGCCCCTGGAAAAACGATCCTGATAAGTCCTGGCTGCTATGAAACTCTTCACTGTCATGAAGCTAAATCCCTCCTAATCACATTCACACAACAAAAACAAGATAGACAAGCTGTTAATCTTTGAACACCTGACACCTCTGCCGTGTCCTCAGATGACACTGACTAATCATATATCAAATATACGAACACATGAAGCAATATCAAACAATCAGTAAATAACTCATCCATTCATTCATCTATCAATCAGTTGGGTGACCACTTAAATGTTAAAAATGTACATGAAATCAACATTGAGGCTCCACTTTTTACAGCTGTGTTGCTATTCTGTTTAAGATATACATAACTCACTCAAATCACTTGGTGGCCTGAGGCTGAACTGTTGATAAGACAGGCAGAACGCATCAACAGCCTGTCTTAAAATCTCCCTGCTCAAAAAGCAACACTAGAAAATAGAGAGGTGAAACATGAGGTGTCCTGCACCGCAGTGTGACCTTGCAATGTGTGGACGTGCATGAAAAGACATGAGACTTTGTGTACAGGCAGGGTGACAGTTCAGAGAAGGCATAAGAGCAAGATGGAGAAATCTATTATTAGACCAGCCATCAAGTCCTCAGATGACTTTCCTCAACCCTTCTGTGAGGCTGCCCTTGTGACTCCCAGTGGTGTCTCTGTATTTCACCTCTGGTGTCTGTCGCAACTCTTCATCTGACAGGTGGACAGATAAATTACTCTCTCCCTCAGCACAACTACAATTTCCAGTACTGAAAACAAGCACAACAGCTATTAGAAGCTTCTTCATAGATTTGCAGTGCACATCAAGAAGAAAAGAAATAACAGCAAACATCTATAAGTTAAAAGGAATGCCATACAGGAAGGACACATTTAAACTATCTCAAATGGTCCACTGGTAGCAACGTGATGGCAAAACTTGCTCTACCATTAAAAACTTCAATGGACAAACAATATCTTGGTTTACTAGAACTCTGTTTATTGAAGTGTACCCAAGTTAGGTAAAAGACATGACATGAATTACGACCCATGTGCTTTGTACCATTATTTAATGACTGTCCATCTTTGCTGCTTTCGATGCAAAACTTATTACATATTTTTTAAAAGCAAGAATCATTGTGTATCAGATCATTCAGGCGTGTGCTACCTTCAGTAGCTTACATCACACAACACTTCCCAGAAATGTTTTCTGTTCCTCCACGCTCAGTTCAGGTATAGGTAATTAAGCTAAAGAGGATAACACCATGCTCCATGCCGTCCTGAGAACTAAATTTCCTCTCAATAACATACATTAACAACACTAGCTCCTCCGAATAAACACAAGTTATTATCAGAGGAGGGAAGGAAGGATGTTGGTTGCTAAACAACATTTCCCAGCATGCTTCCATGACACTATAATGAGACTGCAGGGAGCTGTTGTTCTAATATAGAACATTCAGGTCACTCTGACATTGAGGCGCTGACTCTCAGATCAAAACAAGTAAGACTGCATCAAACAGACTGCAGCTTACAGATGTCATACTTCAGGTCAATCATGAAAGCTGAGGTATTCTGATATTTTACGTAAAATGGACCTTGTCTAAGACAAAAAAGGTGCATCATTAAAATCCCAATATATATATATATATATATATATATATATATTTAATTCTATTCATGTGTGTATGCAGTAAGTCTTCATACAATAATCTGCTTGCAGTGTGCAGTGTGAGATGTTGAGATTTTGTGTCTTCAGGTATGAATTAGTGTTTTTACCACACTGGATGTGTGTGGAGCAAGAGTCAGGATTTCAAACCCAATATTAATTATGTCACGATGTAAATAACTGGAAATTATAAATATATCATCGATATTTGTAAATCTGTCTAACACACCCAAATTCAACACAGCTCTTTTTCCCCCCTCACCTGATAGCCCTCAATGCTAGTGTTTCCCATGGTGGGTGTTGGAGCACCGGGAAGTGCTGGGGCCCTTCTCTTCTTGGCTTCAGCCTTGGGAGACATCTTGGGTATGTTCATGACCGACTGAGACTGGCCCAAGGTGCTGGGCCGATCTTCTATGCTGGAGACACCTGTGGACAGACCCTGTGGGGAATGTCAAAAATAAAGGAAGTGAGGTAAGACTTGATTAATGTAAGTAAACAAATGTATAAGAGCTTTAAAGATAACTTGCTATCAATTTCAAGTGAGTATTCTGCAATATAGCGCATTCTTCAGTCACAACGATTATTATAATTACTGCAAATTTATTTGACCAAGTTGTAAGGTGCCAATGCATTTTCAAAGGTTGGCTGCTCATGACTGAAGCATTGGAACAGAAAAATGGTTTCCAATATGTGATCAAAGAGAGCCTAAAGTGCTCCTGAGAATCTGAATCTCCCCGTGGCTCAGCTTGGTACAGAGCCTTGGCACCACGGGGGAACCAAACCACACCTCATATCCCCATGATCTAAGAAAAGAAAAGTGTTTAAAAGCAGATTAATTGATGCGTTCAGACAATGCCGGGATACAGCATAAAAGCTGAGCAAAAAGGAACATTAAGTACAGGTCATTAGAATTAATTGGACCCAAGGTTAGAACATCTCACAGTGGGGATTGAGGAGAAGGGAACAGTACTTCTGAAAAGAGGCCTTGAGGAGAGCAGCTTTTTTCACATTGGGGACATTTTACTGATTTTACTGTTGCAAAATAGTATTTTATTGGGGGAGGTGGGGTAGATGGTAGGTGGAGGCCATCAAAACAAAAAAGAAATGTGAAGGATTGATGTGATTTCCATTTAAAATCCTACAAAAAACAAGCTTGTTTTCACTTCACCAAAATATAATGTTCAAAGCAGAAAATTCATGTGAACTCTGTCTGACTTCTTCACCTGCTCTCTCCTACTCCTTCCCTCTGGTAAAGAATTTGAAAGCTGTCAAAACAGAGAGAAAAACTTAACTGTAGCAAATGTACTGCATCATTTCAGGGTAAGGACTCAAACTCAGTGTTCTCATAATTACAACGTTGGTATATTAAACCTATGGAACCTACTGAACAACGTCTCTGCATAACTTCTGCATAAGGAACATGACTCACAAACTGTATCTCTGGGGAACGCCTTTTAAGTGCTTAAAGGATTGATCCTACTATAAGATCCTGCGGCATATTAAAATTTCACTCCATACTAATAACACTGAAAGACAGTCTAACTTCAGCATAGATGAAAACTTTCGGTTTTCTATATATTTAGAAGATTTACAGGCTTAATTAAATAAGTGACTGAGGAAGACAAAATGAAATACAGAAAATGTCAGAATTGTTTGGGTTTATGACAAACTACAGAATAACACCAGGCAGAAAAGCAGTCTTTCACTGCCCTCTCTGGTTGAATGTATGCTTCACTCTCTGACCAGCACCGCTGCTGGCTGGGTAAGGTCAGAAGTGTACACTTTTGTACCTGTAACCACAACAGTGATATCTATTAACTTAAAATGCATCTTCATAGTAGAGTATTTATAAACAGAGAAATCCTAGAAAAACTCCAATTTCTGTAAAATCTTTTCATGTATAATCATGTTTGTATTGGGGAAATTAATGAACATGAATATGAGGTCTGTGGTAACATTTGAAAGTGAACAGAGATGACCCCAATCTCTCTCTCTAAATGGTTCTGGCGCGACCATTACTATGGAGTAGTATTCAGCAACTACGAGTATGGAAAAAGAAGCATCCAAGAAAAGTTTCGGATGTTCAAGATAAAAAAGAAACTTGTCATTCAGAGGAAAGATTAGAGTAAAAAAAAAGAAATTGACGATGGTGAGGACAAACACAGATAACCATTGGTGTAGCTTTTCCACGTGACAGATATATCGGATGGAAGACTGCTCTTGGGAACGTTGGTAATTGTAAAATATTTGAAGTAGGCTATGTAGCTATTTCATTTACTCTACCTAAATAATGGATCTTTGTCTTGGAACAGTGGTTATGTCTCTGTATTTTTGCAATTATTTCTGAATCTCAGAAGATGTTTGTGTAATCAGTGCAGGTTTAACCATCCTTCGAAAAATGAACAGCAAACACTTCACAACCAATGAAATTTCCTCTTATGGATAAATCCATATTGATAATGTTTTATAGATCTTTCATTGAAAGTGTTTTAACCTTTGCTATGATTTGTTGGTTTTATGGATTAAATGTTAAAAGCAGATCCCAGCTGCAGCACATTATTAATTTAGGGTCAAAGATTACAGGATCTGTTCAGTTGGGTTTGTCTGCTTTGTGTGAGAGAAATGTTCTTAGGAAGTCTTTAACTATCCTAGAGGATACATCCCACATTTTGTTTTTAGAATTTGAATTGCTTCCCTCAGGAAAGCGATATAGAGTGCCCAAGTGGAAGACCACTAAAGCCTCTAAGTCCTTTGTTTCAAACGCAGTGATGAGTGTAAATACTTATTTGAAACAAAGAAAATGTACTGTGAATTTTAAATAGTAGCTATACGAAGATTCATAAATGCTCAGGGTTTTTTGTGTGTGGTTTTTTGTTGTTGTGATGTTTGTGATGTTTTTGCTGTCTTTGATAAATTAGTATGTTTGTGAGGTCGAAGCTACTTAAATTGCCCTGTAAAGGGACAAATAAAGATTTTTACTACTACTTAGACGGTTGTGAATGCCATAAGAGGTTCATATGAATTTAGGAGATTTGGACAGATAGGAAGACCTTCCTAATAAAATCGATAATAATATTTAACTCCTATACCTCAAAGTGGGACCAAAATTCTGCCAGTCTGAAAATGTTGGTTAGGGCCGATTTGCTACTAAGTCAGTTTGCTTCAGAATCAGCACTTTGTTATAACATGATGCTCTCAGACCATGTTAGTGTTTTAAGACCACACACACACACACACACACACACACACACACACACAGAGACACAGACACACACACACACACAACACACACACACACACACACACACACACACACAGTAGCTTAGCCCCTAATGAACAATTAAGAGATAAGAGGCTGAGCTTTTAGTGCTAATGTAGCCAAGGTGGGGTAATCTGATGCTTTCAGGCTGATAACACTGTGTGTCTATATGTGTGTGTGTTTGCTTGTGAGTACGAATGCATGTGTGTGGTCTGATAACAGTCTCTGGTTGAGAAACAATCATATCAGAGAGAAAAGGCCCAGCTGCATTAAAGCTCAGTGGAAAGGCAGGCATGGCTGAGGCATAGCAATATGAAAAAATAAAAATCTTCAATAGATTTGAGTATTTTAAATATATTATAAAATTCCACATCACAGCAAATTGAATACTCTGTAGATATTAGTTTAATTAATTGATACTCTGTTACCATATTTTTTTCTTTTCATTTCCATGTATTATTCTTCGTGATTTCTTTCAAAATGAAAATGTGTGGTGAGAAGCATCTGATGCACACATTACAAAGAGGATGATGAAGACCAAAAAGACAGCTTAGACCTTGAAGAAGAACATGATAACGGTGACAATGAAAATGATTCAACGTCGGAAAGCCAGATGGTCGTGGTTAAAGGAAACACTGAGAACAGTGAAGTGAAGTAGAAGGGTGGAGAAGTCAAAGTGAACCAGACTAGCCTGGCAGTGTTTTTCTAGCTAATACAATCAAACGTCATATTGATCTGGGGTGAGCCACAGTGGCTACAGCTGCGCTGAGGTTCATGGCTTCAAAATCAAATTAACATGATTGAGTTATGCATATAACAGGTAGAGAGCTGCTTAATGCAGCATCTAAATGTAAGTCTGGTTTAACATAGATGAACGCTTCAAACACACACGCTAGAGCAGATGTAGGGGGTAAATATGTCGGTAAAATTTGGTACAATTTTAGTTGTTAGTGTTTTTTTGATGAAAAATTCCTTATTCAAGCTTTATTTTCAGCTGACTGACATTTGTTCAAATCTTCCTATCTACCAACATTTTTGGAGAATTCCAATTTTCGTTCTCCACAAATCTCCTCTAAGTTGTTCAGTCATATAGGTTGCTTCTGAGACCATGGTCATCTAAGAGCACAGACTGTACACTCCCTCATCCATGGTGACTGTATGATAAAAGCTATTTTACTATATAACACTATTCCTATAGCCATTTTATTATTCAGGACTCACTGGTAGGAAAGAAAAGAAAGTGGGGGCAAGTGCTCTTTTAGTACTCCCCTTTGGACCTAACAGACTACTGAATGGAGACAGTTGCTGCCATCTGGAGGACATCAGTGCACATGACCACAACTCAACATTCAATTGGACAGAAGCAGCAAGGTCCTGTTCTGTGAAGCTGGCTCTGAGCTTAAAAGCTATATATTTCAACCTAGCGCATCTCCCATAAATGTGGCAATTGTGACTCTATGGCTCATGCTAGCTTTGCACTCACCACTTCCACTGGGAGACGAGGAACAACTATGAAGCTTGTGCGCGCTTTAAATGTGAAAAGTAAAGACAAAGTGATGAGTTACACTTACTTTATAACAGAAAAAAACTTACCAACTATAACCACCAGTTATTTACTATTGTTAATAACAATAACTGACAGTGACTGACTTATTACAAATGTCAGAGCCTGAATGGTCATTCTTGTGACGCTGATACACTTTTTTGTTATTGGTATACTGTGAAAATGTATTGATCACCCAGGAAACTTGAAGGTCGTTATACTATTGACTAAAGTGACATGTTTTGATGATAGTGGCTATGGCAACCAGCATTTGTGCTACATGACACGCCCAGTCAACATTGCTAATAGTTTAGAGAGAGCATCTCTAATGAGCCATTTTTAGTGGTTGATCAAAATCTACCATCAAAATAAATATAGTAGGCATTAGTCATAAATGATATTGTTTGAAAAAAACATTAGCACTGTTAACAGAGAAGGCTTTTATATTATACATCAGGCTGAATGCCATTTCAGAGTATCAGCAGCCATGCAAGAAATGCACGTAACAACAGGAACCCCCCCAACCCATGTGATGAAATCCAATACTACTGACCTACACCAAGTACTACTTTTGTTTAGCTTGTCCAGTTTGTGTTGGGAGTGCAATGAAGTATTGATCCAACTCTGTGGTAGTGTTTGAGGTTTGTTTGTATTTTGTGCTGTTACTGGTTTGTATTATATTGTACAGGTGTTCCTATTGTTGTGTTCGCCCGTAGTATGTGACTGGAATGCAAAGACTATCACAATAAAACAAAATCCCACTTTGACTTCAATTATCACATCTGGCATTTTCCGATTTATTAGTAATACTTACATTGGAGTCTGTGTCTGTATTTAGGATGACTTTATCATCACAGTCATCCATGTCCATAGATGTTGTCTCTGTCTGCAAATGGAAGGCACAGCCAACATGCAGCATTCAACTGTTCAGCCATGCATTTAGCCTGCCTTAGCTATGACTTTAAGTAAGTAAAATTGGCATGCACCACTCAAGGTTAGTTTGTAAATTATGACACAACCTCATATTTCTCATGGCACTTTTAAACTTTGTGAACAGTTATAATGTCATGCATGCTGCTCTTAATTCAATAATTCCAATATAATATTGGGTGTACATGACCAATATTAACTTTGAACAAAATGTGATTATGCAGCTAAAATTGAAATTGAGAAAGTGAGAATAATACACTTTTTGAGTAAATACAACACACTCCCAAAAAACATCAAGAGATTTTGAGTCTTACCTTGGCTTTCCTCCTGCTGAACTGGAAGATACCCAGCAGGCCTTTCTTCTCTGCCCTGCCCAAACTGGTAGTGCTGGAACGGATGGTGTCTAAGAAAAGAAAAAGAAGAGGAGGAAGAGAAGAGGAGAGGAGTTGCACATGATAGTGTCAGTGTCTCAATAGTC
>JALXJV020000015.1:23975656-24144448 GCA_024633595.2 Lepomis macrochirus | reverse complement strand
AGCCAAAGTCTCAAAAGCTCAATAAAATGGGTTGAACCTGACATGGTCTGTCATACTTTTTATTTGTGTTTTTTCTGTTAACTTTGACCCTAAGAACCAATAATTGGAGGGTCTGCTCTGCCGGAAATATCGCGAAAAAAAATTGTGGCCATTTTAGTCTATGCACCCTTTATTTTTTATCAGAAAAATGTGAAAAATTATTTTTTCCCTCAAATCCTCAGTTGATTGGGTAGGCTGTCAATAAATGCATTCCAGATACACAGAACTCATG
This sequence comes from Lepomis macrochirus, assembly GCA_024633595.2. NCBI lineage: Eukaryota > Metazoa > Chordata > Actinopteri > Centrarchiformes > Centrarchidae > Lepomis > Lepomis macrochirus. The sequence goes on along the minus strand of JALXJV020000015.1, from coordinate 24,144,177 downwards.
TGCTGACAACATCCACTGAAAAAATAACTCTTAAAACACATTTCTACATGATTTTGCATCAATTTCATGCAAAAAAAAGTAGGCGTTTTCTCACTTTTTTCAATATTTTCATCTTTACTTCATTGCCAATCAACTATTCCCCTAAGTTATGACATCAGTCAATATGCCATTCTTTTCACCAAACAGTATACTCATTCCACAGAAAAAATTATAAAAATCCAACCAAAATCAATGGATCTGTGATGATTTCACTACTAGTTGGCGATCAACAGGCTCAGAACTTCAATCTAATTTTTGTTTAATTTTTTTCTACTCTCAAAATTCCCGAAAGACATACTGGATATTTAACATCATGGCACACTTACACACTCTCACACCCATGATCTTAGTAATTTAAATGAGTTTGTAACAACAAACCAACGGTTACCAACGGTTACCAACGGACTTCGAAGCTGCTCATCATTGTCAGTGGTAAGTGACAGTGACTTTAGTGAATACCGGCAGGTCTGCCCCAGCGTTTTGGGAAAAGAATGGTAATATGGATATTGTAATGGAAACTGAAAGGACCATTCCAGTCTTCAAACAAGTATATTTCTGATGAGTCCTCATCCCAAACGTATCCCTGTAGCAGCAGCAGCATTCATTCTCTACTAGCTTACATAGATTTATAGCTTTAGCCATTTTAGCTCGTTTTGGTGGTTTCTTTAAACGGCCATAACTCCTCACAGGAATGGTGTAGAGACTTACTTTTTTTTTTAAATGTTCAGAATCTTATGCTCATGTTTCCTATATGTCCATTTTGAAAATTTCAACTGGACTTTCTTTACTCTAGGTAAAAATATATGTAGCCAGTGATTCTTGAGATCTGGGACAAAACATGTCCACCAGATAAAACACAGTTTTTTTGGTAAAACATTTACATAAAATTATTCATACATTTAGCCAGAATACTAACAAGACAACTTTAGCACACCCAATTATTTATTTCATGTTGTTTCACTTTTTTTTAAATTAAAAATGATGTAATATGTGACCAGTGCCTGTAAAAGTCCTTGTCCGGAAGTAGGTGGTATTACATTACAATAGCTTAAAAAGAATTAAAAGTAATGCAAAATTAACCTATTTTAATAGGTATCAAAAGTTAGGGTGTTGGATTAAAATGCATTGGATGCATTGGATGCAATTATTGGATGCAATGCATTTTAGGCCATAATGGCTAGTGAAAAGCTGTTAGTGGAAGAACGAAAGAGAAGGAACAGGGAGTATCAAAAAAGAAGGTGAAAAAAATTGATAGCCAGCCTGAGCTGAGGGTGGAGTTCCTGAGAAAGGAGAGGGAAAGACTGAAGAATAGGGTGGAGGAGGGGAAAATAAAGACACAGAAAAGAGATATAAGAGATGGTTTTGGAAACAACCACAGATAGAGCCAAGCGACCTCAAGAACAAAGCACATGAACGCCCTCTACAAACCCCATTTCCACAAAAGTTGTGATATTTTCCAATTAAAATAAATGATAATCTGGGATTAATTCACATGACCCTTTATTTAACGTACAAAAGTACAAAAAAAAAGATTTTCAGTAGTTTTACTGATCAATGTAACTGTATTTTGTAAATATAAACAAAGTTAGAATTTCATGCATTCAAATAAATGTTGCACCTAAATAAATGTTGGGGCAGAGGCTTGTTTACCATCGTGTTACCTCACCTTTCCTCGGATAACAACTAATCATTTGGGAAGTGAAGATACTAATTGTGCCAGTTTTGTAATTGGAATTTTTGTTATTCAAAACTTCAGCTGCTCAAACGTTTGTGGTTGCCAATGTCTGATGCACTGATTCTGATGCGCCATACATTTTCAATAGGAGACAGATCTGGACCGGCAGCAGGCCTTCAAAGAACACGCTAATATATGTGTATGCGAGCCCATGTTGTTGTAAGCCTGTGCAGACTGAGGCCTAGCGTTGTCCTGCTGAAATAAGCATGTCCTGGAAAGATACATAGACTTGATGGCAACAGATGTCTTTCTAAAATCCCAATTCATGCCTCTGTGTCAGTAGCCCCTTCACACACATACAGCTCACTCATGCTGTAGGCACTGATGCAGGCTTTTTTGGAAAATATCCCAACTTTTCTGGAGATGGGGTTTGTAGTTTGTGCATAAGCAGCATATATTTGAAGAGGTTGTGGACTTTACAATGGGGTTATGTTCATGGACTAGTCCTTGTACCCTCTTGAGATGTTAATCCAAAAATAATAGGTTATATAATGTATTTTCTTCGTATCTTATAAAGTTACAATATTTGTGAGAGTTCAATGATAATTTTGAATTAAATATTTTTCTGTTTCTTACAAGTATGTCACCACCGTCAGATGTGTCAACACCGTCGATGTCTTGTCAACTCCGTCAGATGGACTTTATGTTGATTTTTTTTTTAAAAGATGACATGTTTTGTTCCATCAAGAATATTTGTCTATAACAGTGTTGCATTTTCAAAGTTAATGTGTAATTTGAACACTTCTAAGTATCTCTGTTCATATTGGAGATTAAATGTTATATTGGTTAATACATAAAACCTAAACCGTAACTATTAAACATTTACAAATCTAACTTTTAAAAGGAGATATGTTTCATTTAAAAACATCTGTATACAATTGAGAGAACCAAGAAACAGCTAAGAGTAAAAATATCTGTGATAAGGTCATTTAAAATAATTTTTTTGACATTTCTATGTCTCTGATGGTGTTGACGAAAAATGTCAAAAAAATGTAAAACTGGGAGGTTGTTCCAACACATGGTTATATAGGCAAAGCCTCATTTAACAAAGATGTATACATAGTTTTTTAAAATAATCAAGATTTTTTTTTGAAAATAAAAACCTGTTTTGTCCCTGATCTCAAGAATCACTGGTAGCTATATTGGATATCAGACTGTACACAATACTGAACAATACAAAAGTTCTTTAAGATGTAAACATACTATATATTATGCATAGTTTGTTTTTGTATATAGTGTCAAACATCTAGATTTATTTCACCTGAATACACAATATTTCCCATTTGCAGATTTGGTTCTGATCTTATTGGGTTTGCTGTGGAGGAAAAGTTAGCAACAAGAGAAGGCAGCAGAGGATTAGAAAATACAGTAAAGAGGAGAGTCAAGGATTGAACAGAAGAGAAGAGTGGAATGAGAAGAGAAGAGTGACGAGGAGAGAACAGGAGAGGAGTGATGTGAATTGGAGAAGAATGAAGTATGGAGCCTGAGAAATCTAGATGTTTGACACTACTAGCTAACTAGGTTTTGACAAATCACTACATACTGTACAGGTCTATATACAAAAATAAACTATGCATAATATATAGTATGTTTACATCTTAAAGAACTTTTGTATTGTTCAGTATTGTGTACAGTCTGATATCCAATATATTTTTTGTGTGGCCATTCATGCCATAAGCTAACTAGCTACAATTTGTCTAAAGCTGAACGTAACAACTGGCCATGTAGCTAATTGCTAACGGCAGCTAACGTTTAGTGCAGCCTTTAGTTATCCTTACTAGCCTTTTATCTGTCTGACATGAAAAACACTTCAAGGTCCACACCAGCCTTCATACAAGTGTATTTCTAATGATTCCTCGCTCCAAACGTATCCCTGTAGCAGCATTTATTCTCATATCTATTTCTTTACCTAGAGTAAAGAAAGTCCAGTTGAAATTTTCAAAATGGACATATAGGAAACATGAGCATAAGATTCTGAACATTTAAAAAAAAAAGTAAGTCTCTACACCATTCCTGTGAGGAGTTATGGCCGTTTAAAGAAACCACCAAAACGAGCTGAAATGGCTAAAGCTATAAATCTATGTAAGCTAGTAGAGAATGAATGCTGCTGCTGCTACAGGGATACGTTTGGGATGAGGACTCATCAGAAATATACTTGTTTGAAGACTGGAATGGTCCTTTCAGTTTCCATTACAATATCCATATTACCATTCTTTTCCCAAAACGCTGGGGCAGACCTGCCGGTATTCACTAAAGTCACTGTCACTTACCACTGACAATGATGAGCAGCTTCGAAGTCCGTTGGTAACCGTTGGTAACCGTTGGTTTGTTGTTACAAACTCATTTAAATTACTAAGATCATGGGTGTGAGTGTGTAAGTGTGCCATGATGTTAAATATCCAGTATGTCTTTCGGAATTTTGAGAGTAGTCAAAAATTAGATTGAAGTTCTGAGCCTGTTGATCAGCCAACTAGTAGTGAAATCATCACAGATCCATTGATTTTGGTTGGATTTTTATAATTTTTTCTGTGGAATGAGTATACTGTTTGGTGAAAAGAATGGCATATTGACTGATGTCATAACTTAGGGGAATAGTTGATTGGCAATGAAGTAAAGATGAAAATATTGAAAAAAGTGAGAAAACGCCTACTTTTTTTGCATGAAATTGATGCAAAATCATGTAGAAATGTGTTTTAAGAGTTATTTTTTCAGTGGATGTTGTCAGCACATGAGTTCTGTGTATCTGGAATGCATTTATTGACAGCCTACCCAATCAACTGAGGATTTGAGGAAAAAAATAATTTTTCACATTTTTCTGATAAAAAATAAAGGGTGCATAGACTAAAATGGCCACAATTTTTTTTCGCGATATTTCCGGCAGAGCAGACCCTCCAATTATTGGTTCTTAGGGTCAAAGTTAACAGAAAAAACACAAATAAAAAGTATGACAGACCATGTCAGGTTCAACCCATTTCTGAGACTTTGGCTCCCCGACTACAAAAGCAAAGCAGAGAAGTCATATTCACTCTAAAGTAAATGAGGAGTTCAGTAGAAGTGAGTGACAAATGATCAAAATGATGCATCAGTTAATGAGGTTAACAATATTTAAATTTGGATTGCCATCCCTGGAATAGTGTTCATACGGCTCACAAAGAAATGAAGAGAATAATCTACTGAGTTCCTCAGCAGAGGGCGCTATATATTTAACTTTCTCAAATACAATCTACATCTAACCTTCACAGTCTATAGAGCAGTAAGTAAGAATGTGTCATGAACACTGTTGGCTTGAGGACAGGGAGGGAAGGTAAACTAACTATTAAAAAAAAGATTCTGATTGGATTCTGAAAAAAAGCAGAGGCAAACAAATTTCTAATAAATCATTTCAAAATGGCAGAGAGTGATGATGTTAACAAATATCGGTATCAAAATTATAATGGCATTAAACCAACAACTAATTAAAACCAACAAGCAACAACATGCATGTCTAACGCAGCACAAAAGCAGGGTTAATAAGCAAACAGCAGTATGTTGGGTTAAACAGCAACTGTTGGTTGAAACCAGCAACAATAAGACAAGCAATACTTATCATGACTAATACCTGAGTAGTTAAGAGCTGGGGCAGAAGCCATTTTAGGCTGGAGAACTGGAAAACATGACAAGGTTTATAAACACATGAAGTCACTTATGGATAAGTATAAGAATAATTTCATCTGTTGTGTTTCTACTTTTGTAGCACCACTGGTAGTGTTCAACACTTTGTGTATTTTAACTAACCATGACACAACTTAAATAATTTGTATATTTCTTATTGATCCAGGTTACCAGTCATTCATAATAACAGTGAAAGGTTGAATATCACTACGTAACGATTACATAACAGCAAGTGACCATAAAAATTACATAATGTCCGAATGTTCCTACATATATCCTTCATGATCATAAACCACAAGCTGTTGTGGTCACACTCCTGACACAGACAATATCTATAAATATCAGTGGGTGTAGACTGTTATGGTTACCAAGGTAATGAACCATAACAGATCTTAGACCAAACGCCCTACTAGATAAAGGATGATGGATTGTAATTACTGTTACCCCAAGGGACATTTACCAAGGGTAATGTACCAAGTTCATTTAGAAGAGCATGCATTTGGTAAGAAACACAACACAAGCTTATACCTGCTGCTGGTAAGTTATTAGTTATTATATTAGCTATAACCATCTGTTGGCTGGGTTTGCATGAGATGCATACCTTCCTTAGCTTCCTTTTATTCTCTTTTCTGATTGTACACCATACAATCTGGTAAAATGTGGTGAAGGTAAACACAACTTTATGTTCCCTATAGAAAAATTATTTTCTCCTGTGCTCATCCACAGAAAGATTGGAGGGCAGCCACAGGGCAGCGTGCTCTGTAGATGGTAGAGTTTCAGGCTCAATCTCAGTGAAGCAACACATGCCCTTGTTCTATACAGCCCACCTAAGTTTGCAAATATAAGAGGCTTTGCCATATGGGGGTCTGTCCTAAATCAGATCTTAAAGAGTGGAAACCTCAGCATGTGAGCATTTGTGCTCACTAATTGTCCCCACACACATAACACACACACACACACACACACACACACACACACACACACACACACACACATTCATAGGAATGATGTTAATTTCATAATATATAAATGGCTGAATGAGCCAAGGTACCTGAGCAGTATACATGATGGCATCTTTTATCTGCTATAATCAGCTTACTAACATTAGTTTAATTCCTTCATCTAACATAAGGATTTGATTCAAAATAACAATACAAGAGTTACACATTTCTCCCATTAAAAGATAATCTATAAATTATGATTTTACTTTTCAAAGATGTGGCTCTTTAATGGGAAGTTCAGTTTCAATATATACAATGCACATTGAGTAATTTATACATTTATACATGACTCCAAACAGAAAATTAAATGGACAGAAACAGTGGTTAAGGTTTACCTAGACTCTGATCGTGTACATAGAGCTCCTTGATCCCCAGCTCTGTCAGAGATTTGTCCAGTGATAATTCGTGGCGACTGATGCTGTCCTTCAGGAGTAGGACATGTGCAGGCTCAAATTCACACTTGTCACAGATGACAGGTATCAGAGTCTGAAGTGGTACCAAGGGGTTGACGCGTACCACTGCCTTCTGGCTGCCGTGGTAGTTCACCATCAAACGTACTGTTTTCTGAAACAGAGAGGGGGGAAGGTGGTGGGAAAAATTAGACATAAATGCCTAATAAATGTATGAGATAAAAGGATATAATGGCACACTGTTGTGGCTATTGGAGAAATCTTCCCATTCTGTATTCACAGAAACAAATTTTCTTTTAAATAACTGAACTGCAGTGAATAACCAAGCTAACAAGAGTGTAAAAAGCTACTCAAAGTGGAGGTCCCACTGGCTACAACTCAGATCAAGAGGTTGACCTTCATCGAAGAAATAAGGCAAGACAAACTAAAGCTTACAGGCTGACCTAACAAATATGTGATATTTTGATTATGACAGTATGGGTAAACTGAACAAGTTGGTGTCGATAAATACATTTGAGGACAAAACGTGTGAAATGTGTGGAGAGGAGAGGAGCAAAGAGAGAAAAATACATCCACACATGTAAAGATGCAAGCTTGCTGACAGAATAAGGAACATTTATTAGACTAAGGATGATGATGCCTGTGAGCATATGTTTGTCCATACATGCATGTGATCTTAGATGTGTGTGTATTTAGGCAGTCAACACTACATAGTGTTCTGTCGTAGAGAAGTGATAAAGACTGTCTAGCACTGAGTGGTTCACATCAGCCTCTATAAAAACGCACACCCCACTCAGAAGTCAAGAGTCTGAAGAATTCAAAAAATGACTCTTCAGCTTCAGTGGCTTTTGTATTTCAAGTAAAGTGACATTTAATGTTATGTATCACTGCAGTGCTTCAACTACATGACAGCACTCAGAGCACAGGCTTATCAAAGCCTAATGACTTTCCCAGTAAGCCTTTAGTGTCACAGTCAAAATTGTTGCCAATAGATCACAGACTAATTAATACATAAGAGCATAACAGCAGGAGTTCTTTATAATGGGGTTCAGTTTAATTGAAATCTTGTCTGTTCACTTTGTCATTGTTTCTACTTCTGTTCTGTTCCTCATGAACCAGTAAAAAGGCACCAAGCTACTGTTGCGTCAGGCTAAAGTTTGCTATATTGAATTGAACACTTGACTGGATGCAAGGTTTACACGTGTTTAATTATTGTTGACTGAATTAGTCACATTATACTAACTCTATATTGTATTTAATTTTAATGAAACATGTTTCTTACATTTTGTCCACCCTATTCATATTAATGGGTTAAATATTAGACAAACCTTTAAATATAAAACACAATACAGTTTAACAGAATAACTCCAAAATGATCATTAAGTTAAAATCAACACCTTTCTCAAACAGTTCCAACAAAAACCCCAACATCTTCATCTTCATGAAGGTAGGATGTATTGCAGGGCTGTTGTATTAGACTGCATTCATTTTAGCTGGTTGTACCTAATAAACTGACAACGGTGAGTAGAGTACAGTATATGACACTTAAAAAATTGCATTTTAACTGCTGACACTGAAGTGTGGTACATTGAAAAGACAGATAAGACGGTGGGATGACTGACAGCAGTGTCTTAAATAGCATCAGTCACTGGCCCAAGGCCAGGTAGGGTCAAAGGGAGAGAGAGCAGCCAGTGAGCCCTGAGAAGAGCAGAGAAATAATGCATGGTAACTAAAGGTAAGGCACTCATCAAATATTCAAACTGTAGGAGGAGAGCAGAGGAGAGGCAGAGAAAAAGGGGGAGAGAAAGTCACAAATGTTCAATAGAAATAAGTATTTATTATAAGTTCAGATCAGGCAAGTGAGCTGTAAAAACAGATGATATAAAAATGAGACAGAGGGGAATACAGCTGATAAAGACAAAAAAAGGCACACAAGACTGAAAGTCCAGCGTATAAGAACTGACTCCAATGTCATGCTAGGCCAGTTTAATCCCAACTGGCTTCCTACCTTAGCATGGGCCCTTACAGGTTTCACTGGCCTTGCTTCCTGCCAGCGGTCAGAAGTAAAAGGTAGAGAAGGGAGGGACGGACATTACACAAGGCTGCAGGGTATGGAGCTATGCATAGTACATGTAGCACTTTTATTATAGTGAAAGCTTTTTCATTAGTCTTCTGTACTGCATTAATCTAAATTACAAAAAAACCATAAATAGCTTTGAGGTATTTTTCACTCGTATTTTCAAATATTAGATGTCCCTGCTATTAAATATCACAAGAATCCAAGCTGCTAAATATGTTCTGGCATGTATAAAATCCTAAATACAAAACACACAAGGCATAAAGAACATGCAGATCACAGTATCAGGCTCCACCGTTTCTCACCTCTGGCACTTTGGGTGCCGGTCTGCGCACCACTTTCTCCTCCCAGACTTTTTCCTTAATGAGGACGCAGGCCACGTTGAGGGAGCCCAGAAGCGCATTGGGCTTGAACCCCAAACTGTGGCCCTCGGGTGACAGCAGATCCAGGGTGTGCAGGGCAGGATTCAGGTGGTAGCGGCTACACAGCTCGACCAGCAGGTCCATCAGCGCCTTACTGAGAGAGGGAGAAAAAGAGAGAAGGGAGGAGACAGAGAAAGTGAAGGGGGGGGCAAGGGAGAAAGAGAGGGAGGAAGGAGAGAAGATAGGGTTACAAAGCTTATCTAGCTTTAGGTATGGTAAAGAGAATTTTAATTACTTCATAAAACAACACTCATACCTGATGGCCTTAAAAGGGATGGCTAACTGATAGGCACAAAGGATATGATTTTAAACATTGATCACAGATTGTGACATGAATGCTGCCTATGTAGCTTTTGCAGGAGAATTGAAAACAGAGGCCCAAAAACATCAGAAGGCAGAGAAGCCACTTATCATATACCATAGATTTAATCTGTGTGGTTTATCTAGACAGAAACTTTAAAGAGCATCCCGCAATAAAAGGGCAGTGGACAAAACATAGTGGCATAGAGAAATAATGACACCACTTATGTCCATCAAGCCACAGGCGAAGTTCTGATGTCTGCACTGAGGGGTGGGGGGCTATAGCACTCCCTGTCAATCCTCAGATAAAGAAACCAAGACCAGTCTCCAGTGTTTTCTGGAAGCAGCCAGATCAGATGACAGAACTGAGAGATACCACTACAAAGGACACCATTGACAATCACTATTGCATGGACACAGTCAAACTAAAAGGACAATCAACAGTCCCAGTGTCCTGTGTGCTTCTTAAAGCTGGAGTAGGCAACATTGGACAACAAGCAAGAGACAGCTAGATTTTGAAAGTATCCAATCAAAAAAATCCCACCTTCTCCCTCAGGCCTCTATCCAAAGTCACTGCCCCAAAAGACATTTTCATGCACATAGGTAGGCAGGTAGGTAGGTAGACAGAGAAGTAGGCCTGTGACTGGCTGTGCTTATAACAGTCCCGTGACCGCCACAGGTACTGGATTTTTTTACTTTTTGTGTCAGAGCATTTGATTTATTTGTCATTGTTGGAATGTAAGGAGAATTTCCAAGAACATTTCCTAACCAAGCTAAGAAGAAGAATTTTCAGATTGCATGTTAATAAGTAACAACATAATCACCAACCAAAAGAAATTATCCAGTGTCGTACTGAATACATGTTACATTTTCACCTATTAACCTCCCTGGTTCATTCCTACTGAAGTTTGGTTTAACTGTAGTCTACATGATAACATTTTCTAATCATGACAAGCTATATTACAGGGACATGTGCTTGTGATTATATTATGGTGTCATGATTTTTGGCTTTCTTGTCTTTTTTGGGGGGTTTGTTCCATGTCTTGTGTTTCTTCTGTTCAGCCTTGTTTATTCATGTTTATTTGCATATCGAGCTTAGTTCAGTTATTACCGTTTTTGTTTCATTCCCTGTTTTCTTTTCTTAGTATTTAGATTTTACATGCTCTCTGTGTTTTATTCATCCTGGTCCTTTGCTCTTGTCCTGAGTTCTGCCCATTTGGTTATTCATTTATTCTGTGTTCTGTTTCAGTCATCCTGTTCTGTTGACGTTTGTTCTGATTTCAATGCTCTTGTTGGTCTGTCTTCTTCCTGTCCTTATCCGTGTCTGCATTTTGATGAAATTACGTTCAGGTCCCTGTCTGTGTCAAGTTAAACTGTAGATATTGTCTGCCTTGTCTGAGTCTGCATTTGAGCCCAGTCACCTTTTATTTTTTGAGCATGTGAAATCGAACATGACATATGGGTTTGAATATTATTCTAAATATGGTATTCTAAGTATGACAGTGGTACAACCAGATTATGGATGTATAGGATTGTGGATGTCATGCATCATCCAACTTTATATCTGGAACACTGAGGGTTAAAATGTTCAAAGCATAAACAGGCTTCTTATTGAAATTTTGTTCATTAATTTACAAAGTGTTATAGGCCTTCCCCATTAGTTTCAGCAGGGAAATGTGTACCTGCAGCGAATTTGCAATGTTACACAAGCTTTTTTAGTCTAATAAATAAATGAACCAAATAATGGCCCTGTTATAAACACACTTCATCACTTCATTCAAACTCAACAGAAACAAAATAAAATTCACCAAAACCATCTTGATTTTCCACTGTTCCAACAATTGCTAACTGTGGTTTGTTCACAAACAAACTCTTAATGCTAAAAAACAGTCTGGCTGTACATGCTGACGCTGCCTCTCTGCCTTGCACAGCTAACTGAGCCAACTAGCTAACAGTAGTTAGCAGTATGACCAAATATATGCTGCCTTTTGTTTTTTTTGAGTATGAATTTGACAGATGGAGAGTTTTCTTAGTTCTTACAAATCGTACCTTAAGTTGTTATGTGCACATTTTTTGCACCTCACTTCACCTTGTTTAACTCTCCATGTTCACAGGATAAACTGACTGCAGTACACTACTGTATGTGCGCATTTATGACACTCTGCCTATGACCATATAAACTATTACCATAAATGGTTTGAATTTCCTTACTGTAACACAGCCCATCTGAAATTAAAAATTAACCAGAAATGCCAGTTTACCAAAACATTCTACATGTGTAACAAAAGTTCCTTTTATAATAAAACAACTTACTTTTACTTCTAATGAGAAGTAACACAGAGATGCCTACTGGCTTAAAGCTTGTCTATGGTAATTAGAAGAGCACCTTGTTGTTCTGTACTAGAGGAGGCATATTTGATTTTGTGCCCCAAAGGAATGAATCTCATTAGGGGCAGAGAGAATTAGCAGGTCAGCCTTCTTCTGTCAACTCTCTGGGACAAAACTTGAATGGGACCCCTTGACAAGGCCCCACTGGCACGGCAACCCAAACAGACCCAGAAGACTACAGGTCCCATACTGTTTGTCAGGTGCCTAGAAATGCAATTCAGAAAATAAAATTATATAGTTCCGCTACGCAATAACTAACATCCCCGTGTTTATAGATATAGATAATTTCCTGTAGATATGGATGGATTGATGGTCATGAGTGAGTCAAATAACACAGCATTCATGAGAAAAAAAATTGGTTGCAATATAAAAACAAGGCAAACTGAACCAAACCCACTGGAAAGGGAGCGATTCAAACAGAGTAAATGTGTGCTTGCATGCCCCTTCTGTCCTCTCACCTGCCATCCTCAGTTACAGAGGTCTGATATCCCTGTGGCAGGGTTAGCTGTAAATCCACAGTGGGCCTCAGCATGTTCTCCTTGGCATCCGTGCCTGATGTCCCTCCTCCATCAGGTACAGTGTTTCTGAAGATGTGGCGTGGGGCAGGTTGGGGAGCCAGCGGCGGAGGTGGGGCACGTGCCTTCATTCTCCTCCTGGGAGACAACAGTGGAAAAGATACAGATGAGAATATTATTAACTTTTTGTTGTAGTTTCTGACATCATATGTATGTTAGCAAAAAGCAGGCATTCATTTAATGAGTATCACATTTACAGTTCATGAAGCACTTATCTGAGCTATCAAGGATGCATCATGTTTTGATTAAGTCAAGTAAACAGTGTACTGATTCTTAAGCAAAATGCCCTTTTCATTTGATGCAAAGTCACATTTTGACTCACTTTTGTTATTGTTATTAAAACAAAATAAATCATATCATTTTGGTTCCTAAAGATTTTTTTTTCTTGAGTCCAGTCTTAGTTACACAGCATGACAACTTAATGAACACAACCCACTGCCATCACTTCAGGAGCAGCCTGAATACCAATTGCTTTTTTCAGTCTTTCTGTTTCTGTTTGTGAGACAGCCTCTCTCTTCATTAAGATTACATAACTGTCCACATATATTCTGAGATGACCATTTGCTTGTCAATATGATCTAGCTGTGAGAAGCTGCTTATTCCATCTGTTCCTTTCAATAATATGAATAATTATTTAATCATTTATAATAACACCCTCTCTTTAATCACTCTTAAGCACTCACTTTTTAAAATACTCTAATGTCACATAACCAATATCTGCTTTCATAATGATTAAATAAACAATAATATTCCAGGCCTAGGCAGACAAACTCAAAGTCATACAAAAAAGTATAAACATTCTTGTAGCACCAAAAACTATTCAAAGCAGTAATATTTAAAGAGTCATATTGTTTTTGGTTGGCTCAGGTGCACACAAGTGCTGACTCTATAGCTCTATGAAAACCATAAAAAAACTACACTCACAACACAGCTCTTATGGGTGGCGATGTGGCACATGTCAATGACATGCTGGCGACGAGATGCTGCTCTCTGCCCATTTGACCTCGGCTCAATATAAACTGTACTTAGCCTGACAGGGACAGCTGATTAGAAAGAAAACACACACTTCATTCTGCTAACAATGACAAATAGCTGTTCTATATCACACATTTCAGCACGCACACTCCCTCTGTCTTCACAGCACAAATATTAGCCTTAGATTAAAAAAAAAAACATCCCACTCACGTCAAAAACAATCCTTGTGATGATTAAGTGTTCCAAAAGTATTATATATCAAACTGTTTATAAAACCAGTTCCAAGGATTAGGCAGAGTCTCAGAGTGAATGTGTGCGTTTATCGAGCGGTGTATAATCCAGTGTCCTTCTAGGTACTCCAGCCCAGTGTAAAGGCAAGGAGAGCAGAGTGAAGGAAGAATGCACGTGAACATAGCACAGTGAGCGGACTCTAACCTGGCTACAGTTAACCATTAACGGCTACGTCTGATATCAACTATCTCTCACCCACAAGCCCCAGAATGTCATTGACTCATTGTGTAATGCAGAAAGTGCTTTTCAGTGGATACATCATGGGATTGACAGACTATACTTAAGGGTTTGACAGCATTGAGCATAATCTACTGTGGTGTAGATAATTTCAATTCACTAACTGCATGGTGCTCTGTCTAAAAATTAAATTTAAAAACATATGTTTATGTACGAGATTTTGGTATTTTTCTGGTGAGTCGGTGTTTTCGAAGGTAAACAGATCTGGGCTCTGTGGAACTGTGGAACTGGGCCCCGGCCAGGCTTAACACAGTCAGCTAGTATCCTCCTCTCCCTCTCACTTGCTGTTTGTCTCACCATAACATTTCACTCTCCCTCTCTCTCACCCTCTCTCTAACACACACAAAGACTCCTTTAGGAAAAGCCTCGTCTCCCACAGAGTTAGAATGAGCAAGCGTAAACAGAGAGAGAAAGGGTGAGAGAGTATAGGAGAAGCAGGGAACGAAGAGCAAGGAAACACTGTGCTCCAGCACAGGGGGGAAAGTAAGTGCTGCGCTGCTGCAGGGACTGAGTTACAAATGGGCTCACAAACACACACACGGTTGCTAATAGATCTTTCAGAACCACTCACGTATTTTCACTTCACCAAACAGCATTAACAAGGATTTATTTCTTTCACTATACTCTATTAAATCTATTAGGTTTAGGCTTCAGCTGTTTGTGGCACTCAAATTAACGTTTAAAAAGTAAGACTAATACAAATAAATGCTAAATTCAGATCAAATTGCAAAAGGGGGTTTAGAGTCATGTGGTCTTTGGTAAAATCCTCCAAGACAACACGTAGTCCACAAATATAATACAAAGACAAGTCAGTAGGTTAGCTTATTTGATGGGAACATATACTAAAACGACCTCTGTCCCATCCCTAACCTACCTTTTCTTTCTAAAATCTTTGAAAAAACAGTTGCATCTCAGGTCCATGCACGTCTGACAATAACCTCTATGAACAATTCCAATCTGGTTTCCGTCCCTGCCATAGCACAGAAACAGCGCTGGTAAAAATCACCAATGATCTTCTCATGGCAGCTGATTCTGGACTACTGACTATTCTCATCCTCCTTTATCTGAGTGCAGCCTTTGACACCATCTCTCATAACATCCTCCTTGACAGATTAGTCTCCATTGGCTTCACTGATACACCCTTGGACTGGTTTAAATCATGTCTCTCTGTCTCAGTTCATCCAACTAAAACATTTCAAATCACAGCTATCCCCTGTCACTACCGGTGTTCCACAGGGCTCTGTCCTGGGGCCCGTTCTGTTCATAATCTATCTGCTCCCTCTTGGCCATATCTTTCATACATTTAACATCCATTTTCACTGCTATGCGGATGACACCTAGCTCTACCTGTCCACCAAACCTACCTCATCTCTACCCACCCACCTTCCTCTCTGATTGCCGGAAATCAAATCCTAGTTCTCTTGCAACTTCCTCAAACTTAATAGTGACAAAACCGAGGTTCTCCTCATTGGCACCAAATCCACTTTGACTAAATCCGACAGTTTTTCTCTTACCATTGACAACTCCACAGTTTGCCCTCCCCTCAGGTCAAGGGTTTGGGTGTGATCCTCGACAGCGCACTTTCATTTCAAGCTCACATTAATAATATCACTCAGTCTGCATACTTCCATTTACGTTAATTAATTAACATTAATCGCCTCCGCTGTCTCTCTCACCCACTAGTACAGCCATTCTCGTTCACACACTGATCACATCCCGCATTGATTATTGTAATTCTCTTCTTGTTGGTCTTCCTCTCAAATCCAAACATAAACTTCAACTTATTCAGAACTTTGCTGTCCGTATCATCACCAGAAGTCCTTCTATTAATCATACTACTCCTGTCCTTCAGCAGCTTCATTGGCTCCCAGTTAAATACCCCATTGATTTCAAAACTCTGCTCCTTACCTTCAAGGCCATTCATAACCTTGCTCCTCGGTATGTCACTGACCTCCTTCATATTAACACACCCACCCGTACTCTTAGGTCTTCTTCTTCTATTCACCTCACTGTACCTTCTGCTCGTTTGACCACCATTAGGTTCAAAGCCTTCAGCCGCTCGGCCCCTCAACTCTGGAACTCTCTTCCACCAGACATCCGCAACATTGACTGACTTTCTATTTTTAAATCTCGCCTGAATACACATCTTTTTAAAATGGCATATCCCACATCACTCTTTCTCACTCATTTCCAGTTGTTACAGTATGTACCCTGATTTTATGCACTGTAATCATTTGTTGTTAATTTTATCGATTATTACTCTACTGTTTTATTATGTTTTGTTAGGTGACGTTGAGAGTTCAGAAAGGTGCCTATAAATAAAAGGTATTATTATTATTATTATTATTATTATTATTATTATTATTAGAATCATCAAGTACTAAATATACTAAAATGAACAGTAGGTAATTCATCCAGCATCTCATGTTAACACTGGCATATTATATATATCTAATGTAACAGCAATGTGGAAAGCAGCGTAGAATCTGCTGTACATACTGTATATAAAACCATTAGCTATTAAACTACAGTATAGAAATGGTAAAATGTTTGGTATCTTCAAACAGGAAATCATAACTTGACAGGCCAATCAACATTTCTCAAAAGCTGGACTCACATTTACGTGAACTTAAACTTAACACTATGCGCCAGGAGACAATTTTATGGTTTATGATACTCCATCACAAAGACGGATAAAAGGAATATATATAAAAATATAATGGATGCCAGATTTATGATTTAGTATTTTAGCTCCTACAAGTCAGTGCATGGCACACTTTTGTGATAATGCTAGCCGGCATCTATTACTGAACATAGAATGTGCCACATGTTGATTGTGGCGCAATAATTAAACAATGACACATGTTTGATTCAGATGTGAATGATGCCATTCTTAATGGCATCAACATCAACAGAAAGGTATCTGTAATATTTAAATGAGCTTAAACTGTTATAACCTTACCTTTGTTGTCAGTGAATAGTAAGCAATGGTAATGATGTAACACATGGGCCCATACACAGCCTACCAGTCATCCTATTGCTGTCTGTGTGCTATCCTCTTTAACAGATTAGTCTCAGTGTCTGCATGCCTGTGTGTATGGAAGTGCATTTACAGTGTGTGTGTGGGTACGTCAGGCTACCTCCTCCCTGACCCAAATACAACCATGCTCACTCCGTGTTAGGATAAATCAAGCCTGAGTGTGTGAGTACAATGCAGTCTGTGTACGTGCGTGTGGTTGTGTAAGATACAGATCAGTGTGAACACAGGACAGAAGGAGAAAAAAAAACTATGCCAACTGCAGAAATTCAACGCTGTCCCGGAGAGAGATGGAAACAGTGTCATATAGATGTAAGCAAAACTGAAATGCTGTTCAAATGACAGGTTTGGCGATACGTGTGCAATGCAAATCCATGAACGTCACAGACAGATTATTGTTGTTACTTGAGTACTTAAATTACCTTTCACAGCTCAGACACACTGGAGACTACCTAAGGTTATTTGCTGAGCAAAGAGGGAACTGTCAGTGGCTGTAATAAACCCAGCCATGGAAACATGGCCTAAAAATTTCCCACTCTGGAAGGTCTGAAAACTAACCAATAAAAATAACGGAATGTATTATTTTATGCTCTGAACTGTGCTCTGTCAGCACCAATGCCACCAAAACAAATTCCATTTACAAGTGGCCTGTATTTTAGTTGAAAACTATTTCCTGCTACCTTCAACTTTCTTCCTTTTAAATGATTGTGTGTCTATGATTTTTTCCTCTTCTTTTAGTCAGCAATTCCAATATAATAAAAGGGTCAGTCAGTCTGCTACTGATACCAACAATGCAATGGTACAGAATGCTACATATAGGACTGCGTGAGAAAGACAGACAGACTGGCCTACTTTAAAAAACAAAAAGTCTGCTGTGCATGTGAATAAATGAATCTATGCTTTAATGCAGCAGACAGTGCTACAAATATTCACGAAGTCAGTAAGTTAGTCGGAGAGACAGTTACCGAGATAGATAGACAGACAGACAGCTAGACATGTGCCCAGTCTGAGACACGGACATCCCATCAGATGAGAGTTCAGTGTCAGACAATAGGATCATCGAAACAATGAGCCACTATCTTCTAATGAAGACATCCAACTGGGAATTTAGGAGATTAATTGGCCCAAATCACAGCGCCGACTGCCCTACATTCACTATGAAAAACTGAGAATATAAACAATGGATGAAACCAAAACTCAATGACATGCGATTGATGTAAAAATAAACGTCAACAGTTACATTGTTAATTTGACTAAAATAAACACTGTATAAGACAATATTTCAACTGCCTGGTGTTTCAGATCTAATCAGTCCTATCAAACAAATGTCTAGCCATAATCAAAGCAGTTGTTGGGGTGTGTTAAATTACTAAAACCTTGTAGAGCCTCGTGAAGCTCTGCTGAGTAGCTACAATACCTGCATCAGATCATTCTGTATGAAGAGGCTGTATACATGTAAACTGTATAAAATTAATTGTTCTTTTGTAATTTATTTGTAGCTTTATTGTTCTTTTACATTCATGCCAATGAAGCTAGACTGAATTGAAGAAGCACATTCATGTTTACACAGCTGATAAGGCAATGTTTCATTTCCAGTTGATGTCTTTAAAGATATTTTGAGAATAAAAAAAGGAGTAGCACAGTTGGTAATGATTCCTGACCTCAGACCCCACCCAACCTTAACCCAGACACTAAATACCAAAAGACCTAAATAACCTTTAGTTGTAGTACTGTAAAAGTATATTACAGCTCCATTCTGTCACTCATTGCTGAATGAGTACAAAAAAACTATTTTTAAAACGGGCTCGATTCATGATCATACTTTCAAATCATGGAATATTATTTGGGAGACATATCAGTGAAGAGTAGAAACATCAACAAAGGGTGCATGTTTTATCCCTAAGTGCCACACAACCCGCCCATAAGCTCACACACATGCCACACTTGCCTGTGTGCACACTTGACTTTTAACCTCCTGTTGTGCATTGGACACAGTGTGAATGATACACATCCTGGACCATCAGCCACTCCCCTCACACCCACACACACAGCGCCCCACTACCTAGCCAGAATACCTCTTGAGTGTCATGGTGTCCCCATGGAAACCTATATTTACCCCACTTGACTGCAGAAGAGTGCAGTCCCTTAGTTTAGTAGCAGCTGTGGATTTTGGATGAGTGCACACAAAGGGTGAGTGACCAAGAGAAAGATAAATTAGCAGGGACAGAAAGCAAGGAAAGACAGGAAGACAGCGTGAAAGTGAAAACTTTCTGTTTTAGAAGTGAGTATTGGAGACATATGAGCCCAGTAAAGCATTTGTTTGCAGTTGCTAGGCCTACAGCCTCCTAATTCAGCATATGCCTTGATGCTCATGTTACCAGCCATGTGGTTAAAAACCGCACCCTACTGTGATGCCAAGTAAACTTGCTCAATGATAATGCTAGTCTGACCCTCTGTATTCACACTACACAGGTGGTCCACCACAACCTCCCCGCTGGCCCCATACCAAGTAAAAAATGCAGAACATTTAGAGCACATTGAAATACAAACTGTATACACTCTCTCTCTCTATCTCTGTCTATATATACATATGTGTGTGTGTGTGTGTGTGTGTGTGTGTGTGTGAATCTGCTTTTCTGTGCAGTTGTAACTTTACATTTGCTTTGAATTTTTAAGGTGGATGAAGTTTTTAAAGGAAAAATGACAATAATTTTCACAATCACAAACAAATTTGCACTTAATTTCTCTATTTTTATTGATTTTGTTGAGCAAAAGGGAGGAATGTTTTACTTAATTTTACTCATGCAAATGTGTTAAAAAATTATTTTATCATAATTTTCTACATCAAATTTGTGACATGACCACAAATGGCAAGTGTTTGTCATGTTCTGACCATAAAGAATAGTTTAAAACTACAATTTACCAATCAAGATTAAAAGCTGTTTTTAGCACCTCAGTGAAAGCTGAAGAAAGCAGACTTTCACTTTTCACATTTATTGTGTTAATTATCAATATCGAATAATATGAAATTTTGTATCACGATAACATTGTTGGCCATATTGCCCGACCCTATGTGAAAGGTAATCAAACATCAAAATTAATCACAAATAAACATGTAAGTAAGTGGCCCAGTGGAGTTTTCTTCTAAAACAAAAGCTATTTTTACATTCAATGTTACTCAACTGAAGTATTTGCATATCAGCAAATGCGTATCTTTGAGGTCTAACAAATGTGGCATTGATCAGTGGAATAGTGAGTGATTGCTGCATAATGTGGATACATGTCGTGCTTAAGGACAGGGATGGCAGAGGAAATAATAGGACATTTACACAAGTAACCACTTACTTTCAACATTACCATTAGATGACACATAAGATACCCCAAAAAGTTTGATTTTGACAACCTTCCACAAGAAAAGTTCTAATATAACTCATCAACATAATTCTCTACAATCAATAAAGCTCCTTAGGTTATACAAATCAACATCAGTTTGACCTAATGCCCCATTCAATACACTAAAAGACCCAAATTCAATCAATCAATGTCTTACCTCACTCAACAGTATGTGGCCAGATGTCACAAACAGATGAGAGTGTTCAAACCATAGGGTCAAACAACGTATCTCACAGTGTGTGCCTTGTTTTTCCATCTTTGTTTGCATATGCAGTAACTGTCATTCATGGAGGTAGTGGAGGTAAACAAATCCACAAAAGTCCAAGTTCACAAAAGGACTGCACTATTGTTGTAGCTCATGAAAGTACTATTGTCCTTGTTTTACCAATTGAACCGTCAACAACAGGAAATCTGTACATATGGCATTGGGGTCTGTTAGGCTGTATTGGTGTAAAAACTGTTTGCTCCACTCTTGCACAGCTGTCAACAGTCTGTGGTTACAGTCTGTTTACAATCATGAACCATTCTCAGCATTTGAATGGTTAAGTAATTCTAATTTGGAGCTAGAATGCCCCTATTTTAACAATTTCACTCAATTTGCATACAAACTGCAACCTGAATCACAAATTGTGTGTAGGCTATGGTGGACTTCCTATGTGTAGGAAAAATCCCATCTCTTTGCTTGTTTGTATCAGTACAATAAACATACTTTATAGAGGCTGCAGTGTTTAAATCAAGTACCAGCATTTCAAATGATCTTGAAATGGGTCATCAGGTTGTGTGTAACCTGGACTTCTCTACCACTATCAAAACAACCTGGTTAGTGCTCGGTGCAATCTGTTCAGCAATAGTGCACAGTCAGTAACAATAACATAATAACCCAAGAGAGATTAAAAGAAAACACCTCACCTCAGGTGCTAAATGAATTGTGACCCATTGGGATCAATTAGGTTATGTACAGTCCTTATAGTAATTTGAAGGGTTTTCATTCAAATGACCTCAGGTCAGCAATCTAGGAGTATCTGTTTCACACCTACTTAAGAAAGAAATCCACTTACTGTAACAGCACCCCAACCCATCCTCTCCTCTCCTGACCCATGTTGTCATCGTGACCAGTGACACAGAGGCATGCGTTCCAAGACAACAATAATTCTCCAAAAATAGGAGCAGGAAGCCAACTTAACTTCATCATCGTCATCCCGCTGGAAAAAAACATGTCTATCCTCCCTCTGGAGACCTCACTTGACCAAATATGATATGACATTTCTGTAGATCTTTGCCAAAAATGTTTCCATTGTTTCCTGAGCATCTCAGTTGTTTCAAACCATTTAACCTATTTTATCTCATTATTTTATCTCTATTTTATCTTCAGCCATCCTTTCATGACTGAGGTGGATTTATTGAGTGACATCATTAAAAGGGCCATAGTTTTCACCTGTGTATTCCTGGGCAGTCACGGAAAAAACAGGTGTTCTTATCATTCATTACGCTGTAGGCAGCTCGGCACTCAAGTAATGAACTAACTCCTTTTGCGGTCCATATTTAACAGCTGATCTACTTAACTAATGGTCTTGATCCTCTGACATTTCAAATCGACTCTAGAACCTGAATGTTAAAACGAGGTCCCGGTGTTTCCTAATTGTATAAAATATTGAGTCACTTCAGCATTTACTGTGTAAATGTGCACCAAGATATGAGCTGTATACTTTGGCAAACAGACTCACAGCACAGGAAGAACGGAGGGAAAAAAGGAGGGAAACAGAAGGTTGGGAAGGGAGGGATGACAGAATCTCAGGTGGCACAAAGCCCCATATGGCTCTGGGTAGCTCTGTGGAGTCCAATATGAGAGAAGAAAGGAAGAAGACATAGAAGGTAGAAGCAGAACAGCAGGAAATCATAATTAGTCTGTTTTCTATTCCCAAAGTTGTTAGAGATGGCTCCTACTGACAAGATGAGAAAAACAGTTATGTTACAGGTACTGTAATACAGCTTACTGGCACCTGTGACTTGAAAGAAAGGCTACAGTAAAGGTATGTCTAAAATATCTACAGACAGTAATGCAACCATACGTTTCAATAAATGTGCATGTGTTCCCTGCTCTGTGGTTTACTAATACTTTTTGAAAAGGACACCTGTTGCAAAATTACTTTACAACCATCACAATTTGTGCAAAAGAAAGTGCACTCCTCTATCTTTGCTGATCAGGCAATGCCACGGCACATCACTTGGTGTTGGGGGAGTCCATCCAGTCTGTACACAAACACGTGCAGTCCGTCTGTCTTCTTCTCTGACAAACCCACATACCACAGTGACATGTGACTGCAGGCATCCAGAAATAAATCTGAGCAGCCCCATAACAGCTGCATACAAAGAGGACAGATAGATAAACTGTACAATACAGTGTGGAATGGAGACTGATTGCGCTAAAGCATACTTTGTTGTTAAACGTGTCTGCCAATGTTTTCTTTCACCAGGGAGAGAGGGTTGCAAATAGCAGAAAATAGGTTGAATACTGTAGTGGGGGCCAAGGAGCACAACAGTCTATAAATACAGGCAGTCTAGATGTCTCAAATGTTTCCGATGTATCATTGCAAGGCTTTGGAGTGAATATATTCAGAGAGCATATACTGCTTTGATCAGTGCACAGAGACAGAACCCGTTAATTACAGCCTTCTGTGCCAGTCCTTACAACAAACTCGTACTTGGAACTTAAACCACAATAGACGCTGCTGTAAATGTTAATGACAAACAGATAAATTAAAGATTGTTCTTATAAAATGCAAAAAAAGGTAGCACTTTCAGCACTTAATTAAGAAATTAACTACTTTATCTTGCGTGTTCAAGTGTGTTCCGACAACTAAATCATACATGGAACAAAGCTTAATAACCATAAGCTTTATCAGTCTTGCACTACTACATGCATTTTTGTACCGACTCGTTGTGATCTTATGTGTTCAGTCAGTGTGTCAAGCTTGGTCAACCTTCTATCCTTGCAGAACAAGCTGGTGGAAGCACTGCATACACACCCTCTCTATTTAAAACAGGACGGCCTGTGAAATGAATGTGGATATTACCAGATACATACTGTAATGCTGCCAACAACGCATAGCCTCAAATACTCTCTCTCTCCTGTCTCCATTTTCAAAGGAGTTAAATTTAAGCCATCATAAAAATAACCCTAAATATCCAGATGTGACCACACGCACTAAACATTTTCTCTCTTTAGTAAAAGTAAATACTGTATAGTCTTCAAATAAAAGAGGAGGAAAAAGAGGGAAGTCAGCAGTGCTGAACTGGTGGCTGGCCACATGAACCTTAAACTTCTAAATAGAGAAGATTTTGTGAATCATGTGTAGGGTGGGGAGCTTGTGTGTCTACATCTGTTTCAAAATCTCCCATCATTTGAGACCTCAGCAGGAAAAGACACAGCACTAAGGGTTAACATCACCTTTGAATACCTAGTCTATCTCAAAGAGTATTTTAAGAAACTGTATGGACTGACAGACACACATGGCATCCAAATACTATGCAACGAGACATGAGACTGACATTTTAGTCCAGGAAGCACAGCTTCAAATTAATGAACACTGCAACTAGCAACTGTTGAGGAGCTCCCTCCATATACAAAGCTCACAAAAGACACACACACAAGTTGGTCAGGTTGACCAATAATTATCTGTGTGCTGAGAATAAACGGACTGATCTTATTTGTAAAATCTGCCAACAGGGTCTTGGGTGTGTTTTAAAACTAAATCGACACAGAAATGAGGCCACCACAATCAGATGCATTCAAAATAAAATGTATAACCTACAAACAGTAAAGCAGACGGCGGCGCAAATCAGGATGGGTAAGTCTTTATTTTCTGCACTTCTTGAGGCACTTTGAGGCAACATCTAGACATATCAAATGCACCAAGACTGTGTGGCGATAAATGGCAAGAAATGTATTTGTCTCCGCAAGGGTGTGCGTGGTTGTTCATCAATGGGGACTGAACCACCAAGGTTCTGATGTCAGACATAATTGTATCCAGAAATGAAAGGCAGAAAAACAGAAAAGGTCTATTAAACCTGTTGCAGCTTAGTAAAACACTTTGAAGATTAGAAAAACACAAGTGAGGAATGCTATGAATTCAGGATTTATTTGAGCAGTTCCCTCTGAACTCTTTCTCTGTTTTTTATGTTAGTTTGTTGCTTCCTTATTTTCTTCTGTGGGAATGGATACTAAAATTAAGAGCATGTAACAAAACCACATAAATCAGAGGCTTCTGGGATTAAACTCACCAAACAGACAAGCAAGCATATAGGCAGATGCACATAACCACCAGCCCTAGACATGTAGAGGAAAACACCAGTCTGCTAATTAAGACTGTGGTATATGCTGCAGTGCAGACTTAAAGAGGGAGGACTGTAACTACTCTAGTCTAAATTACCATACACAATGAAAAGTTGAATCAGATGCAAGTTGTAGCCACAAATATATTCTAAAAAAATTAACCATTTTCAGGGAGCTTAGTGTTTCCTCTACCATTGCTTTAATAGGACCTGCTCCGCCTCGCCCTCTGAAAGAATTAAACTAAATATTTTATTTATGTTACTTACCTAATTTATGTGTACTATTTTTTTCAGCTCAGTAGGTATTCACTGTGTTTTTCTGTCATTTATGGTCATGTTAGTTTCTCTCCTGGGCTGCGTTTCACTAGTCATTCACCATGCACTCGCTGACGTCCCCTTTGCCATTGTAAGTGTTGTTATATTATTCTGAAAAACTGAAGTGAACTTGGTGAGATCGACCCTCTGACGGCTGAGGGAACGAGCAATGGTTAGGTGGCTGTAATGTACATAAAACTCCTGTTGTTAGAGATCTGCATCTGTCTCAGCAACACATTCTCAGGAGATCTGGCACAGATATTTCTATGTTGGTACTGAACCAACCAGATTGGTCTGGTAACACTGCAGTGCTGCTGGCATTGCTTTCCAATCAGATGAACAGAATGTTGAAGGGAATTTTACATGAACACATGAATTTAAATTTTAAACTGAAATAAAACTTGGAAAGTGCCACACCTACATTGAGTCATCATTCAGACTACCTTTCCCTCACTACACTCACAGCTGAGATTGCAATGGCAAGGTACAAACAAATTTCACTTCCTTCAATAGAGCACAAACACAACAGATATCAGAGACTCAAAATAATAGACTGTTGATGCACAGAAAACGAACAGAAACGGATGGTGGAATCTGGCAGCAGAGGGGCTTCTCCAGATGCAGTGCAGGCCTACTGTTGGGAACTTTGCATTCATCCACATGTCTGGCTGTCAAGAGGAGGGGATAACACAATTGCTAAAGGCAGCAGGTCTAATGTATAGTGGGCTCAAATTAAACACACATCAGTCACAATACTGTCGTATCAGGGTGGTGATAGCAAAAGAACAAACAGTCTCTTCCTTCCTTGTTTGTCTGCTCAGTGACTCAGCTTGGTTTGTGTGTGTGTGTGTGTGTGTGTGTGTGTGTGTGTGTGTGTGTGTGTGTGTGTGTGTGTGTGTGTGTGTGTGTGTGTGAGCACGAGCAGCAGCATGATCATATGAGCTGTGCTTCATTAGGACTGGGCTATAGTAAAGTAGCTATCCTTCCAGTGTTATGACGAAAGACAGATCCCAACACAAAGGGAGTTGTCATGGTAATTTATAAGGACAGAAATGTCACACACTGAGCGGATAAAAAGGTCTTTTGGTTCCACTGCCAGCTGACTCTGTGACCAGTCCACTTTGTAATTTGGCCAAAAAGCTCTAGAGTGTCTGAAATCACTGTATTTAAGAGTATCTGGTTGAAGGGAACCTTTACTTGAAAGATCAGAGGGGAAGTAGACCGAACCTTAATTCACCTCATCAACACTCTTTCTAACAGTATCACACCCTACTCATGTTGCCACAGAGGAACAGACATGTTTTACTGTATATCTGCGCTACACTGCTGTTAAGCCACACACTTACAGTACACATGCAGTAGCTGAAGCTAACGCATGATATATTTTTATACAATAATTACAACGCTGACTTAAGAGTTTATGTAGTCAGCAACATTTGGCTTTATAATACGCAGTTATTACCAAAATGAGCACCCGAGTAGTGCGTAATTATGCTGACGCAGGATCATACCTGGTCAGTGAGCTCCTCACAAAGACACCAAAACTGTAACTTCAATGTACTGTTCAAAATGCCAGATAAACCTGTCAAAACTGTTTGAAAAATAACCTGAAGAGTGTCCATTGTATATGCAAAGTATCTAAATTGAGGTAAGGCCATAGTGTGATCGTTTATCTCATACCCTGTTATCGATGATAAATTTTGAGAAACAAGAACACAAACTTTACTCATACTTAAGTACAAATCAGACTTTGACTGTAAATTGCCCATACTTCACTTAGGATAAAAAGAACGTAAAAATATCTACATCTCCATATCACAATGGCAGCTGAAAGGCCACAAGCTGTTTACCTCTGACATCAAAAATGCATTGAATGAGTAGTACTGTGTGGACACTCTCAACAGCTCACATTGCAGATTTTAAGTCTGGGATGAAACAAGGTTATTTGTTGTGATCAGGTGACTTTTCTCAACCCTATGCAATAAGGAAGTAGGATTAATGTAAGAAAACACCACCACATGGTCCTTTGGTTTTCCAGCAGACATTTTCACTTATTATGAACAGCCCAGGTGTTACTAATACATTAACAATGTATTCAAATGTGCCAGTAAGAAGACATTACAGTTGACAGTGACCCAGTAAACATGATGCCATGGACCCCTGAACCTGAATCAGTTAAATGGAATTTCAGTGATCATTAATTTTAAATATTTGCACTTGTGCCTTCACTCCTGTGACATGTAAAACTATGACAAGTGTCACTATGTTCAGGTGGCAGCAGCACATCAATTCAGGTGAAGCTGAAAGGACCAAAGAGAGACAAGACCCAGACAAAAAAAGCACATTGTGGACAGCACTTACAGCAGGTTGCTGTTGTGGTTCCACCAGCAAAATAAGAGCATGCCAGTTTTTCTCCTCTAGCCACCCACTAGACTGTTGCTGTTTTGCTTCAGAGCTGTTCATAATTATTGTCTGTGAGTGGCAAATAGACTGTAGGCAAATGGAGAGCAAGCTGATGTGGCTGCTGGAACACTCTCTCTGTTGTCATGACCATAGGCTACAATTGCTTGTGTTGCTGTGGACGCTAACCACGTTGAATAGGCTGCCATGGAGCTGTAACTCAGGGTAGACCAAATAATTCTTGCTTGAATGAACAATGAAATCACTGCTATCAGGTAAAACACATATTAAAGGAAAACCCCTAACAATGACCCATAACCACAAATATCGAGCCATTTAAAATAGCAGTTACACGAGAAATATTGAGTAACTGACCAGTGATAAATATTGTTTCTGAACTGACAGGATGAACTGCACACTAGAGTAAGGTTATACCAGACATAATGCAACAACACCAAATGGAAAGCTCAATTTGCGCATGCTTTTTCAGTAGCCAAGTCAATTTGGGTGTTGTTTTTTCAGAATAAATTTAGCCTATCTAATTATCTAGAAAGCTCGTTTTAAGAAACACAGCCTGTCAGAGGAAGAATACAAACGTTTTAAGCCTGTATTTGTCCTTGAAAGACTTACCCTAAAGGCGGTTTTGAGGACTCGGTCATTGCAGTGATTACGGTTGTATCCAACTTCAGTCGATAGCGGCACTGGGGTCCCAAAATCCGCTGTTGCTCCTAAACTCGGTGGATATCCATTATGCTATCACCTGCGAGTTAGCATATTAACATTTAATTAACTTGCTGTTTCTTTCCATCGGGCTTTCTAACATATCTCATACCAATAAAACGGCCTGTGTTTGGCAAGAAACTATCAACTTTACTATTTTCTATTAACGTTACAGGTCCTACAAGTGACAGTGCGCAGCGATGACAGTCCAGTGTGACCTGAAGCACAAAGACCGCAAAGTGTCCGTGAAGGCAAACTACGACACACGTATAAATCGACACATGTTCAAAAAGTCCAACTTACTTTAGTCACAATAGCGTCACTGAGCCATTCTCAAGGTCTGCGTTACTTGTCAAATCCACTTGATATAATCTTCGTATCCCCCCCGGCTGATTTTCCCTAGGGCACGGTCACGTCAGCTGAATTAATAAACACAACATCCGGTATAACCTTTCCAAATAAGAGCCCATAACTTATCTTTCACAAGCCTATTACTTTGAACATATTATGGGATCTAAAACTACACTGATGGGGTAACAGGTGCAGACGAGGAGTTTTACGTTCAGTCTTCTTGTTGGTCCAATTCGTTTTCATAATTTAATGTGCACAGCATGTTGTTGGCTGATTAACTGCCTCTATAATGCCTCCTTAGAATTTCCGACCTGTTATTTGGAAGGCAATGCTATGTGGTGTCCTGTCTTTTGCAGCTCCGTCTGTGTAACTTGACGCAGCTCTCTCCAGCCCGCCTTCGTCAGCAAGGTCTCACGTCAATCATTTGCATTGGGAATTCAATGGGCGCCAGCTGGAGAGCGAAGCACAAATACAGGCAAACAAACACAAACACTCAATAGAATTAGGCCTACAGCTGAACATAAAGTGATATAGCCTACATTAAATTTAAGAGAAATTGTGTTATTGTTTCTGTTGTTGTTGTTGTTGGTGGTGGTGGTGTTGCTGCTGCTGCTGTTACTTTCATATAGGCATATAACATACAAGTCTAAGTCGTTATTTGAACAAAGTTTCTATGCATAGGCTAATTTGTCATTAAAATTCTATGTTGAGAATTCAAATATTTTCTCCCAGCATGCTTTGTGCTGTATTGTACAGGCACTATGCTCAGGCAACGCCTCCCTTCACAGCTTAAAGTATGATTCACCACCACAAGAGGTCTCTCACACACCACGCTACGATTTCAGTGCTCTAGACGGGGTCAGATATTAGTGAGCAGAGTTGGGCAGCATTACTACAGGCAACTGTAATAATACATAGTAATGTAATAATAATAATTATATAACAATATTATTAATAATAATAATAATAACAAAGGAAGGACACGAAGAAGAATGTCTTTATAACAGCCATCAATTAGAAAAAAACAGTGCAGCCTAAAACATGACAACTTCACGCAGCAGCAATACTAAAATATCATTACACAGACTACAGACACAAAATTCACACCTTAAACTATTAGACCTTGACATAGCTTACAGGCCTATGCATACAATAGGGATCTCTCTCTACATAGGCTCATAAGCTTATGTTCCTGATCATTCAAATGATTGATGACGATGCACAGAACTGTATGTATTTTGAATGGCGGCATTAAATAGACTGAGTTTCTTTCAGCAAATATAGCCTATATAGGCAAGTTTGAGTTTTTAAGATAAAATCAACCGTTTTCTGCATGTCATTGTGTAATTTTGTCTTTTTTATAGCCTGTCAAGCCTCTGTGAGAGTTGGGCCCCTGATAAAGATCTCGTTACAGTTAGACGTACAGGAAACAACATCTGCACTTCTCTTTCTGTAGAAGTCATTAATAGGGGACTGCTGAGTTTAAGCGTTAGTTCCTCATTATACGATTGAGGACACCACATCCACAAATATCCGGACAGAGAAATAAGGAGCCCTAACCTGCAGCTTCTGACTACACCTGACAGGAGAAGGCATCACTGAGATATCACCATGTCAGGTGAATACATTTTAATAATCTTTTGAAGAAATATTTGTGTGTGATATGTTGTGATGCTTGAGACTTCATACATTGCGGTTATAGCCCCGTCCGTTTATTTATAATTACTTTGGGTTTCTAATTGGATCTTGACAGGTATCTGCTAAGGTAGACAAAATAACAACAGTTTTAAGGAATTCAAATTGGAAGTAATTACCACTTCAACACATAAAATACTGATATCATACGCCTGACAGACTAAATAAAATAGAAATAAAATAGAAGCTGTCAGTGGACCTGCTGAAATTGGCAGGAATTTAATAGACTGTATCACGGAAAATTGTCTCGGCGTGTAACCAGAGTGTAACCTTATATAAACTACTTTGACACCAATGTTTGCAATGGTGTTAAAATATCTTTTCAGAAGGTATTGGCATTATTTTATTTAATGTGTAAGTGTGACAAATGTTTCCAGCCAGGGAGTAAAATAGCCTAATGTTAGCCTACCCCTAAAGACCAGCAGGTGGCGGAATAACCTCCATTATCAAATGACTTAAAAGGGTTATTCACATCCAAAACTCAAATGATGATGTAACAACCTGTGGCAAGACTAAATTCTTTCATCTCTTTAATATCTTAAATCATCTTCATCTGTTCTTCTCCTCTGAAAATGTCAAATGTTGCATTTTTTATGACTTGCTTGGATCCCGATCATTGCCGCATTGTTTTATTTCAGTTTTTCATTTATGCCTCTACACACTAATACAGTGTAGTTACAGTCGAACATTAGTCAACTGGCACATTTACAGAAATGTTTATTAATTTGCACTGTCTCTGTATAAATAAAATAAATACAAAATTAAACTTTCTTCGTGGCACAGCATTGAAAATTTTCCATGAACAGGGGCCATAGTAGCAGAAAAATAGTTGCTAATTCTATTCCCCTCCATTAGCAGCATTTGTTTACAGGTACCTGCCTATTTTAATGTATTTTATTATGCATGAATTACAATTAAAATAAGGTAAGATGCTGTAAATATTGAAATTTAAAAATATTTTCTGTCTGCAGGTCATGAACCAAATACCACTTTCATCATTTATGATTATTCATCTTATTATGGCGAAGAAGACTTCAGTCCTTGCAACTACGACCATGTGGGATATTTTGGCAGGATGTTTCTGCCCACTCTCTATAGTTTGGTTTTCATCCTCGGCTTCATAGGTACGTATGTTAGCATTTTGAAATTTCATTGAAATGTAAAGTGCATTGTAAATAAAATTTATTATTAAATTTATTATTATGTCTGTGTTTGTGTGTGTGTGTGTGTGTGTGTCTTCACAAAGCCAAAATGAATCTGATGCACAGTATTTTCAAAGATGTAACATTCGCCCCCGCTCTCTCCAGGTAACGGCCTAGTGGTGTGTGTCCTGGTGAAGCACAGAAACCAAACCAACTTGACAGACATCTGCCTTTTCAACCTGGCTCTCTCCGACCTCTTCTTCGTCCTCACGCTGCCTTTCTACTCTCACTACTCCGTGGTCAGCGAATGGACTTTCGGAGACTTCATGTGCAGCTTCATCGCTGGTCTCCACAACATCGGGTTCTTCAGCAGCATCTTCTTCATGGTTGTCATGACGCTGGACCGCTACATCGTCATCATGCACGCGCACACCGTGGCACGATATCGCACCCTGAGGAAAGGCATCGCTCTGACCGTGTTCGTTTGGATGCTCAGTTTGAGTGTCTCCCTACCGGCTTTCGTCTTCACAAAGGTGACAAACGAGTCTGGCGTGGAGCGTTGTGCCTACCTCCCGGAAAACGAGGGGTGGGAGACTTACAACCTCTTCGCAACAAACATGCTGGGTCTCGTGATTCCCTTGTTGGTGATGGTAGTTTGCTACTCCAGGATCATCCCCACGCTGGTGAACATGAGGACTGCAAAGAAGCACCGGGTTGTCAAGCTGATCATGACCATAGTGGTTGTCTTTTTCTTGTTCTGGGCCCCATATAACATTTGCCTTTTCTTGAGGTTTCTGAAATTTAAAGGTAAATTGTTGCTTGATTGCAAACAGGAAGGGCAGTTAATGGTGTCAGTAACAGTGACTGAGGCCTTTGCCTACACTCACTGCTGCCTGAACCCCATAATATACGCTTTTGTGGGGCAAAAGTTTATGAAACGAGCCGTGCACCTGCTGAGCAAATGGGTGCCAGGGATTCACTTCAGAGATTTGTCAGACAGCTCATTCAGGAAGAGCTCAGTCATGTCCAGGTCCTCGGAGGTCACCTCCACTTTCATCAGGTAGGAAGTGGAAATCAGAGTAAAGTGTTTTTATGGACATCACCTGCAGAGCGTGGCATGCTTTTATCCTGGTAGCCTTGTTGTTACTGCCAGCCATTGTTCATTTACTTGTCACTTGCCAGAAAGTGTTATTCATCAGCAATGTGCTGTACCCGTGCATATCATTATCTTTAGACTTTTTTGATTTCATTTGTTCCTTGAATTTCTGCTGGAATACAGTATTTTGTTCTGACCACAATTCAAGTGTAACCTGATTAGCATCATCATCTTCTGTATGATGTCAGGTATTTTGTAAATATTATAATGCCTTCTTTTTGCTGACATCAGTTGATGAGCCTGCAAGGTGGTGAAAATATCATTCATACTATATGGTATAGTTACCTTTTTTTAAAGAGACAAAATGTTGTTTTATAACATGGAATTCTTTTTAGCGCTTCGATTGTGGAAAAGGTTTGTTCATTCAAAAGTCTGACGATGAATCAAAATCACAAAAGCTTTAACCAGCACAGGGTTATGTGGCACCTTTTAAACATTTAGACATCCTCATTCAGCATGGCACCTGGAACACATTTTGGCTCATGATACATACCTGTCAATATATTACATTACATTCATTCATATTTTATCAAAGCGATTTACAATTGCACATGTACATTATATTGCATATTGGAATTTTTTTCTGTTTTCATAGTGAAAACATTCTTCTCATTCATGTATATATATATATATATATATATATATATATATATATATATATATATATATATATATATATATATATATATATATATATTCAGTTATGCTTGCATCATTGATGCTGATGGATTTTGTAATTTGTCATGATTTGTCGTTGTGGTTTACTTTGCCAATGGAGATTATTAAAGTGTCACAGATTATTAAATCCATATCTAAACTAGTGATGGTTGTTGTAAATGATGCTTGTACCTCTGACATTACAGTATATTCAAGGGGACAAAAAAATTAGTATTGAAAAAAAAGTATTGCACTGGATTTCATTCAGATTTGGAGAACTGCTTTTAGGTCTGAAATAGCATGGTGGACCTGAAAAGGTTTGATCAGAAACCTTTCAGACATGACTCACTAAATGATGATTATATTTGAAAAGTTCAACTTAAAGGGTGGGAAAGTCCAGTACTATCTCTGTATTTCTAAATGTTTATCAGATTGCTTCTTTCCAGAGGAAAACTCTTTTGCTCAGAATTGTCTTTTCTTTAACTCTTGAGAAAGAGCTCTCAATTGTATAAAGTTTTGAGATCACATCAGTCTGAATTGTTGCTCCTAAAACCCTCTTAGGTTTAAAGATTAGATTAGATTAAGATTTTGAGACTTAGGTAAGACAAATAGATATTGAACTGAGTTTTACAATATGATAAATGGAAGTTCAGATGAACTGATTAGACCTCATCATTGTATCTTTTTAAATTTATTAATGACTTGCTTACTGCTCCTAAAAAGCATTTAGAAGCACAGGGGAGATTTTAGTGAGTTCTATTGTATTGCATCAGTCCAGAGATCCTTGCTGGAGGCTTGTCCTGAACTGGATGTGAACCCCTGCTGCACTTCGCCATACTGTTACAATGAACAGTGATTGAGTGAACAGATTGTCTTTAAATATAGTACAATTTTTAAAAAAAATTGTTTTCCTCAAAGGTGGAGAACTGCCTTATTCACAATAAAAGTCATCAAAAATCTGCTCAAGTAAAGGTATAAAAGTATTTCATAGTGGATAAATATCAAAAGTGAAAGTACTCATTCTGTTTGACAGTCGGTTAGTGTCCGCTACCCTCAATCTCAGTTCTTGTGTGTGTTCAGTCCTTAATGAATTAATCTCTAAACATCATGTCAAAGTATGGGGGTCTTCCAGTTATGGAAACTGTGACTACCTTAACAAATTGGAAAACATACAATTTTAAAGTGCATTATTTTCAATAACATAATGTAATTTTATCACTAACTTGTAACAGATGACCATCAATAAATGAAATAAGGTTTTGAAATTAAGGGAAGTAAAAGTAACACCAATAAAAAGAAAATACTCAAGTGCAAGGACTTCAACATTTGTCTTAAGTTAAGTACATGAATAAAATAATTCTTGATCAGATTAATTTTTGATCGGAGTAAGATACAGAGTTATTTGCTCCTGAGGTCACCTGAGACATATTTGTTAACAATGATGAGATCCTAGGAGTCACAGCTGAGTTTTCTTCAAACTCTTTTTCTGATCTTATGGTCCAATGTACAGGAGACTTAAATTAGACTTTAGACTTAGATGTAAATTAATTTGGACATCTCTTGTTTTGATCAGAGTAAGACATAATTGAGAATGTATGGTTGTTTCTCCTGAGTTGAATTTGAGAAGCAGCAAAAAAAGCCCTTGGTCTCACCTTTGTATAAAAAGTAGCTCACTAAGTAGGTAGAATGATTTGATAAAGTGAGTTTAAAACTGCTTGATTGAGCAGATTGAGACACTAACAAGTTGTCTGTTCTGTGTTGAGTTCCAGTTAGATTCTTGTCTTGTGTTTTACAACAAGACAGACTAACTAACACTTAGCAGACAGGCAGACAGAAACCAAGCATGAAACAAACATCAAATAATAATGGAATGAGACAGGAACTAAGACAGGCACAGAACACCACCTAACTAAACAGGAAACAAATTGAACAGCACTAAAGGCAAAGAGTAGACTAATAATAATAATACAGATAGAATACAACATAGCAGGGAAAAACAGACTGAAACAAGAAACAGATAAAACAGGCAGTGGTAAACAACTAACTAACTAAATAACCACGGGCATAGTGAACACAAGACAACAGACAGACAGGGATGAAAAGCAAAGCACAGACTAAATAACAGATACAGAACAGACCAATAAATAAAACTCACAGAGAACTGAGACAGAGCATACAGGCAGAATGTGACATCCCCACAGGGAGAAGCTGTGTTCAGTAGAGCCCTGATCTTTGCTCCGTCCCTGAGAGAAAGGGAAAATAACTTACACAGTGAGAAATGAAAAGATAATTGAGTAAAAGGTAAAGAGAGTGAGATTGAACAGAGTGAAGGAAGTGTCAAAGATCTTGCGCTGAAAGATTAACAGAACCTCTGTCCACTTGTAAACTTGCAAGTGCATCCAGAGTGAGACAGAATCGAAGAGGCTCACGGACAAACGTGTCCTGTCTTCAGTGTCGCGTCCGAGAGTTTTTGGGTGATTCAGCTGATAAGTTAGGTTTGCAGTACTTTAGCCTCAGATTTGAGCAAACTCAGTGGACCCATAAACTTCTGTGTTGTCGCTGGGGACAGACTGGATAGAGACAATAAGTGGAAGCTGTTTAAACCTTTCAAAACATGGTCCAAAAGGTTGCCCATGTGTTTCCCAAGAGACCACGTGGTCAAAAGAGGAAAGGCTGGGCATACCAAGGGCATATGTTAAAATAACTACAATTTAGACATGTGTGAGGGTGAATCTGCTTCGATGCTAAACTTAACAGCAGCTCAGGGTCAGAAATGGAAGGTAAACTGTATTTGTTATCAGACACTGGGAGCTCTAAGCTTAAGACTCATTCAGAGAGGGTGAGACAAGTTTCCAACATGCTGCTGTCTCACTAGAGCTATGTAAAGCTGCTTGCACACCTCAGACAGCGTCCAGCTAACACCAACATTCTAAAGGTGGTAGTTGGTTTCAGTCGTTATAATGTTCAGAAAACCAACTGTCAGTTCCGTTCTGCCCAGACAGGAACTGACCAGATAGATTTTTGTTGTCTATTTTTTCTTAGTGAAGTCACATGGTCGAGGCTGAAGTCACTTTTTGGCAAGTGAGTGCACATTGACAATAAACTGGACTGGACCAAGAACACTCAAGCCCTCTACAAGAACGGCCAGAGCCGTCTCTATTTTATGAGGAGGCTTAGGTCCTTCAACACCTGCCGGACAGGTTGAGGGTAGCGGACACTAACAGGCTCAACAAAATTATCTGCAAGGCCAGTGACGTTGTGGGTGTGGAGCTGGACTCTGTCGGTGGTGTCAGAGAGGAGGATTCTGTCCAAGCTGCATGTCATCTTGGACAATGTCTCCCACCCACTCCATGAAGATGCAATATTCTCTGCATCAATTTTGCTTCTATTTATTTACTGTTCATCATAATTCTGGGATGACCCAGACTCCAGCAGTAAAAAAGGTCACAGAAGGCCTCCTCATAAAATGCACCGACCTCCAATATTGAATGTCACTCCAAACTAAATTGAAAAGTTGGCAGCCCTGATATTATTATTAATAGCAAGAGGAAGGAGGCAAGGAAGAATATCTCTATCCTATAACAGCTAGCAAAAACAGTGTGATATAGCCTAAAACAGGACACCTTCAAGGAGCATCAAGACTAAAATATCAACACAGACACCAAATTCACAGACACCAAATTTTACAAATATATAGGCTATATAAAATAGACTTCTCTATATATGTAGGCTCAGAGGCTTATATTAGATGTGATCCTGACCAGAGTGCGAACTAATGTTACAAGGGAGCCAAGGAGAGCGTAGCTCCCCTTAATAAGACAACATCCAGCTCCCCTAAAAGCATGATTTGTGATACTTTGTGGGGTCTCTAAAATATTGACAGCATGCTTTATTGACATTATTCTCTATATTTCTCTATCATCATGAAACATGCGGAGCGTCAGACTTCATCAAGCCAGAGGATGAAGAATCACAGTCTGCCTCCCCCCACCGAGCTCCCCTGAAAGCTAGTTCGCACACTGATCCTGACCATTCAAATGCAAAAAGCATGAACTTTGCACCGCATTTTTGAAAAACATGATTAACTGAGCAAGTTTTAGCCTTTAAGATAACCACATGACTTCATACTTTGTTTTGATATGCCTGTCATTGTGTTATTTTGACAGCCTTTTTATAGCATCAAGCATCTGTGAGCCCCTGATAAAGATCTGTTCACACTTACAGACGTACAGGAAACAACATCTGTGCTTCTCTTTCTGTACAAGTCATTAATAGGGGACTGCTGAGTTTAAGCGTTAGTTCCTCGCTATACGATTGACGACACCACATTTACAAATATCCAACGGAGAAATAAGCAGCCCTAACCTGCAGCTTCTGACTACACCTGACAGGAGAAGGCATCATTGAGATATCACCATGTCAGGTGAATACATTTTAATAATGATCTTATGAAAAAATATTTGTGTGATATGTTGTGATGCTTGAGACTTCATACATTGCGGTTATAGGCCCGTCCGTTTTCAATTTAAATCTAAATACTGGAATGCAATATAGGCTACTTCATAATTTCTTTAGCTTTCTATTTGGATCTTTATTAAACAACAAAATTGCGAAAATGAATAAATATATATCATTAGTTATCAAACTGTTCTTTTTGTATTCATCAAATGCACAGCCTCCAAACACGTAGGCTATCTGCTATGGTAGACCAAATAACAGCAGTTCAAAGGAATTCAAATCGGAAGTAATTACCACTTCAATCACTTAGAAACCTAAAAGAATCTTATATGTGGAACACATGTAGAATTCATCGCAAATACTGATATCATAAGCCAAACAGGCTAAATAAAATAGAAGCTTTCAGTGCACCTGCTAAAATTGGCAGGAATATGATGTTCAGTTCAGCAAGTTGACTGAATAGGCATGTAACCTCATATAAACCACTTTCACACCTTTGTTTGAAATTGTGTGAAAAGTCCCTTTTTAAAAATGTTTGCATTATTTTGTCTAGCTGTTAATGTGTAGGCGTCACAAATATTTCCAGCCAGGGAGTAAATTAGCATAACGTCAGCAGGTGGCACAATAACCTCCATTATCCATTGACTTTAAGGGGTTATTCACTTCCAAAACTCTTGTTACAACCCCTGGCAGATAGCGTTGTTGTTTTTTAATTTGCAGATAGATTAGGTATATTTTATTGTTGTTTTTGTTTTGTTTTATTTCTGTTTTGTATTTCAGCCTTTACACTAATAGGGCTACAGTGGATCTAAATGAAATAGTCTTTGTGGCACTCACAAAACTGAAAAACAAATGACATTTAAAAACACTGTCTTTCTAAGAACAGGGGCCAGAGTAGTACAAAAAACAGCTCCTATGAAACCGGCTGGGATGATAAAACGTTAGTTAAATTCCATTCACCTCAACTATCAGCATTTGTTTACAGGCTGGTTACCTGACCGTTTTAATGTGTTTTAATGTACCTGAATGTGCAAGAATTACAATGAAAATAAAGTAAGATGTAGGCTAAATGTTGAAATTAAAAAATAATTGTCTGTCTGCAGGTGATGAAGCAGATCCCAACAATTCCATCGTGTATGATTATTCATCTTATTATGGCAGAGATGTGGAAGAATTCATTCTTTGCAGCTACCATCATGTGGGATATTTTGGCAGGGTGTTTCTGCCCACTCTCTATAGTTTGGTTTTCATCTTCGGCTTCTTAGGTACGTATGTGTGTGTGTTTGTGTGTGTGTGTGTGCGTTAGCAGAGAGAGAGAGAGAGAGGGTGAGAGAGAGCATAGTTCACAAAGCCAAAATGCATCTGATGCACAGTATTTTCAAAGATGTAATGTTCGCCCCCCCTCTCTCCAGGTAACGGCCTAGTGGTGTGTGTCCTGGTGAAGCACAGAAACCAAACCAACTTGACAGACATCTGCCTTTTCAACCTGGCTCTCTCCGACCTCTTCTTCGTCCTCACGCTGCCTTTCTACTCTCACTACTCCGTGGTCAGCGGATGGACTTTCGGAGACTTCATGTGCAGCTTCATCGCTGGTCTCCACAACATCGGGTTCTTCAGCAGCATCTTCTTCATGGTCGTCATGACCCTGGATCGCTACGTCGTCATCATGCACGCGCACACCGTGGCACGATATCGCACCCTGAGGAAAGGCATCGCTCTGACCGTGTTCGTCTGGATGCTCAGTTTGAGTGTCTCCCTACCGGCTTTCATTTTCTCAAAGGTGACAAACGAGTCTGGCGTGGTGCGTTGTGCCTACCTCCCGGAAAACGAGGGGTGGGAGACTTACAACCTCTTCGCAACAAACATGCTGGGTCTCGTGATTCCCTTGTTGGTGATGGTAGTTTGCTACTCGAGGATCATCCCCACGCTGGTGAACATGAGGACTGCAAAGAAGCACCGGGTTGTCAAGCTGATCATGACCATAGTGGTTGTCTTTTTCTTGTTCTGGGCCCCATATAACATTTGCCTTTTCTTGAGGTTTCTGAAATCTAAAGGTAAATTGTTGCTTGATTGCAAAAAGGAAGGGCAGTTAATGGTGTCAGTAACAGTGACTGAGGCCTTTGCCTACACTCACTGCTGCCTGAACCCCATCATATACGCCTTTGTGGGGCAAAAGTTTATGAAACGAGCCGTGCACCTGCTGAGCAAATGGGTGCCAGGGATTCACTTCAGAGATTTGTCAGACAGCTCATTCAGGAAGAGCTCAGTCATGTCCAGGTCCTCGGAGGTCACCTCCACTTTCATCAAGTAGGAGGTGGAAATCAGAGTAATGTGTTTTTAAATCACCTGCAGAGCGTGGCATGCTTTTATCCTGGTAGCCTTGTTGTTACTTTCAGCCAATTTACTTGTCACTTGCTGTTACCAGAAAGTGTTATTCATCAGCAATGTGCTGTACCTGTGCATGTCATTATCTTTAGAATTTTTTGATTTCATTTGTTCCTTGAATTTCTGCTGGAATACAGTATTTTGTTCTGACCACAATTCAAGTGTGACCTGATTAGCATCATCATCTTCTGTATGATGTCAGGTATTTTGTAAATATTGCAATGCCCCTTCTATTAGCTTTCACTGGGGAAAATATAGTCACACTTCAAGCTGTACATCTTGACTGAAAGCATGACTTGTTTCCAACAGCTCATAACCACAGAGTTTGTTTGTCTGTGCCTAATGTGTTTTAAACATCTCCGCTATTTTTTTCCTTTTTCACACATTGGTTGAGCCTGCAAGGTGGTGAAAATAGCATTCATATTATATGGTATAGCTACCTTTTTTAAATAGACCAAATGCTATTTTATAACATGGAATTGTTTTTATTGCTTCGTTTGTGGAAAAGGTTTGTTCATTCAAAAGTCTGACGATGAATCAAAGCCACAAAAGCTTTAACCAGCACAGGGTTATGTGGCACCTTTTAAACATTTAGACATCCTCATTCAGCATGGCGCCTAGGACACAATTTGGCAGATATTTTCTCAATATTGTGTTTGTCCTCACGTGTATATATTACATTACATTCATTTATATTTTATCCAAAGCGATTTACAATTGCTATATATGTCAGAGCTTGAACACCTCTCGAGCAACAAGGGTTTAAGTGTCTTGCCCAGGGACACACTGGTGCTGGGAATGGAACCCTGATCTCCAACACCAAAGGCATGTATCTTATCCAAAGCACCATTACCATCATTATATATCATCATATATTTACATTGCATATTTGCATTTTTTCTGTTTTTATAGTGAAAACATTATATTTTTTTAACATGTTATGATTTGTTGTTGTGATTTACTTTGCCAATGGAGATTATTAAAGTGTCACAGATTCCAAACAATGGTAAGTGGTCTGTACTTGTATAGTTCTTTTTCTAACCTTTCCAACACTCAAAGCATTTTTACAGAACATCACATTCAATCTATTGGGAGGTATTTTTGGTTCAGTGTCTTGCTCAAGGATACTTCGACACAGACCTCATGGTTTGTGATATTCTTAAACATATGAGCATTAAATCCATATCTAAACTAGTGATGGTTGTTGAAAATGATGCTTGTACCTCTGACATTACAGTATATTCAAGGGGACAAAAATTTTAATTAATACTGTGGATTTGAAAACAAATGATGACGGAATGAGACAGGAACTAAGACAGGCACAGAACACCACCTAACTAAACAGGAAACAAATTGAACAGCACTAAAGGCAAAGAGTAGACTAATAATAATAATACAGATAGAATACAACATAGCAGGGAAAACAGACTGAAACAAGAAACAGATAAAACAGGCAGTGGTAAACAACTAACTAACTAAATAACCACAGGCATAGTGAACACAAGACAACAGACAGACAGGGATGAAAAGCAAAGCACAGACTAAATAACAGATACAGAACAGACCAATAAATAAAACTCACAGAGAACTAAAGACAGACAGAGCATACAGGCAGAATGTGACATCCCCACAGGGAGAAGATGTGTACAGCAGAGCCCTGATCTTTGCTCCGTCCCTGAGAGAAAGGGAAAATAACGTACACAGTGAGAAATGAAAAGATAATTAAGTAAAAGGTAAAGAGAGTGAGATTGAACAGAGTGAAGGAAGTGTCAAAGATCTCGCGCTGAAAGATTAGCAGAACCTCTGTCCACTTGTAAACTTGCAAGTGCATTAAGAGTGAGACAGAATCGAAGAGGCTCACGGACAGAAGTGTCCTGTTTTCAGTGTTGCATCCGAGAGTTTTTGGGTGATCCAGCTGATAAGTTAGGTTTGCAGCGCTTTAGACACAGACTTGACTGAACTCAGTGGACCCATAAACTTCTGTGTTGACACCGGGGACAGACTGGCTAGAGATAATACAGGGAAGTAAGAGTATGGTGAGGACTACGCGAGAAGTGTAAAACCATTCCAGAAATTACTGTCAACAGCTGTGAAATCTATGACAAAAAATATTAAACTTCAATGGGACAATCTGATAAGTGAAAGTCCAGTAAAAGTCTGATAAGAAGACAATGACTCTTCCTCCACATGCCCAAAGTTAGAAATGCCATGTAGGAATAAAATGAATATTGACATTTAGGGCAGTGATGAAGCCATGGCCCATGTGACCAGCCTGACTGAAACCTTTGACAGCTCCACAGACACAGTTGGAGCAGTTCAGACATGTTGTCACAGAGTAAGGGTCCACAATGACTGAGATGAACACGGCAATAAGCAAATCAGCTCACGCAACACTGTCATAAAATCAGCATAACGAGATAAGGTATTCCTTTTTGAATCATCATTACCATCATCAAATACTTCATTTCAGCCATACAAGAAGGAAAGTAGACTGAATTATGCTGAGTACTGCCTGATGCAGGCCAGGCACAACAAACCATATATATATATGGTATTATGTGGTATGTGACATTCCTTTTTTGATGAAATATGACAAAACACTTATGTCGGTAATCAGAAAACTGGGAATGGGAAGAGAGTGTGATCTCCAAGGGAGTACAAACACACGCACACACACACACACACACACACACACACACACACACACACCTGCTGCTGCTTGCAAGAGGTGGGCAGAAACACACAGGATATGATTTATGGATAAAAGATGGACAAATAATGGAGAGACAGTCATAGAGAGAGAGACAAATGGAAAAAAGGTTGTCTAGTTGGGATCCAAGAAGAGTCCAATCCAAAAAGAGAGATGAGTCTCTCATGATTCATAGTAAAAAACAGTGCACTTCACCGATTTGAAGCTGACAAAACTAAGCTGACGGAGCCTCACTGACTGAAATGGCTATCCACAGTCCACTGTACTCTGGGACTATTAAGATCTGACCTTTGACCTGTGTTCTTACTTAGGTGGTTGACCAAAAGACAATTACATGACCTGTTCTGACACTACATGTTGGGGGAGACCCAATGCCTGGTGCTTTGTTGTCCTGTTGCTTATTGTTTTCTGTTGCTTATTTTATACTGAACTAGATGTTTGTCTGTTTGCCCCCATTTGCAGCCCTTAAATGAAAAAATATTATGATCATAGCATATTCCCACAGGAGAAGCCCGAATGATACCAGCTCATTCCATATTGCTTATTATTGTTGTTTAAACCTTTCAAAACATGGTCCAAAAGATTGCCCATGTGTTTCCCAAGAGACCACGTGGGCAAAAGAGGGGAGGCTGAAAAAAGACTGAATTACTGAACTAACACATTTGAATGTTTTTAACTGTTTGATATTGCATTTATATCATTTATTTATGGTAATTTATATCCTACTGTGTGAATGAATGCTTACCAAAGGCATACGTTAAAATAATTCAGACATGTGTGAGGGTGAATCTGCTTCGATGCTACACTTAACAGCAGCTCAGGGTCAGAAATGGAAGGTAAACTGTATTTGTTATCAGACACTGGGAGCTCTAAGCTTAAGACTCATTCAGAGAGGGTGAGACCAGTTTACGACATGCTGCTGTCTCACTAGAGCTATGTAAAGCTGCTTGCACACCGCTCAGACAGCGTCCAGCTAACACCAACATTCTAAAGGTGGTAGTTGGTTTCAGTCTTTATAATGTTCAGAAAACCAACTGTCAGTTCCGTTCTGCCCAGACAGGAACTGACCAGACAGATCTTTGTCTATTTTTTCTTAGTGAAGTCACATGGTCGAGGCTGAAGTCACTTTTTGGCAAGTGAGTGCACATTGACAATAAACTGGACTGGACCAAGAACACTCAAGACCTCTACAAGAACGGCCAGAGCCGTCTCTATTTTATGAGGAGGCTTAGGTCCTTCAACACCTGCCGGACAGGTTGAGGGTAGCGGACACTAAC
Organism: Lepomis macrochirus; assembly: GCA_024633595.2. Classification (NCBI taxonomy): domain Eukaryota; kingdom Metazoa; phylum Chordata; class Actinopteri; order Centrarchiformes; family Centrarchidae; genus Lepomis; species Lepomis macrochirus. The sequence goes on along the minus strand of JALXJV020000015.1, from coordinate 24,100,048 downwards.
AGGCTCAACAAAATGATCTGCAAGGCCAGTGACGTTGTGGGTGTGGAGCTGGACTCTCTTGTCGGTGGTGTCAGAGAGGAGGATTCTGTCCAAGCTGCATGTCATCTTGGACAATGTCTCCCACCCACTCCATGAAGATGCAATATTCTCTGCATCAATTTTGCTTCTATTTATTTACTGTTCATCATAATTCTGGGATGACCCAGACTCCAGCAGTAAAAAAGGTCACAGAAGGCCTCCTCATAAAATGCACCGACCTCCAATATTGAATGTCACTCCAAACTAAATTGAAAAGTTGGCAGCCCTGATATTATTATTAATAGCAAGAGGAAGGAGGCAAGGAAGAATATCTCTATCCTATAACAGCTAGCAAAACAGTGTGATATAGCCTAAAACAGGACACCTTCAAGGAGCATCAAGACTAAAATATCAACACAGACACCAAATTCACAGACACCAAATTTTACAAATATATAGGCTATATAAAATAGACTTCTCTATATATGTAGGCTCAGAGGCTTATATTAGATGTGATCCTGACCAGAGGACGAACTAACGTTACGAGGGAGCCAAGGAGAGCGTAGCTCCCCTTAATAAGACAACAACCAGCTCCCCAAAAAGCATGATTTGTGATACTTTGTGGGGTCTCTAAAATATTGACAGCATGCTTTATTGACATTATTCTCAATATTTCTCTATCATCATGAAACATGCGGAGCATCAGACTTCATCCAGCTAGAGGGAAGCATCACAGACCGTCTGCAGCTGGCCAGTCGCTCAGCCCTGGTCAGCTGCAGGCCTCCATGCTTGTAGAGACTAATGATTCAGCAGTCAGAATCACAGTCTGCCTCCCCCCACCGAGCTCCCCTGAAAGCTAGTTCGCACACTGATCCTGACCATTCAAATGCAAAAAGCATGAACTTTGCACCGCATTTTTGAAAAACATGATTAACTGAGCAAGTTTTAGCCTTTAAGATAACCACATGACTTCATGCTTTGTTTTGATATGCCTGTCATTGTGTTATTTTGACAGCCTTTTATAGCATCAAGCATCTGTGAGCGTCGGGCCCCTGATAAAGATCTGTTCACACTTACAGACATACAGGAAACAACATCTGTGCTTCTCTTTCTGTACAAGTCATTAATAGGGGACTGCTGAGTTTAAGCGTTAGTTCCTCGCTATACGATTGACGACACCACATCCACAAATATCCGGACGGAGAAATAAGCAGCCCTAACCTGCAGCTTCTGACTACACCTGACAGGAGAAGGCATCATTGAGATATCACCATGTCAGGTGAATACATTTTAATAATGATGATCTTTTGAAAAAATATTTGTGTGATATGTTGTGATGCTTGAGACTTCATACATTGTGGTTATAGGCCCGTCCGTTTTCAATTTAAATCTAAATACTAAAATGCAATAGCCTATAGGCTACTTCATAATTTCTTTAGCTTTCTATTTGGATCTTTATTAAACAACGAAATTGCGAAAATGAATAAATATATATCATTAGTTATCAAACTGTTCTTTTTGTATTCATCAAATGCACAGCCTCCAAACACGTAGGCTATCTGCTATGGTAGACCAAATAACAGCAGTTCAAAGGAATTCAAATCTGAAGTAATTACCACTTCAATCACTTAGAAACCTAAAAGAATCTTATATGTGGAACACATGTAGAATTCATCACAAATACTGATATCATAAGCCAAACAGGCTAAATAAAATAGAAGCTTTCAGTGCACCTGCTAAAATTGGCAGGAATATGATGTTCAGTTCAGCAAGTTGACTGAATAGGCATGTAACCTCATATAAACCACTTTCACACCTTTGTTTGAAATTGTGTGAAAAGTCCCTTTTTAAAAATGTTTGCATTATTTTGTCTAGCTGTCAAAAATGTTTCCAGGGAATAAATTAGCATAACGTTAGCTGTAAAGACCAGCAGGTGGCGCAATAACCTCCATTATCCATTGACTTTAAGGGGTTATTCACTTCCAGAACTCAAATGATGATTGTTACAACCCCTGGCAGATAGTGTTGTTGTTTTTTAATTTGCAGATAGATTAGGTACATTTTATTGTTGTTTTTGTTTTGTTTTATTTCTGTTTTGTATTTCAGCCTTTACACTAATAGGGCTACAGTGAAGTTAAATGAACTAGTCTTTGTGGAGCTCACAGCACCACATTTAAAAGTTTGCACAAAAGTTTGACATTTAAAAACACTGTCGTTCCATAAACAGGGGCCAGAGTAGTAGAAAAAAATAGCTCCTATGAAACCGGTTGGGATGATAAAACGTAAATTCCATTCACTTCAACAATCAGCATTTGTTTACCGGCAGGTTACCTGACTGTTTTAATGTGTTTCATTATACTTGAATGTGCAAGAATTACAATGTAAGTAAATTAATTAATTACAAAATAAAGTAAGATGTAGGCTAAATGTTGAAATTTAAAAATAATTGTCTGTCTGCAGGTGATGAAGAAAATACCACCGTGTATGATTATTCATCTTATTATGGCGGAGATGTGCAAGAATTCATGCTTTGCAGCTACCATCATGTGGGATATTTTGGCAGGGTGTTTCTGCCCACTCTCTATAGTTTGGTTTTCATCTTCGGCTTCTTAGGTAAGTATGTGTGAGTGTTTGTGTGTGTGTGTGTGTGTGTGTATAAGTGTGTGTGTGTGTGTGTGTGTGCGTGTGACAGAGAGAGCGAGAGAGAGAGCATAATTCACAAAGCCAAAATGCATCTGATGCACAGTATTTTCAAAGATGTAATGTTCGCCCCCCCTCTCTCCAGGTAACGGCCTAGTGGTGTGTGTCCTGGTGAAGCACAGAAACCAAACCAACTTGACAGACATCTGCCTTTTCAACCTGGCTCTCTCCGACCTCTTCTTCGTCCTCACGTTGCCTTTCTACTCTCACTACTCCGTGGTCAGCGAATGGACTTTCGGAGACTTCATGTGCAGCTTCATCGCTGGTCTCCACAACATCGGGTTCTTCAGCAGCATCTTCTTCATGGTTGCCATGACGCTGGACCGCTACGTCGTCATCATGCACGCGCACACCTTGGCACGATATCGCACCCTGAGGAAATGCATTGCTCTGACCGTGTTCGTCTGGATGATCAGTTTGAGTGTCTCCCTACCGGCTTTCATCTTCACAAAGGTGACAAACGAGTCTGGCGTGGAGCGTTGTGCCTACCTCCCGGAAAACGAGGGGTGGGAGACTTACAACCTCTTCGCAACAAACATGCTGGGTCTCGTGATTCCCTTGTTGGTGATGGTAGTTTGCTACTCCAGGATCATCCCCACGCTGGTGAACATGAGGACTGCAAAGAAGCACCGGATTGTCAAGCTGATCATGACCATAGTGGTTGTCTTTTTCTTGTTCTGGGCCCCATATAACATTTGCCTTTTCTTGAGGTTTCTGAAATCTAAAGGTAAATTGTTGCTTAATTGCGAACAGGAAGGGCAGTTAATGGTGTCAGTAACAGTGACTGAGGCCTTTGCCTACACTCACTGCTGCCTGAACCCCATAATATACGCTTTTGTGGGGCAAAAGTTTATGAAACGAGCCGTGCACCTGCTGAGCAAATGGGTGCCAGGGATTCACTTCAGAGATTTGTCAGACAGCTCATTCAGGAAGAGCTCAGTCATGTCCAGGTCCTCGGAGGTCACCTCCACTTTCATCAAGTAGGAGGTGGAAATCAGAGTAATGTGTTTTTAAATCACCTGCAGAGCGTGGCATGCTTTTATCCTGGTAGCCTTGTTGTTACTGCCAGCCATTGTTCACTTACTTGTCACTTACCAGAAAGTGTCATTAATCAGCAATGTGCTGTACCCGTGGGGGAGAACGGGTATGATTGTAACAGGGGGAGAGTTGCAACAACACCAATTCCACCAATTAGAGATAAGATAGAATAGATAGAATTTATGTGATCATTTCAGTATTTGCCTACATCCTTCCTGATCAGACATGGTGGTTATCAAATCTGGAAACAGTTATATTCAGACTATATAGAGAAAGAACTGATTTTGAGGTCAGAAAGTAAATTTTTGACCAAGACTATTTTTTGTTTAGTACCTTTACTATTAAAGAAGATAAAATTGTTTAATGTATATTAGATTGAAATCAAATTGTAGTTTCTTAAGCAACAAATGATGCTTGTTTCCTTTCTAATTTCAAACTACTATTTGAACTACCATACTACTAATGTAGCTAGGTTCACATTGGCTGAGGGTAGGTTGTAACACTTTTAAAAAGTGTTACAACCATCCATTACACATAAAACTATGGACTTTCTTGATTTTAATATTTTACAGAGTGCCCTTTGCAGTCTTGGCCAACCAAGCCTGCACTCCAGGGTTACCAGCATTCATTTGTCAGCTCTATGACCAGTACTTCCCATTCACTGTTGTTCCGGTCATCCCATTCACATGTGGCTCAGGAGGTAGAGCGGGTTGGCCGTTAATCGGGAAGGTTGGGGGTTCAATCCCCGGCTCCCCCAGGCTGCATGTGAATGTTAGTTTCTGTTTGAGCACTTAGGCTCAGTGTGTGAAAGGTGAATGCAGAAGTAGTGTAAAAGCGCTTTGAGTGGTCGAAAAGACTAGAAAGGCGCTATACAAGTACGGAGCGTTTAGATTTAGGCTACATATGTTAGCGTGTGTATCGACACTCAATCTTTTCCATACACCGTCTCTATAGATTGTGAGAAATTCCAGGGCGAAAGAAAAAGTCCAGGTGTGCCAAAGAGTAAAATCGAGAAGTACTTGTACTGCGTACCAGTGAGAACCAGCTCACTTCAAGCACTGTGACTCTGACTAAGAATCCCTGAATTGAGACACAGCTATAGATGCTTTCAACGGTAACAACATAAACAAACAGTACTGCGCAAGTGCATTATTCTGGCCCAAACATAACTTCTGGTAGACTTCCACAAGCGGTCCATAACAAGTAGCTTAAATAACCTTAGCTGCCAGTTGATGAAAAGAAACTTTTCTTGGCCAAACTGAAGGTCACACTAAGAGACCCGTTGAACAAAAATTTGAGAGAAGAATGTTTTTTCTACTGACTTGTCTGATTTACTGTAGTTTGTCCCACAGAATGACAGCGTAACTAACTGGGGATCTCCGACACTGACGTTGGACGGATTTGTGCAGCGGTGTTCATGATGTAACCATTCAATACACAGACTGGTCCGCTGTCAATGTGTTTGCAGGAGAGAGATAGAGAGAGAGAGAGATGGGGAGAGAGAGGGAGCCAGTGAGAGGAGGTACTGAGCAAATATGCGCTGCGTTCAGCTCTGCAATCAAATAGCTACAAGTTTTCCCATCTTAACTAGAGGAAAAAAAACGGAAATCAACATGTGGCAGTCAGCGCTGATAGCGCTGTGGTGGACCGCCACAAATAAATTAACATATGGGAAACACTGTACTGGATATCTCTCACCGTATTATCCAGTAAACACGAACCCAGTGATAAACAAAAAGAACGGAAGTTAACTTCGGACCAGATGCATCACCTTGGCAACGCGTCCGATGAAAGCGTTGATACACACATTGACACATACAGACCCACACCAACTTTTTTGTTATAGGCTACCTAAGGATGTAATAAGATGTTCTTTAATTAAGTAGGCTACATTTTAGTAATATTTGTAAAAGTGTACTTTTAAGTAAATTTATTCTATAGATAAATTTACATTCACATACTGTAGGTGCGTGAGTCATCAGACATAGTCTGTTACAGTGAGAGAGAATCATTGTTCTTTTATGTCACTACCTGTTTTTCAAGCATATCATATGGTGTGGCATCTATTTTTGTTTCTTTTTTCTTATTGTTACAACCTACCCCGGTATTGGGGTAGGTTGTCACAAGGGAACCCAATACATTTCACATAAACTTATGAGGTCTGTGATCTTCTTGTAGAGGATCAAATTGGTGCCATTTGTAGTGAAAAAATGTGGGTAGCCTACTTTGTATAAAAGTTTGAGAACTCTAGCTACAAAAATCAGTGAGTTGCTGAAGCAAAAAGTGTTACAACCATACCCAGTCTCCCCTAAATATTACTATCTTTAGACCTTTCTGATTTCATTTGCTCCTTGAATTTCTGCTGAAATACAGTATTTCGTTCTGACCACAATTCAAGCTTGACCTGATTAGGTCACACTTCTGTATGCTAGAATGCCCCTCCTTTTCCTGCTGACATTGGAGAAAATGCAGTCACACTTAAAGTCGTAGCCTACATCTTGACTGAAAGCATGATGCTCATAACCACGGAGTTTCTTTACCTGTGCCTAATGTGTTTAAAACATGTCCTTTTTTTCCTTTTTCACACATTGGTTGATGAGTGTGCAAGTTGGTGAAAATAACATTCATACCATATGGAAAAGCTTTTTTAAAGAGACAAAATGATATTTTACAACATGGAATTGTTTTTATCACTTTGATTGTGGAAAAGGTTTGTTCTTTCCAAAGTTTGGCAATGAATCAAAGCTACAAAAGGTACAACCAACCAGTATTTATGTGGCATATTTCACAATTTGACGTCATTATTCATCATGGCATCTGTAACTAATTTTGGCTTATAATAATAATAATAATAATAATAATAATAATAATAATAATAATAATAATAATAATAATAATACACAACTGTCACTGTTCAGATTACATTACATTCATTTATCTTTTATTTGAAGCTACTTACAATTGATATATATCTCAGAGCTCACACACCGCTGGAGCAACTAGGGGTTAAGTGTCTTTCCGAGGGACACACACACACACACATATTATGTATATATATATATATATATATATATATAATTATTATTATTATTATATTAACATATTTCAGCTTGACGCTTAACTCTCTATTGCTGCTTTTTTTTGTTTAGCATCCTGCGAAATGTATACATTGTTTCCTTTGTGTTCTGCTAACAGAAATATGGGCCTATTCAATTGTCCCTGGTGTGTAGGCTAATACTTTTTGTATTAATATGTATTAATTAAGTTATGCTTTGCGAGGTGTTCAAATATCCTATGTTGTGAGTAGCTCTTGAACCTCCCAGGTCATTTTCTTTTGTATTGGGCAGAGGTATTGGGTGGCCAGGTGTCAGTTTTTTTCATTAGGCCTATCCAATCAGTGCCAATCAGAAAGCAGTTTTGCAGCCGGGTTTTGAGGGGGCTCGACTTAAAAAAGGGAAAACCGGAAAAGAAACGGAGATGAGAAAAAAAAGAAGATGAAGCCGAGGAAAGAACGTAGATACAATCAGAGTTGTAAGAGGTTGTAAGTTCCGTAGCATTAATTGTCCTAAAACTTAAGAGCCAGAAGATTTTTTGTCAGTGTGAAACCTGTTAACACGGGAGAGTGAGCTGCATTTTGGAGCTAGTTAAATCGGCCACGGAGATTTAACTTAAGTGGAGCTAACGCCATAGCCACGTGCAAACTGCTAACTACATAGCCAGAAGTTTAAGCTAACGGCCTCTCTGCACTATAGCCAGTGTCGCAAGCCAAAGTTGTTAGTTGCTGTAAATACATCCCAAGTTTAAATTCTTGTAAAACCTCACCCATTCATTCCCCATGCAAATGAAAAAAGTGGAATTGAGTGGGAGAGCTACATTTGTAACATGTTATGATTTGATGTTGTGGTTTACTTTGTCAATGGAGATTATTATTAAAGTGTCACAGAGTACCAAAGGTCTGTACTTGTATAACGTTAGTGCCTTTTGTAAGGGCAGAAAATTGTATTCTTCTTACACTTATTATCCATTTATGCAAGTACTTATAATAGTGCTATTTTTCTTTTATGTCTTATACATTGTTTAAGCTTTTATTATTATTATTCTTGTTATTCTCATTCTGCTAGTCTGTCCACAGGTGTGTAGGGTTTAAGTCAAGGATGTGGAGTTGTTTTCTGTTCCTCTCCTGTTTTGTCTGGGAGCAGGCAGAGGATCTTTTTGTTCCCCAAAACATAGATACTCAGACTGTGTAAATGACTATGCACCCCTTTGTTCTGGGCCAGACGTTAGTGACTGTCTTAAGCTGATGATACACTGGACAACTTTTAGAGCAATCGTGCAGGGCAATGTTGTCGTCAGTGGTAATGAGTAAAGATTACTACCGTAATCCCCTTCCCCCACCACCCGCCCTGCACCGCCACTATCCATTTAAAACATAGTCAGACTTGCCTCTAGCAAGATTGCCCAGCAACATTGCTCAAAAAGTTTCCCAGTGTATCATCAGCCTTAGAAGACAGAACCTCTGGTCCAGCTGATTTTGTTGTAGTACTTCTCTGTTTATTCTCTTTTGTTAAATAAATTCTTCAAAGACAACGGTTGGTTGTAACTCCATTATTTGCCTAATCTCTCACCAGGAATCTAAATTTCCACGACACCTTAGAGTATGAACACTTTGTGCTCATTTATACTGATATACATCTGAGAGAATCACTAATCACATAATTGGGTAGGCAAAAAAAGGCAGCTAGTTCTATTATTAGAAAACTATGGTATGAATTTCATTAAACATCAGCAAATTAAAGTATGTAGTACAGTTTTCAATGTACAGATCATTTATAATATAACATTTAAAGATTACATTTTGATTTTAAATCAAAAGTATGCACAAATATTAAAGTTTAAAATTAAATGTGAAATAAAAACCTCTGCAATTCCGGATGAGAAGTTCATGTCACCAAAGAAGTGTGCTTGAAAAGAACAAAAACGAAAAAAGCTCCTCATTAGAATACATTTTCCCCACAGCTCCTTTCTTGCCACATGTTAACACCTAAAGGGGCATTTCTCAGAAAACCACACTCACACCTCCATTTAACACAATGCGGAGGAAACAACAAAACCCAGAGTTCACCTTACCAGAAATGAGCTCTGCAGCAGGATTTGACACAAAAAGCGAGCAATGCAAGGCAGGATGGCATGTAAGCTTGCTGCGTAGCACGAGAACATACAAATTCAGGAGCAGTGATTTTGCCAAGCAATGTGGTAAGCGCATTGTAATTTTTAATTTTTAATTTTTAGCCGCTGTTTACTAGACATGTACCTCACCTCTTTCACCTCCTACACCTACAAGCACAGTGGGTAGCTGAGGAATAGGTGTGCACGTGTGTGTGTGTGTGTGTGTGTAAACTATGTCAGCCACAGGAAGTAAGGGTCTGCATGGGTGTCAAAGAGGTGGTTCTGTATATCTCGATAGTGAGGAGAAAAAAAAGGTTTGAGATGTGGTTTAAAAGAGATGACATAAATTTGATTATGGTCAGAATAGCAGGAAGTTGGTGATATTCAAAGACTCATATGTCTAAATGGTTGTTGAAAATTATGCTTGTTCCTCTGACATTACAGTGTATTCAAATGGAGAAAAACTTAAATAATTGCTGAGGATTTCATTCAGATTTGGAGAACTGCCTTTAAGTCTGGAACAGCATCTGTTGGACTCAAAGGATTTGATTCAGAAGCCTTTCAGACGTGACTCACTAAATGATGATTATATTTGAAAGGTTCAAATTAAAGGGTGGGAAAGTCCAGTACCATCTCTGGATTTACTCACATCTGCATGTGAATGTTTATCATATAATTGCTTCTATCTTTCTCGAGAAAATGTCAATTGTGGAACACAGTTCACTGATGATGGTGTGGAACGTTGTGCCTATCATAATAAGGAGAAAATCTTCATCTACTCGCTCTGTTTTTTGAAGGTGTGACTTTTTTTTACAAACACTTCAGAGCAAATGAAGAGAAGAAATTTTAGAAGAAAATAGAATCAGGAGTTAGAACATCTCATCATTGAAAAAGTAAGTAGTAGTACATTGATTTTCATATTTAAATAATTCAGCCAATCTAGCTTCACATTAAAGTCAATCTTATGTGAAGAATTTATAAAGATCAAAAATTGACTCGCACCTGGGATTGTCAGATGTTCATATTTTTCTGCCGAACATGGTATACAAGTCCCTAAAGGATATAAACAACAAAATAAGTTTTCAATGAGTATAACATGGTATTATGTAAATTGAGTTTAAGACTGCTTGTTGATTCTATTGTTTTGTGTTGTTTTCACTATGTCATTTGTTAATGGAATGAAGGTGTGGGAAGAACACGTTAAGATAAATCACACCTCTCCCTGAAAAGCTCCAAGTTGTGGTGGGTTTTAACATGAGAGCATGTTGCAACAAGTCTAACGGCTTGGGCGATTATTTTAGTACAGAGTTGTACAACCACAACTTAACGCCTTACATGAAGTTCACGTGTGCCTCAAATGTAATTTTTGTTGTCATTTTTGTTAGGTTAGTGGAACTCATGCCTCACATGGACCACAATGGTTTTCAACTTTATTGTGTCAGTCTAGATATTTTGTACTTTGTGTGGTTTTGTAATGTCTGATTTAATGTCTCACATCTTCTAATATCAACCAATCTAAAATGTCTTTACCCATGTAATCCCACCGTGTTCTGTTCCTCCTCTCGCAGCAGGATGAACACCTCAGAAGGCTTCGCATACTATGGTTATGAAGATGAATATTATAACAACTGCCTTCAGGAACCCAGTCAAGATTTGTCTGATGGACCCATGGTCCTGCCGGTTACATACTACGTGCTGTCTTGTCTGGGTCTGCTAGGTATGTTAAAAAAGGCCCGGATCTTAAAGAGAAAAATATGTATCACTTTTCATAAACCTAAATCTACATAATGACTAATAACTGGAAATTCCACAGGCAACACCACAGTTCTCTGGGTTCTCCTCCGGTACATAAAGCTGAAGACTATGACAGACATTTGCCTCCTCAACCTGGCCCTGTCTGACCTCATACTGGCTGGGTCTCTGCCCCTCTGGGCATACAGTTCCCAGAACCTTGCATCATGCAAGCTGATTACAGGAGTCTATCAGGTGGGTCTTTATTTTTATTTTTATTACTTAGAACACAAAACAATGACAAATAACTCATTATTTCACATTAAAAACTCATACATAGGTATTACTTAGGAAGAAAAATTAATAAAGACTTGCAAATTACTAAAAAATTATTAAAAGACACTTCCTCCAACATTTAGACGATTACTTTTTCATGTGCAATGTTTTTGGTAAGGTGTGAAAAGCTGATGATTGGGCTGCTACATTCACACCCTAAAAAAACACTGCTTCTGAAATGTCAAATTTGTGAGTAGTTCTCTTTCGTTTCTTTAGCAGTATGTATTTCTTGCAAAGCGCGAAATCACAAATTCACATATCTCTCTACTAAACACAAAATAAGTCTAGTTTTTTTTCACAAGGCGGAAGATATTCTGCCAATAACAAAGGTGAGATCTGGTGCTGTCAGGCGATGTGTGAAACTGCTGCTGTGTAATGTCGGCTGTGTTAAGAACCTCACTGAGGCCTGAATGTCACCTAATGTCACATCCTGTTCTGACTTTGCTTCCCATCTGCTCCTCTGAACAGCTGGGTTTCTACAGCGGGACTTTGTTTGTGACCCTAATGAGTGTGGACCGCTACCTGGCCATCGTTCACGCTGTTGCAGCCATGCGAGCGCGGACACTTCGCTATGGAATCACAGCCGGCATCACTACCTGGGTTGCATCTGTCATCATGGCAATGCCTCAGGTGATATTTGCCTCCTTGGAGATAAATGCGGATGACAATAGCTCCCAGTGCCAGCCACTATACCCAGAGAATAGGCAGGAGTTTTGGAAGATGCTGCGAAACTTCAGAGAGAACACAGTGGGCCTTTTTGTGTGCCTCCCAATCATGATTTTCTGCTATGTGAAAATCCTTGTTGTGCTGTCCAAGTCCAGGAACTCCAAGAAGGCCAGAGCTGTAAAGCTGATATTCACCATAGTGTGTGTGTTTGTGGTGTCCTGGGTCCCCTACAATGTCATCGTTTTCCTCCAGACCCTGCAGCTATTTGGACACCTGAACAACTGTGAAGCTTCACAAACCATCAATTCTGCCATGGTCTTTGCTGAGATCATCGCACTGTCTCACTGCTGTGTAAATCCAGTCATCTATGCATTTATAGGGGAGAAGTTTAGGAAGTCACTGGGCAAGTTGCTGACTAGATACTTTGGCTTGAGTCACCAGACTTTCAGAGACACCACAGATAAAGAGACTTCCAACACTCCTGTACGATCAGATTATTAGAAAATGACAAACACACATGGCTTCTCTGGTAGTAGTGGGCGCATGTGTGACGCAATGATGCTTCTTTTTAAATCAGAAACTGTCAAAGTGTGTGGTGTGTGTGGTGGTGTGTGTGTGGTTGGTGCTTCTAAGATCTGTAAAATGTAAGGGAATGCTTTATTTTAAAAATGTATAGAATTTTATTAAGCATTTATTCAAAACATGTACAAAGTATATTAGTAACTACATTGCTTTTAAGGAAAATAAAGAAAATAAAACTTGATTGGTCATTATTCCTTTTTATAAGTGAAAAAAAAATGTTTAGATCTTTGAACTGTGAATTTTAAACAACTGGTCCGGCCTGTATGTGTTATGTGTGTGAAATTCAGTGGTGCATCACCATGCATGAGATGGAGGTAATGAAACCATTTCAGGCAGCCATTCTTGGCAGATTGTAATTATTTGACAAGAAGTGCGCAGAGCAGAAACCCCATGTCATTTAACAACGACCTACTTGACAAACAAGCCAGTGTTTGGTCATCCACGCCTACAATTTAGCTACTAACTGAATTAATGATGCATTAAAACATGATATGTAATGTATATATAGTAACATCTCAGTTTTGGCCCATGATATTAGTCAGAACTTTTCCCTGCACAGAGAAAGTAATTTGCTTCCTATATACTGTGCTGCTTTGAAACCACCGTGAGTCTCAGATGCACTGGTGGCTATGACAGTCACTTCCTCCAAGCATGAAAGCACAAACATGCACAGAGAGATGAAGCAATTTAATGCTCATAAGTCACTAAAATTGTTTTAATGACCTTTGGTAAGAGGAGGGAACAGATTTACGCTCATTTCTGGCCATCAGAAGAAATCAGTGTATTCAGTATCAGTATTTAATCACAATAAATAACATAATTTTACTCACATTAAATTCCCCATTGTACCAGCTTTCAAAAAAGGAATATTGACTGCGAATTGATTAATTTAGTCTTAGTCTGGAGGTTGCTACAAAGTTCTTGACTAATATAGAGTGGATGTTTATTTCATCCACACAAACTCATAACCAAACATTTTATAAACTACAACAAATTGCCCTTTGGGAACTGCAACCTATCAGCTTGACTCTCCCCTGAACCCTGCGAAGTTTGCCTCTGAATCCCAGCCTTGTCCATTGCTTTCACACTCACCTTCCCGTGATGCTCCTTGACCCTTACAAATACACAGTGCAAATGGTAAATAGTGAATTTGCAAGGGATGTGATGAGCACACACACTACTTTCATATTATAGTGCAGTAATAATAATATTGCATATTTGTATTTTAATGTATGTATAATTATACATTGAGGTCATAGTAACCACCCCATCACAAAGATTTTGCAAACATATATGGTGGTAGATAGAAATTTGTATTTTTTTTTATCAAAGGTAAAGAGTAGAAAAGAAACAAACAAAAAAACTTTATATAAAATGTTTGAGGTTGCTGACAGTAGATATGTACACATGATTATACTAGCTCTTTATACATAGTGTTGTCCATTATGCCTTCCTCTTTCATACATTTAGACAAAACTAAAGACATTGGTGGCTCTCTTTCCCCTGGAGATGACTGTGTAACACTGGCCATTAACAAGTACAGGCTGAGGAAAGTATATGCCAACTCTGCCATTTTCTTATACCTGACCTTTGTTTATTGTAACTGAGAACACCAGCCTGACAAAGAATTTTCACCAGACAATAGTGTAGGGAAGCTGATTATTTCAGTCATGGTGAGGAATCCTTGGTAGGAAGACCTTTTGACCTCTGTATGTCCATACAGAAATCTTGTGCTCCTCCACAATGCCCATCATCACCACCATCCTGGTTCTGTTTTGTGAGTCCAGTCAGGACCTGCTTGCAGGTTCCTAAGCAGCATGATTGGAGCTCGTCAGGCAGTGTATCCTTGTGATTGTTCTTGTGGGTGACATTTGGATGCAAGTTGTGGGTCCTTTCTGCTTTTTTCATCAGGTCATATCAAATCCTTGGTTTCTGAGGGCTGGACCTTGTATTCCATTGTTCTCCAGTGATCATCAATCATCCTGACACTGATGAACCTGGATATCTAATCCCTGTTTTCAGTGGTGACAGTGCTGACGTCAACTCCCTTGTGGACATACCTGTAGTTACTTGATGGTATGTAAGGAGCCAACATTATGTGGGTCCTGTACTTGAGGAGGACCAGGTGTTTCAAGACATGACGCACTTACTGTCAAACACAAAGCCGTTCTTATTTATGGTGTGACCACTGTTTGGTCTTCTGTAATGAGCCATGTCCATTGTGAGGAGCCAATGTTGTATGTAGGGGTTAGGGTTACAATTTTGGATTTGTACATGCACTTTAAAATGATTTATTAAAAGCTTCTTTCTTTTCACATTTTTGTCACAGCATTATGTCGATATTAATATCAAAGTAGGCTATATATTAACTTATTGGGAGAAAACAAGTAGTTCTGTGTAAAGTCTGACATTAAGCACCCCCATGCAGCAAAAAAGGCATGATGCTTGTGTCATAATGCCTCTGCGAAAAATTAGACAAAAATGAGATTGGCAGTTGAATAAGGCACCTTTTATTGAAGCATCAAATCTTCGACTATTTGCGGTCACCGCTATAGCGGTTGAGCGGTACACTTTCTTGTATACCTCATTAGATATTGCTTTCATGGCATTGTGATGGAAATATGATATTTTACTGTGTTTACTGTATTTAAAAAAATATTTGTACCAGCTAAAGTCATGTTTGAAGAGAAGGGAAGGGAAAGATACAGAAGAGCATGCAGCCTTGTCCAGAAAGAAAAAAAAGAGATGAAGATGTTGCTATATCAACTAGAATTAAGGGAAAGTATAAAGACTTAAAACAGAACATTTAACTAAATAAAATAAGGAAAAAGGAAACTGTTAAAAAGACATCATAAGAACAATCTAGCACATTGTCTCTTCTTTAACTGAGGTACACAAGTAATGGAATCCATTCCAGCTGATCCAGTCCTGGACTCCGCTCCTCCTCCTCCAATGTGCTCCAGTCCAAGATCCAGCCCAGGATGCTGATGTTAATACTTATAACATAATTTTAAATGGAATATTTGGTATTTGGAACATTGTAGAATCAAGGGCTCAGGTGATGGCCTCAAATGCAATTGGAGCAGTGTGGACCGTTCATCAAAGGATGCCACAATGACTGAACAAAGACAGCTGAGGAGCAAACCAACTGAAACAATACCTCCACTTTCGACACCTGCAAGAGTTCTACAATATCAACAATATACTTCACTTCAGCTTCAGAAGAAAGTAGGCAGGAGCACAGAATGGACACAGTACATGTCATCACTGGATAATTGCTGCCTGTGTGATGCAGGTCAGTCACAACAACATGTTTGCATACAAGAACAGATCATGTAGAGCTCTTCAAGTTCACATGATCATCGCCTTATGGTCACAGCGGCCTGATATAAAGGTTATTGGAAAAGAACGTGTTCTTAGCCAGACGAGGCCAGAAATTGCTGTAGCAGTAAATATGCCATATTTCACAGCATCTTACTGACAGACAAGAGGGAAAAAGAACCCTTGAACTTGTTCCTGTAATATCTTTTACAAATCATAGTTAAAACATTAAACTGTGACCTCATGTCTGAGGTGTAACCTGAATGAGAGTCTATAGCTATAGTTAACACAAAGTTTGATTTGATTGATTTTTTGATGATTTGATGATGATTTTAAATACTATTTACTAAAACAAGAAGCGTTTGGAAGTATTAAACATGTTTTCTTTTTGTTCACTGCTACAAGGTGGAGGGACCTGTACGCACCCACATTGTCAAAAAAAAACTGTGATGAAGGCCGACCAACAGAGCAACAGAGTGGTGGTAAATCCATCAGTGCACCTGCGAGCACTACAGGTTTCAAAGCTTCACATTATTAGTTACATCAAGACCACACATTTCTCTCTCTGTGATTTGGCAAAGGTCTGTTTTTAAATTTGTACGCGCAGCTGGTTGCTTTCTGCTCTGCAGTCCATCACAAAAAACAAGCTGAGATGACCATTGTGTTGCTAAAGTTGTTCGCCCACAATGATCACACACAAAGCTAGTCTGTCTGTCTCTACTTGCAATTTGAATAGACAGAATAACTTATCTGGGAATCAGATAAGTGATCATGATGGGAGTAAATCTCTCTCCCAATGCATACAAGCCTTTTCATCTATTCCAAAACCAATCACCATAAAGAAAGTGTTGATGATTTTATAGACAAGGGATCCCATTACTAAAAAAGGATGAACAGAGAGAAAAATCTCGTTCCC
Organism: Lepomis macrochirus; assembly: GCA_024633595.2. Lineage (NCBI taxonomy): Eukaryota > Metazoa > Chordata > Actinopteri > Centrarchiformes > Centrarchidae > Lepomis > Lepomis macrochirus. Next base: position 24,083,574 of record JALXJV020000015.1, on the reverse strand, counting down.
ATGATTCGTGGTAAACTAACAGTGCACTTGACTGACTTGAACTGACAAAGCTGAGCTGACAGAGCCTCACTTACTGAAATGGCTCTCTGTAGCCTGTACTTGGGGACTGCAAAGACCTGGCCTAAGATTGTTGACCAAAAGACGATCCCATGCCCAGTTTTGACACTACATCTTGGAAGCAAATACCTGGGGCTTATTGTCATGTTGCTTGCTATGTCTTATGCTGGATGTTTCTTTGTGTGCTGCTGCCGTGTTGATGATAAAATGTGATGCACGCTAACAGATTGACCCCATTTCCACAGGAAAAAAATGATGCCTGCTCATTCCTTGTTGTTTGATGTTTAAACATGGTCCAGAGTTTTGCCCATGCACTCTCCTCCACAGAGAAAAGGGGGAACTGAATGCAAAACTAAGTCACTCAGTGGTAGAGATGGAATGTGAATTTGATATTTTACTGTGTTTACTGTTTCACCTTGCATGCATTTCACCTTGCTGTGTGTTTTTTTTCTATTGGTGGTCATTTTATTATGTTACAGCTAGGTGAAGTTTCCCATGGGAAAGATGCTCGTTAGAGAGTTTTCTTATCCCTAAAATAGCTAAATAATATAAAGTCACCTGTTTCTTCACTGGCTCTTGGTCTTACACTGCAAACTATTTGCACTCCGTATGTCTGCATAGCCTTTTGCAAAGAATAAAACCCTTAAAAGACATCTGGATTGGACTCATTATTTCAGAAGACTCACTAAAGGACATATTTCCATTACAGCATCAACCATAGCTACTAGGTTGAGTAGGTGACAAGCACAGCATTGGTGCTTTGGGAGGTGGAACTCTAAACAATCATCTTCACTCAGAAGTGCTGACACATCATCATCTTCCCCCAAATTTCAAAATCAGACTGGATATCCTTAAGGGCACTTGACAGCTCATCAATAATGAAGTACAGATATGTGACAATTCTACTTAGATACAGTAACAAAGTATTGTACTTTGTTACGTTACTGGTCAGTCGTATAATTTCCTCCAAGCACGAAAGCACATAGAGCTCTGCAAATCTCTAGCTTTGTGTGGCTTGCTGGTCTGGTCAGAGACATCATGCATTTTTATGAGCTAGCATATGTGGACTTGTGGTTCTGTGTATCCGCACCGTGACACTGTGGGCTAACATGAATGTTTCCAAAGCATTTTCAGAAAGCAACACGTCATATAGGTCTCATATGCAAACCCACAAGCCCAACTAAGTTTGGTTAGGGGAGCACACTTCTCACACTCACAGCTTGTCTTTCCTGGTGTGCAAACATATTTTACGTCTGCAGTGCCTAATCATTTGATTTAATCTTCCACCTCTGCATCTCTCGATCCAGATTGAACACCACTGTCAGATATCTTGATAACAGCACTGGCAGGTAAAGTTTTTTTTAAATTTACTTTATCCAATAGGTCTATTTCTGATTAATCATCAGGATGTAATACAAATACACTAACATTTTTATACTACTGTGTCTTTATTAAAGTCAAAGTTAACAAAGGCATAATGCATACAGATACACAGTATAGTCACCCTGATTAGGTGTACAACTGTTTGAATAGATGATTACTGAAGAATCAACAGGTTTTGAAATGCATAGATTAACTCTAATCATAACTGAGTCAGTCTAGAGAATAGGTCATTATTACAAGAGATTCAGTTGTGGTCTCTTGAGGTATCATCTATGAGAAGCACTATACAATTTGTCCTGCTGATAACGTTTAAAGACACAGCAAGGACTAGTTTGATGCTGACTTTTTAAAAGAACCCAATAATTGGGTCATCTTATGCTTGTCTTGCATTGGGTCCATTAACCATCTATCTTATTCACACAAAATAGCTCATTCACAAAAATCAAATTGCCTTATTCTTGAATACTTAAAATTTTGCAGAAACAATTATAGTATCATCAAGTTGTAGACTAAAACAAAAATAAAATATTAAAAAGCACTTAAAACAGTGGGATAACCCTATTCTGTATCATGCATTTCCATAGCTGTCAGAGAGCCCTTTATCCAGAATCATCTTCTTCACTTATACAGTTATAGTTAAAGCCACGCTGGCTGCATGCAGGGTGCCCTGTTGTTGTTAAAACTAAAGTAAAGGATTCTGCTGGGGAACAGGCTACACCAAAACAACATGCAAGGCTCAGACTAGACGATAACAGCGAACTAAAAAAATTATAAACTAACCATCCAAAAATAAAAGCAAATCAAAACCACACAGGACAAGCAAATACAAGTAAACTATAGAGGTTTTAACTGTAGTGTGGCTAGTGATCCACACCGAGGTCTTACTCCTGACTTTTCTCGAACTCTAAGGCTGTCTGTCTCTCTGGTATCTCGCTCTCCTTCCGTTCCTCTGCCCCCCTCCTTTGTCTGCCATTGCCTTATAAGGAGCGTCTGGCGGAAGAACCCCACATCTCATTCACCCTAGTGGTGGTCTATGGACACTCATACACAGTGTTGGGCAAGTTACTCAGAAATTGTATTATGTTGCTAGTTACTTATTACTCCTTAAAAAAGTAGGCTAATATAATTACATTACTTATTACTGGGTGATAAAAGTAACTAGTTATGTTACTCGTTAAGATAGTATATTACTTTCACCACCCCCACCACCCCAACACCCAAATAAAGCAGTCTTTTCTGACTTTAACTAATAGCCTATCATCTTCATAACAGCAACAAAGAGTATGGTTTTACAACGTTTATATAACGTTTTTTAATGCCACCGGCTGAAATAAAAAAAAAAGTAAAGCAAGAAAATCCCAACTTTTGAACTACTGTTTTTCTGCACATGCATATATTACCAGTATTCATGCTTTTACAAAACATAATGTTGCATTCCCGACAAGCGGGATGCACCCCCGCAGTCTTAAAGTCACTAGTAGTGGTGGCCGGACTATCACATTGCTTTAGCAGATGCTTCAATAAATTAGATGCAGAATTGGTCGCTGTTGAAAACTTGCTGCTGGTCGCACAAAGTTTCTGCATCTTAGACTGTGGCACAATGATGGTGATACTTACAGCTGTTTAAACACCTATCTCCCTCGTTCTCCATTCTTTCTTTAGCTTTTCAGCTAACAGCTTACTTAAACAAAAAAAGGTCCGGTGCCCTGCAGACTCTGGACGATTTGACCTAAAATCAAAATCACAATTGATTCAACATTTTATTTACGATTAATGATGATTCTTATTAATTATTATTTTTGTATTTTGGCTCTTTGTTACTTTTTTTTTGCCCTCTTCACTGACAAGGTTTGTACTGTAAATATGCTCAACTATGAAAGATGGGTATTTTTTTCAAATAACAGATGTCAAACATCGATTATCTAAATTTTAATTAATAACATAATGTTGACAGAAAGTAAGAGGCAGAACTTCTTACAGTGCAGTGAAGTGCAGTGCCAGACAGGCTATTGCATGCACATAACAAACACATTCCTCTATATTCGGTGCATCACCGCTGCTGAATGAATAAGCACTGCTACTAACATTTCATATGATCATTAATATCAATGCGCAACTAATGATTTTCTCTTGCACACTGTGGTAGCACGGTAAGACTCAACGCTTGGCTAGCTTCCTCTTGTCATTCTTCAGAGGATCTATGTGACAGGTATTGCTATAAGAGCAGTGGAGTTGGGCCTGTCAAGGGCAGTACAAGTTAGTGCAAACATCTCCCTATGCTTCAGACACTGGTCAGGTCACTCACCTGGTCGCTAGGAGGTACGGAATGCTTTGCTGACCTACTGGTTCCTGGTTCTGTCCTTGGTGCACCTGAACAACCCCTACCTATACTACCCTGGGGTCTACCTTGGGAAGGAGACATCTGGACCCTCGCAAACACTCGCTGGGTTGATTGCTTACATTGTGTACACTGTGTAGGGAGATTGGGAAAGGATGGTTATTACATACACGCAGCAGTGTTTAGTTAGCCCCCAAACAGTCATCCTTCATGATCACAACACCCCTGGATGGCACAGCCACCCCCGCAGTCTTAAAGTCAGCTACATGTAGCCCAACAAGGGGATGTTTAGTACCTTGGTAGCACGCAGAGTCAGTCATGGGGAGGTCGCCATGGTGCTGCTTTCAGCCATTTGCCTCATTAAGGTCTAGCACTGAAACACTCTGTCAATATATATATTTTTTGCAAGTTAGACAGTGTGCGGGAGTTTTCTTCATTGCTGCTGTCAGCCAAGAAAAGGTCTGTTACACAGGCTGCATTCAAAGTGCAACTAATGATTTTCTCTTGGAACCCAGTTTCTATTAAACAGTCGACCTCTAAACTATCTACTTTGACCTTTGCTTGAGGGAAGAACCTCCCTGTAGTGGCCATCCTAAACAGGTGATTAGGGTCATTGGGGGGTACCAGCCCCACAGTGTCCAGCTAAACTACAAAAAACAGATGAAGTCGCTTTGCAGGTGCAACAGTGCTTACTATGCCCTACTTCTCCACATTGGTTGCATGTGGGCGACCATCTTGGTCCCACTGGAATCTGGAATGACTCACGGGGGGCCTATAATAAAGGTTCATGGGAATTAGTAAACCCCAGATTTTTGTTTTTATTGTATTTTGGAAAATATCCCAACTTTTCTGGCAAAGGGTTTTGTAATATCTCCCTTCTCATAATATCATCCAAACTTAACTGTGTTTAACAAAAGTTATCCCTACCTGTTCTGTTCCTACACTCGCAGCAGTATGAACACCTCAGAAGGCTATTCATACTCAGAGAGTGACTATGATTTTCATAACATCTGCATTCAGGATCCCAGTCAGAGTCACCTGATCGATCCATAGTCCTGTCCTATATTATGTGCTGTTTTGTCTAGGTCAGTTAGGTATGTTAAATAAGCTCTGAATCTTAAAGAGAGAAATAAAAATGTATCACTCTTCACAAATCTAAACCTAAAATAATGACTAATAAAAGAATTGATTTCACAGGCTACTCTCTGGGTTCTCCTCCGGTACATAAAGCTAAGGACTTTAACAGACATGTGCCTCCTGGACCTGGCCCTGTCTGTCACCACAGGGGTAAACCGGGGCGAAAGTAACAAGGCAATTTTCTCAGAGCCTTGACTGCATTTGCATTCCAAGCTGTGACAGCAACTTCAGCACGCAACCCTTGATGGAGCTGATTTCAGACCTTCACATGATTTCGTCATCGTTTCCCACAACTGTCTTCAGAAACTTTTGGAGCATGGCAAGTAAATTTCTGAAGCGGTACTGTTTTTTCGAATTACAAGTTGTGTCTCTCGTTTCATGTGCCACAGTAATGATTTATCTACAGGTTATTTAGTGCTTTAATTAACACACCTTGAAGTTTGTCCTGTCAGAGTTTTTTAGTGTAAAAATTAGGGCCGGGACTTTAACGTGTTAATTAAGATTAATTACGCAAAAAATAAATAACATAATTTTAACCACACTTATTTTTGCACCGCGGAACGTTTTTCAATGAATGAGTTTCGACGGACCGATTATACTGGAGCACCAACTAGCGTTCTTGACTTCCGACAACAACAAACCACAGTGAACATGAACGAAGAAGCTGACGAGACCGCTTTGCTTGGCCCCGTGGATGGGAAATTTTGTTTTAAAAAACGAAAGGATAGAAGTGTTGACAAGAGCATGGTTGTGTGCAAGCTATGCAACAAGGAATTTGCGTATCACCGCAGCACATCGAGCCTCAAATATCACCTCAACGCAAAACATATAGGAGTTAGCGTGAACGTTAGCCCGACTCAGAGTAAAGTTACAAGGACCCACACCCAACCCACACTCCACCAGATGACTGGTTTCAGGACCAGGGTAACTAAGTCCACATAGTTGTACAATCCAATAGCATATTTAGTAAATATGCATATTTAGTAAATATGCTATTGCTACACTTAAAGCCCCCCTCCAACCAGTTTTAACTGCCGTTTTTGGTGAACGTTCTTTCTCAAACAGAGAATGGGGGTGTGGCTAATAGTCAGACGTAACATTACCATGACAACCAAAAACTGACCGTCGCTAACAATATGCTGTGTTAACATCACTACACTGTAAAGTTTAGTACACTATACTGTCTGGCAGGAGCAGCTGTTACTTACCCATGATAGGAACTAATGTGCGCGTATCAGCTGCTGTCACGCACTGCACACGATAACTCCCACTACGTTTTATAGTGCCCTTACTGAAGCGCGGGTGTGTGTGTGTGTGTGTGTGTGGGGGGCATTGGTAAAACGTCTGTCAGTAAAATCCATGTTGCAGACTGTATATAAGACGGTGGCAGGTGAAAGTGCGACCCGTTTTTGTAAATGACATGATAAATTGGTTAGCTAGCTCACAACGATGTTTACCGGTTTGATGCTCTGACTTAACGAGGCGTGACAGTGCGCCTGCGCAAGAGTGGAGAATGACGTAGGACTTATGGAATTTACTATAGTCATACGTCACCACCCTGTTTTAACAACTAAGCATTGAGCACAAAATTAAGCTATTTGTCAAAAAATATTTGGCGAACTATGTGGGTAATCAACATTGTAAGTAAGTGACTCAGAAAAATATGAAATATCATAGAAATGTCAAAATACACTGGAGGTGGGCTTTAATGGCAAACATTGCACTGGTCTGCTGGACTGAAACAAATAAACAATATTTTGTTGATTAAGCTTATGTATTCAGTCATTATTCAATGGTATACTAAAAATCCATGTGAAAAAAATTACTTCTCACTGTTCTCAGGTCAAATATTTATATGCATTTAAAATGTGATTAATTTCGACTAATTAATTACAAAGCCTCTAATTAATTAGATTAATTTTTTTAATCGAGTCCCGGCCCTAGTAAAAATAAATCATGTTGATATGTCAGGAGTTCCTACTACAGTGACCACAAGTGTTTCTTTTGTCCCGCTGCTAATGTGGTGACTTTCTCTGTGTCGCAGCATGTATTGAAACATGTTTATGTTATATTATACCAACAGATTATGCCAGTGAGTGAGGGTCAGAAAGACAGACAGAGGACTGGTTCAGCCAGATGTTTTCATGCACATTTTGGAATTACATATAAAAACAGCTGGACAGAAACACGACTATTTTTGCATTATTTTGAGATTTTATATGTTCATATGTTTATATATTCATTTTCATATTGTTCATATTGTTGAAGAAATGTTTTATAAAATGGATTGACATTGCCAATAAAAACATTTTGAACAAGTATACGGTTTGGTTACTTAGCATTAGCTATGTTAGCTTGATAGTGTTAGCTATGTAGTGTGTGACTAAAACTAAGTGAGTGGTTGTATGCATGTTGACTGGTGAACCCAATAGCTCAGCCTCACGGACGATCTGCTGGCAGCTGGATTTCAGCTTCGTTGTATTTCTGCTGTCTCCACGTGTCATGTCATATGGCATAAGTCAGCTAATTTCTAAAACGTATGTCCGGTCAGGAAAAAGAATTTGAAATTGCCGTTTGGGAGGCATGGACAAACACCACTGGTGGTGGGGCAATTCTAGGATATGCTCATATGCGTCTTATTTGGGGGCTGGTGAAAACAACCTATGTTGTCGTTTAGGTTGGAGGACTGGAGGTGTGATGTAATTCTTTTTTTTTTCATTGAGTAGAAAGGTGTCAAAGTGTGTGGTGTGTGTGGTGTTACGCATGTGGTTGGTGCTTCTAAGATCTGTAAAATGTTAGGCTTTATTTTGAAATTTCATTAAGCATTTATTCAATGTGTTCAGTGCATATATAACTATATTGTTTTTTTAGTAAAGTAAAGAAAATAAAACCTGTTTGCTCTTTCCTTCCTCCTTATACTAAATGAAAAATATTACATCTTTAAACTAAATTTTAAACCACTTTCTTGCATTTATCTTGCGTTTATGTGTTATGTGTGTGAAATGTCACAAGGCTACCCCATCACCATGCATGAGATGGAGGTAATGAAACCATTTCCGGCAGCCATTCTTGGCAGATTATTATTATTTGACAAGAAGTGCGCAGAGCAGAATCCCCATGACATATAACAACAACCTACTTGACTAATGAGCCAGTGTTTGGTCATACACACCTACAATTTAGCTACTGACTGAATCAAAATGATGCATAAAAATGTCAAGGTCTGTGAAACACAACAGTCACGTCTCAATTTGAGACTTAGATATTAGTCAGAGCCTTTCCCTACACAGAGAAAGTAATTTGCTTCTTATACACTGTGCTGCTTTGAAACCACTGTGAGTCTCAGCAGCACTGGTGGTAGTGGCAGTCACTTCCTCCAAGCATGAAAGCACAAACATGCACAGAGAGATGAAGCAATGTAATGCTTAGAGGTCATTAAAATGGTTATAGCCAATGATCCTTGGTAAGAGCAGGGAGCAGATTTACAATCACTTCTGGTCATAAGAAGAAATAAGTGTTCACAAAAAGGAAACATTGAAAGCCAATTCATTAATTGTAATTGTTGAGCTACCATAATTCAGTCAGCAAAATTAGGAGGAGCTAATGACTGTCACTAAGACATTTTTTTAAAACTTCAAGTACTGCCTTTTTCATCTACGTAATATTGCAAAAATCAGGAACATCCTGTCTCAAAATGATGCGGAAAAGCTGCTTGAATAAGTCCATTATGACTCTTCAGCTGATGTTAATCATGATCATGATCATATTCGTCCTGTTTTAGCTTCTCTACACTGGCTTCCTATAAAATCCAGAATATAATTTAAAATCCTTCTGCTTACCTACAAAGCTCTTAATGGTTAGTCCCCTTCTTATCTTAGAGAGCGCTTAGTACATCACTACCACATCAGAGCACTGTGCTCCCAGAGTACAGGGTTGTTTGTGGTTTCTAGAGTCTCCAAAAGTTAAATGGAAGCCAGAACCGTCAGCTATCAAGCTCCTTTCCTGTGGAACTAGTTCCCAGTTAGGGAGTTGACTTAAGACTTTGCTCTTTGATAAAGCTTATAGTTAGGACTGGCTTAGCTGAGTCCTGAGCCATCCCTAGGCTTAAACTGCCAGGGTACTTCCCATTACTCACTGAGGTCCTCTCTCTTCCTTCCTCCTCCTTCTTTGTTTCAATGCGTTTCCTAAAGAATTTACAACATTTATTTCATGTCTTATGCTTTCATGGTTATGTTACTGAAAGATAGCTAACATTCACATTTAAACAGCTAACAGTATTATACAGGCTCAAAGATGGCATTCATGTAACATTTATTATAGCCATACCAAGGGGGAACCTCCTGGTCTGAAACTTCAAGCCAATATGGAAGTGTCTTAAACATGCATTCTTTCTGATGGCCAGCAAGGGGCGACGCAACAGGTTGGATAAGGAAGTCCGATTGTTTTGGAGTCAATGACAAAATAACCTACTTCTTACTCAATTTATTACCTCAGTTAATGCTTTCCTAAAGAGTTTATGCTCTCAACAGCTAGTTTCAAGTCTTCTTCAGAACAACATGTTATTTTTTTAAATTATAGGAAGATTATGATTAGTGGAAAATTGATAATAAAACAGGTTGTGCTTTAGGGCGAGGCTACCTTGTGACTGACAAGTCGTTACCACAGCCACATTTCATTCAGGACAGATGCGAATCGCATCCACTGCATTGTGTACATTTAACTAGTCCCTCGAAGATTGATTGTTGCGGCCTAAAATGCCCAATTTTGCAGAAGCTTTTCTACAAAAATTGCGATGAAAGTTGTGATGTTTTGGGGCGATTTTTGCAATGAAATTGTGGGATTAAGTGAAAACTGCAGGGTAGATTTCAGGATTTCGCAGACCTAACCCTCACCCTAACCATGCACCTTTAAACCAGCTTACCTTACCTGATTATTTCAGAGCTTGCAATTCACTGGGATGCAACAGTCTGTGTTTTAGTGATTTGTCTCGTTTGACATCCACAATTCTTTTCTTTTTTTTTTCATTCCGCTCAGTGTGTCAATCATGATTTCCTTTATCTGTGACCACAATACAAATGCAATGCAAAGTTTTGCAAAGCAGTTTAACTCCACTTTGGTAAAGAATATCAGTACTGTTTTTCACTGTCCTTTATTTTGTCTGCAAATATGAGATGTTGATGTTGCTGCGACTTGTAAATAAGGAAATGACAAGTTGACATATGACAACGCTTTGCGGAAAAACATTGGTAAATTGGTAGAGGTGATCAGTCAAAATTGCAAGCCACACTGAATTCACTAGGATTTGTTTGATTTGCGTTAGTAGTTGCAATCTCCTTTTTCCTTCCTTTTAAGATCTTCAGTCCTTTCACAGTGCGTTTTCGTTTCACATACGTTTATTCTTGTTTAGGATATGGTTGACTAAAATTGGTACTTTTTTTCCAGAAAGTACATTTTCTTTTAAAGCTGTTTTTGCTAGCCAAAATTTGCATCCCAATGTTCCTTGTTTTTCTTGTTCCAAAAAAACCAAGATGTTACAGCAAAAATGCTAAATTGGGGGCTTAAAAATGGCAGTCCTCAAACCAAGAGTGGCTTCGTCCACTTCTTTTATACAGTCTATTGTCAGCAATACACACATATGTCCTTATACACCAACTTCATTACACATAACATAACAATTAATTTACAGTAGATTTTGTATTGCACAGTCACTTCCTTTGTTTCTTGTTCCTTGTATGGGCTAATGATGAATTCTAGATATCACCTGACAGTGAGTTAAAGAGGGTCATAAATTAGCCCATTGTCACTTAACCTTCCTGCCTGCGTTCTGGTGGGGTTTTGCTTTAGGATCAAAAATAATGCGAAGACAGGATGTTTGGGGTCAGAGTTCATCTCTGAGTGGGGCCATGTGGACAGAAAATGTTAATAAATAAAATAATAGACACTAAATTTTCATCAGAATCTGCATTGCACCACTACACTGTGTGCAGCTTTAAACATATGCAAGGCTTCACTGATGACTGTGTCAGTAGTATCATTTCCTCCAAACACACTCTTGCACACAGAGCTGTGCAAACCTCTAGCTCTATGTGGCTTGCTGGTCTGGTCGGAGACACCGTGCATCTTTATAAGCTTGCAAACGTGGACTTGTGGTTCCATGTACCCGCACTGTGACACTGTGGGCTTACATGAACTTTTTCGAAAGCTTTTTCAGGAAGCAGCACATCATACAGCTCTCATATGAAAACCCGCAAGCCCACCTAAAGTTTGGTTAGGGGAGTATTTTTAAAGGCTTGCGCACATTTCACAACTTGTCTTTCAGGGTGTGCAAACATATTTCGCATTTCTCGTCTGCAGTGCCTAATCATTTGATTAAATCATCCACCTCTGCCTCTTGTGATCCAGAATGAACACCACAATCAGCTCTCTTGTTAGCACTGGCAGGTAAAGTTTTTTTTTACTCTATTCAACAGGTCTATTTCTGATTAATCTGCATCCATTTTATTAAAATGGACAAAGGGATAATGCAAACAGATATACAGTATGGTCACCCTGATAATTATTGATTGGATAATGATGAATTAACAGGGCTTTTGAAATGCATTGATTAACTCTTATCATAAGAGTTAATCATAACTGAGTCTAGAGCGTAGAGATTAGGCCATTATTACAAGAAGTTTAGTTGTGGTTTTGAGGTCTCAACTATAAGAAGCGCTATACAATTCATTCTGCTTATAACCTTTAAAGACACAGCGATGACTACATTGATGCTGGCTTTTTAAAGGAACTCAATTAGAGAAGGAAAAATACACACCTACCTTTCAGTTATGTTTCCTGTATTTGGACAGTAAATATTTTGATTCATTTACCTTCATAGACTCAGATCATTTGATCCGTCCTATGCTTGTCTTGCTTTGTGTCGCTCAACCATCTATCTTAATCACACAAAATAGCTCATTCACATTGCAGTGTTAAGCAAAAAAAATAAATAAATAAATAATAAATTAAATTAAAGCAATGGGATTTCTTTATTTTGTATAATTTATTTCCATAGCTGTCAGAGAGTTTTTTGCTGAATCATCTCTACTAAATAACATAATGCAGATAAAGTGAAGACAACTCTTCAAGTGCTCAAAACTTTTGCTGTAACAATATCAGCTTAATGCATTATTTGATCACTCTTAAACATTCTCAGTTTATGAGAGAGACTACTTCAACCTGAAACAAGTAAACCACCTACGCTGTCTACAGGTTGACAAAACAACATTGCAGGTTTCTTCCACTGTGGCTACTGTGCACAATAGACTAACCTTTCACACACCAAGTACAAACCCATTTACTAGTAAAGATTCATCACAAAACTCTTCATAAGGTGCACCTTTTCACATGCTCTGATCTGCTGAAATGCTGATATGGTTGGGTATATGTCAGCCAAACACAACAAAGATTTGTAAATCTGACCACAAAAATGTGCGCACAAACTATGGACTATACTGTTGCATAATATAATGAACAAGATTCAGTGAAAATATGCTTCACTGCATTTGACTGCATTTGTTGCTAATTGGAGAAAAAATGGTTTTAAATGGCTTGTAGAAGTGCAATGGATTGGCATATGGAAAATTCTTTAACAACATGAGATCGGTAAAGTCTGGAGATGAGCCTGACTTTGTTTCTGATGAGCTTTTACTGACTAGAAATCTAAAATACGATTTTTAGAAAAAGAAATTGATGAAAGAAACGTAATCGTGAATATGACAGCATCACCTTGACATTAGAGAGTGTCATCATATGTGCTCCGAGTAGCACTTGAAAACACACCACATGCATGATTAGGGGATTTGAAACCTGGACTGTTGTATTCCCAGAGATGGTGACTAAAGCCACTTTCACACTGGAAAATATAAAAACCACAAACACCCACCGTTGATTTACGCTTTATGACTGGATGCGCCAACGTAAGCAGATATTTTTTGTAATGTTGGTGTTATGTGAAATACTCATGTATCATATTAACCTATTGCCTTTTTTCAATAAAACTGTGAAAACTCTGAATATTTCATTAATTCTTAATTGTTAATAATTCTCGTTTTTTACAGTGATGTGTTCTGATTGAATTTGCACCTCCATTGTCCTTTGTGGGCTGTGTTTTTATCTTCCAGTGGATCTTAGTTAGCCACAATATTTGATTTTCTCAGCACCGTCTTTTCTCAGCATCTGTAAGAGAGAGGCACTGATTCTATATACACATCCTCTTTCAGGTTGAGCCTTAACATCTTATTTTTGTAGTTTAACCAGTATTTATTGCACATCGTCATTGCGTTCTCAGCTGTTTCCCATAATAATGAAGGGCTAAAAGAATTTGCCTTGTGTCACTTCATATTTATACCTAGTTCCTAATCAAACATGGGAACTTAAAAATATAAAATATGACTGGAAATATACTTAGATATACTCTTAGATTTACATAATAGGATTTTCATCATTTCTTCATCATCATCGTTGTCTTCATTCTGGAAGACACAGAATTTCCATATCTTATTAGAGAAACCTTTATCCAGAATAATGTTTTCTACTAAGTAACATTTATCAGATAAAATCATAACAACTCTTAAGACTTGGTTTGAATGGTTCATTCAAGAGTCAATCATGAGTTAGTTCGCTAGTGGAGGGTGAACAATACGGTCACCACAAACTCCTCTGCAACTAGGCAAATGTTCTCTACCACGCTACCATGTAGTTTCTTTAAATAGACATTTTAATAAAGAAAATTGGGGCTATATAATTGTTTAGGGAGACATACATTCATACATACATAATCGTGCCTGCTACTACTAAATTGTATGGTGGGTGGTCATCAAGGGCATCAGGGCATGTAGCATATGTCCAAAGTCTTTTGATTTCCTATTTTCTTTTGCTCTCTAATGCTGCACCTTCATGTATCAGAATCTCTGTAGACAGGAATGGTACAGGAAATGAGGCATAGTAAATGGAAAGTCGTGTGTCCAGTAAATTATTGCCAAAATGTCAGTGCAACCTATTTTATTACTTTATAAGTACCTCTTCTTTTCATTTCTTTAGAAATACAACTTACATTTAGAGCATTTTATTTCTTATTGTAAAGGGCATATTGTTTATCGATGTATATTTCATTTAAAGATGTATTAGGTCTATGTATCTTTTCAACAATTGAATACGACTTCTTTGAATCTGTGGAACATGTTAGTCATTTTGAAGAGTTTGAGTCAATTGTCATTTTCAAAGTCAGAAATTGTCCAGCAACGCTTTCTCCCTTTAGCATTTTTGGTGGGTGTAGCAACGACCATATCAAAAATAAATTATTTCTCTCCCTGCCTGGCCACCTGACACAGAAGGAAACTAAAAGCATAGATACCTGATACATTTGTTTTAGAATACATTTATTATCTTGCATTTCAATGGTTGTGGTTGCATTCAGCACAGCGGTGGCTGTGGCTCAGGAGATAGAGTGTGTCATGCACTAATCAGAAGGTAGGTGGTTTGAACCCTGTGTCCTTGGGCAAGATACTGAACCCGAAGGCTGTGCTGTTGTTGTGTGAGAGTGTGCATGCATTAGTTTTTGTTTCTGATGAGCAGGTGGTACCTTGCATGGTAGCCACTGCCTCAGTGTATGAATGTGTATGAATAGGGTCAATGGGTCATATAATGTGAAGAGTTTAAGTGGTCAGGAGACTAGAAAGGAGCTAGAATGGGCTATGAATGGGGTGAGTGAAACATGTAGTGTAGAGCGCTTTGATTTTGATTGGGATATTAGAAAGGTGCTATACCATAAGTACAGTCCATTTACCGTTCACAGGTCCTGACCGTAACACTCATATATCTTATACAACCATTTACATTCTTAACTTGGCTTACTGTTTGAGTAAACTTGAGTAATGAGGGTTACAACACTTGTCAGGTAATGTAGGGCAATATCTGAACAATACTGCAGTTGCGCTCTGCTGCTCATATTAGTTTTACAGCGGAAGTGATTTCAAAGCAATAAATAACTGAAGTGAACTTGCATTTGTGACTTGCATAGATTTATTCTGTATTATATGGGGGAGGGGGGTGGTTGGGGGGACTAGGATCTCACTTTTTCAAAAACCTGGCTACGGCTGTGCATGCATGAAAGATGAAAGACCCGTGGCTATTATTAAATTCAACACACTTGGTAATAAGCACACAAACTATGGTAAAGGCTGACCAAGCCTGTGCAGAGTCATAAAAGTGACAAATAGAGGTGACGACATATGACATTATAAACACTGTAGAGCTGTAGACATGAGTAAGAAACAAATCTCATCATTTATTAAGGATTTTCCATATCACCATTTGGATAAAATACCTCAAAACCCTTAAAGAGGTGGTATCATGCTTTTTGCCTTTTCCCCTCTTCATGTAATAGGTTTGCAAAGTGAAAAAGACCAAAGAGAGTTCCCTTCTCCCAGAGAAAACACTGCTCTGAACTGCATGAAAACAGCCCGTTTATAGTCCAGCCATTTCCCTTTCATCCCTGTGACACCAGAGCAAAATGTGTGTCATAAACACTTGCTAGTCTGAGACGCTCTCACAAACACACAGTGAAACAAAACAACAAAAACCACACAGTGACAAGATTTCCGCCTGCTGCCTCTCCTCTCCCTTCCAAACACTAGCCACCCTCCAGGTAGTCAGTGGACACAAAGTTGTTACTGTGATAGAGATAGAGCTCCGGTAAAACTTTATGGATGAAAGATACTTTTGTTACAAATTAATAACTCACCACTCTGAAACTCTTGCTCCAGTCTATGTTGCTAAGCTAATAAAGGGAACATATACAGCTGAACCGAAGCCATGGCTGTGTCCGAAAAGTCTTTTTTGCTTAGGATGGTTCGAGTGAAGTGACCTGGAAATGTTGCAGTGGCATCCATGATAAGAGCTGGTCGAATTCTCTAAAAGCTAAGGAAAGGAGCCTCAATACTTCCTTTCGTATCTCCTTTAGCATAGGCTACACCGGAGCATCCTTTACGAAAGCAAAGGAGAGTATGCTGCCCCATAATTCCTTACGGCTGCAACATTTAAAGCGACGCACGTTCTTAAAGATAAAATCCATTGACCACATTTAGCAAAATCCATGCAATACAGGTGCACATTATGATTCTTGAATAAGAATCACAATTTCCTTCTTTCTTTTCGCTTTGCTGTAATCTGACGCTGTTTCAACACCATTTTATGTTTCAGATTGTTGAAATAAGCTATAAAGAATCACATACCATAACAGAAATCACATACCAAGTTGATCAAGTTACCATTGGCTATTAAGCCTTTTCTCCCTTATGCCATAACTCGCTAATAGGCCTATGTCTTGAACTGTCAACGATAACTGAGACCCATGCCAGCTGTGTTAATAGTCTTTTAAAATGATCAAAGTGAGGATAATGTTGCAGTGTTTAGGCTCACTTTATGTATTGCCAGGCTTCAGCAATATCATTTATTAATTGTAATTCAGTCACAGATGCTGACATTAGCCTTAATAAAGGCAGTGATTAAGCTGCAGTCAGCGTTGATCGCATTATCAACGCTGCGCATATATTTTGCTCAGCACCTTCTCTCGCTCGCTTATTGCTCTCTCTCGTTCTCTCTCTCACCACAGTTACTCTCTCATTTTGTGGGATAACTGGGTTTTTCTGTTTAGATACAATAACTGGGATTCATGTTGATGAATATGAGTGGGCAGGAAGGTGAGCTTAAGCATTCTCAATGTGACAACCCTTTCCATTATTTGGTGACTGGTAGGCCCTATAGCCTATGCCTTTTTACTATCTTGGTTATGAAGTAAAATTTTCCACCGTGTTGTCCACTTTTAGATAGCCTGCTTTAAAACAACACAGGGCAAAGTGCCAAAGATGCACTTTTTGTAGTAACATTCACCATTGCATAATTACATCGCCTAGAAAAGAGCAGTCCGATTCTCTGAGCCTTGCAGCCCTTCAAACCTGCCGTTTTTGTCCAAAGTCCTAGAAAAAGTTGTTGCTGCCCAACTCCACAATCACCTTCACATCCATAACATATATGAAAATTTTCAGTCTGGTTTTCGAGCAGAACACAGCACGGAGACAGCCCTGGTCCGCGTCATGAATGACCTACTTATGACTGCAGACCAGGGCTTACCATCTCTCCTCCTACTGGACCTGTCGGCCGCCTTTGACACCGTGGATCACAACATCTTGCATCACCGTCTCCAGTCTATGGTAGGACTTTTTGGGACCATACTAAGCTGGTTCCGTCCTTGGTCCAAACCTTTTTACCATCTACTTACTACCCCTCGGTCACATCATCCATAAACACAAAGTTTCATTCCACTGTTACGCAGATGATACACAACTATACATAAAAATGGACTCCACACTCCCCTCAGCTCTGCCATCTGCACTTCAGGTTTGCCTGTAGGAGATAAGGGCATGGATGGCTGACAACTTTCTTCAACTAAATAGCAGCAAAACCGAAGCCATCCTGATCGGTACCCCACACCAAACCCAGTCCTCCTCCCTCATAACTATATCCATTTTTGGTCATCACATTGCCCTGTCTACCTCTGTTACAAACCTTGGAGTCAGACTTGACTCAAATCTCACATTTGACACTCACATCCGTCACCTCTGTAAGGTCTCCTTCCTACACCTCAAAAACACTGCCAAACTCCGCCCCTCCCTCTCACAACTAGATGCTGAGAAGTTGATCCATGCCTTTATCTCCTCCAGGTTGGACTACTGTAATGCCCTCCTCGTCGGGATCCCTGACAGGAGCCTGCAAAAGCTCCAGCATATTCAGAACTGCACTCCCGAGTCCTGACGAGGAGGCGCAAATTTGATCATATCACTCCGGTCCTGAAATCCCTCCACTGGCTGCCCATTCAATACAGAATTCAGTATAAAATCTGTCTCCTCACCCACCAGTGCATACATGGAACTGCCCCTGCCTACCTCAGTGAGCTCCTCACCCCTCACACCGCCTGCACCAACCAAGGACTAAACTCTCCACCATGGGAGACAGGGCCTTCCAGGCAGTCGCCCCACAGCTCTAGAATGCCCTCCCAGAGCCCTTAAGGGCCCCACAAACTCTGCAGGTTTTTAAGAAGGGCCTAAAGACTTTCCTAGGCCTTTTAACAGTCATGGTTTTAATTCTTTTGTTACAGTGTTTTATTGCTATTTGTTGATTTTGTTATATTCTGGAATTGTTTTTAACCCCCTGTTGCTGTAGCACTTTGAGATTTCTCTGAAATGTAAAGTGCATTATAAATACAATTTATTATTATAATTTATTATTGTGAATTCTCCTTCACATCTTTCCTTGATCTCATGATGTTTTCCATCGAGGTCAAGGAAAGGTGGTTAGGAAAGGAGATTTTTTTTGACTTTTCAGACACAGCCCACGTTTACCGGCTTCTCGGCCCGCCCTACTCTGCTTCTGATTGGCAAGTAGTCCTTAACTAGCAACAGCGCATGTGCAGCTCCCACCAGATGCATCACTCCACAGCTAAAATGGTGCCTTCAATACACAGGGTGAAAAGAGGAGCTGCAGCAATGTATGACAAAAAATGTGGCGTTTTTGAAAATGAAACCATGTAAACCTGTTCTGGTACAACCCCTTTATAAGATTATGAACCTGAAAATGAGCGTAGCACTTTAAAGGTGGTATTATGCTCATTTTCAGGTTCAAAACAAGAACCAGGTAAGAAACAAGGTAGTGTAATCCCAATCGAAGCCTTCAGACTGCGACCCTAACCTAGCAGATGGTATAATGGCGCGTCGAGACTGGTCGGAACTGGGATATTTCCCAGTTGAAACTTCCGACTTCCGACATCAAAGCGTTCCAGGTGCATGGCCGAAAGTGAACGAATATCATGGGTGACCATGACAAAGTGAACACACAGTTGCACCCTCAGCAGTGCTTTAGGTGTAAATTAAAAGGATGGCAGTTTAACTGCAACAACTGAAATAAATAGCCCATACGTTACTAGTTATGTGTACCCCAAGTTGGTAGCCCTGAAGTAAGTCAATGTTGTCCGTTACACTTCCTAATGTTTTGGCATTTTTAACAATAACTTTTATGCAGAAAAGATGACTTTATGAGATTCTTTACTGTAGCCAGCTACCGTATAAATATACCGTGTAAAACATATTTCTACATCAATATACATGCAGAACAGGTTTTACTGCGTGATCGTATTTATTATTTTAATTCAAATACATGCAAATATACGTTTTGTTGCCTTTAGTTTATGGTTTACCATTTACAAAGTGTGCTTCCATGGACGCTGACCTTTTTATATACAGTCTATGGCGCTGACATTGTTTTCTGACGTCATTCAGCTGCTACTCGTGAAGTCGGGGTACAATTTTTTTCTCCGAGTTCACAAGTAGGAAATCCGACTTCAAGTGGCGTTCCGGGGTACTTTTGCTAGTTGGAGGTCGGAATTTTCCCAGTTCCGAGTTGCCGGGAACGCAGCATAAGAGTCTCTTATTAAGAGATAGTGACGCCAGGACGCCACACACAACTGCCGCCACGTAATGTTAAATGCCGGACACACACCAGCGATCCACACAGCTCTTAAAATATATACAGTCTACGGTTAAAACGTTTCAATATTACTCAGAATGTAAAGACACAGAAGCAGTATGAAAACCTTCCAGCTGTGTTTTCCTCTGCCGTTGTTGCTGCAGCAGTCTGTGTGACGGCGGGAGCAGAGGGTTCTGTGAGCGGGCGGCTGGCCGGCCTCACATGCTCCTCCCGAGGGTTGGCGCAGGCTTCCCCCGCCGCCACTGACGGAGCTCCTCAACTCCGAAAATATTCATCACATTTTTGTTCCGCCATCACTTCTCGTAAAACTGTCAATAGTCGAAATCTACACAGCTGATTTCTCACCTCAGAACTGCTCAGAAGTGGATTTAGTGATGAAATTCCATACGAAAACTGTAAAATAAACTTTGTGTTCCTGATGATGCAGTGAATAAGTTAGTGAATATTCTCTCTGACGAATCAGCAGTCTGTCTGTTTTCGTGTTACATTTGGAAATGTGGAAAGAAACCCGAAACCATGGAATGTGCTTTTCTTTTTTTCTTCTTCAGAAAGTATGTTCTGTTTAATGTTTTCCAGGCAGTTGACCATGGCCACAACCACCCCAGCTGTTAGTGCTTTCCGTACCTTAAGTGAAGACTTAACAGGGTAAGTTTAAACCTACAGCTTACACACATCACTTTTGTTCTCTTTGTTGTTATAAAGTCTGTGATACAGGATTGTCTGACCTCGCCTTGCTAGTTTCCACAGTTTCACTTTAAAAGTTTAGGAATGTTTATTAGCAAGCATTCCCGTTTCAGTCTAGTATTTTGTCAAACATGTTAGCATGTTGGTTGTTTTTATGACAGACTTTCCTGAAGTGGGCTGTAAAATTACAACGGCATTATTCATATTGCTTTGCGTTTGTTTGACAGTGCAGCTTATCTTAGTGAAAAGGTTTCAGCTACAGTGCATAGCAGAATAGTTTTTTTGTATGTACAGAATGCAAGATAGTTGTAAATCCAATAAACTGGCCTGAAATGATGGGAATTTCCTTATTAATCTTTCTTGACTTGTTGTTCTCTTGTTTCCCATCAGCTCTACTACAGCATACTTCAGTGAAAACATCTCTACAACCACGGATTACTACTACTATTCCTACCCTGATGAGGATTATGGGAGGTGTGTGTATGAGCGTCACGGGGCAAATTTCCTTCCATCCCTCTACTCAATTTTCTTCATCCTCGGGCTTCTGGGTAACTCTCTGGTCATCTGGGTCATTGCTTGTGGGGTTCGTCTCCGCAGCATGACCGACGAGTGTCTCCTAAATTTGGCTGTTGCCGACCTACTCTTGGTGTGCTCCCTTCCCTTCCTAGCCCACCAAGCCCGTGACCAGTGGCTGTTTGGGGATGCTATGTGCAAAGTTGTCCTGGGTATTTATCATATTGCTTTTTACTGTGGGATCTTCTTCATCAGCCTAATGAGCATTGACCGGTACTTGGCTATAGTACACGCTGTTTACGCTATGAGAGCACGGACAAGGTCCTTTGGAATGACTGCAGCTGCTGTTACTTGGGTAGCTGGATTTTTTGCATCTTTCCCAGACCTCATCTTTCTCAGACAGCAATCTACTGCTAATGCTTCTCAGTTCTGCTTCCCTGCATATCCCACAGATGATATGAATGATATCAGTTCTTCCAACCTTCACTTCTGGAGGATCTTCAGCCTTTTTAAAATGAATATTTTGGGTCTATTTATCCCAGTTGTTCTTATGGGTTTCTGCTACTCACAGATCATCTGGAGGCTACTGGGGGGCCCGTCATCCAAGAAACAGGCCATTCGTTTAGTGCTCATAGTTGTAGCTGTTTTCCTCTGCTGCTGGGTCCCCTACAATGTTGCATCGTTCTTCAAAGCACTGGAGCTATTACACATCTATACAGAATGCAAAAGCAGCAAAGACATCCGATTGGCTTTACAAATCACTGAAGCCATTGCCTACTCTCACAGCTGCCTCAACCCCATCCTGTATGTGTTTGTTGGGGAGAAGTTCAGGAGACAGCTGCTGAAGATGATAAACAGGTCACCCTGCAGGCAGATGATCAAGGTGCTCATACCACAGGACAGAATCATCGGGTCAGTCTACTCACAGACCACCAGCCTGGACGAGAGGAGCACTGCTGTGTAAAGTGTGGGGTGTGTTTGTGGTTATGTGTGTTCCTGTTACTTACTATCTTACTATCTGTGGTTGTCTCCACAATGAGGCCAAGTCTTGCGAAGTCAAGTAAGGGTAATTGTCACTTCTTACTGGCCATTTTAAGACTTCAGTTATCAAATGTGCACATGAATATATGTATATACATATAGAAGGGGGGACGCATGTATGACAAGTATCCGTTTGAGAGGCGTGAGCCTGATCCTGATCTGTCATGATTTTGTAATATATATATATATATATATATATATATATATATATATATATATATATATATATATATATATATATATATATATATATATATATATATTTTACGTTTTGTAGGCTGCATAAGAATGTTTTTTTGACTTGTACTGTAGATATGGTTTTTGATAATTATTTTTAAGTATAATTATACATTTTTAGTGACTTGATAATGAAACAGATTGTATCTGCACCTGAAATTGTTTTGAATCAAATCACATGCTGAAGTGCAGAACTGTGTCAATGGTAACAGCTGTCAACAACGTCAGCGTTCGAAACCTCAGCAACCTCATTTAATCATCAGCTGCCGAAAGAATCAACAGGCGTTCTGCAACAATCCAGAGTCTGACTTATACTGGTCATTTCCTTGCATTCAGTTAGGGAAGACACCATTATGAAAAGTGCAACAAATATAAACTTTTATCTGCCCATAATGACCCCCGCTGCACAACTGCATCAATTTGTCTGCATCAAACTGCTGCACAGCACAAACAAAAAGGTACCGGTGCAGTTGTCTACCTTCGTAAGTTTCATAGCTGCAGATTTGCACTTAACCGCGACCTAGAGAAAACCACAACATGGAAGGGGAAGTACTATCTAACCAGGTTGTCAGTTTAAACTTTGCAGTTGCAGTGCACAAGTAGCATTTCATTGCAACATTTTAAACTATTTCTGCAGCATTTCTACTGAAACTGATCAACATTTTCAACAAAAGGTATTTTCTCTGAAGATTTTAAGGAGTATAATGACATAATACAACTAATTACTATGCTTAAATCAAGAAATACTCTTATTAAATCATTATACTCTATATTAAGTTATCAATCACAGCTCATCTCATTTACATAAAGTTGGATGATTCCATAAAGACAGATATTAAAAAGAACTGTCAAAATTGAAGCAGCAGAGGCCTAATAACATCTGGTGTCCAGTCCCTAGTGGATCAAGGTCTATCAACACCGAATCCTACACTTCCCAAAATGCAACTAGACAGCGTCTTTCATTAAACCATCCCTGCCTGGTAAATGCATGTATTTTAGTCTCCATGTTTGTAGTGCAGGCTTTCTGTTATATGACACGTGCCTTTGGTGTGAGAAATCCGGGTTCAGTTCCCACTTTGACACATGCACCAATGCAACGCACTTAACCCAGAGTTTCTCTAGAGGCATGCAACCTCTGATGTATATAGCTGCAGCTAAATTAGTAAATGTAAAGTTAATGTATAAAAGTGTGTTGAACCCAAGCTGAGATCCTGATGACATTATCAGGATGTTCTTGGACAACAAACCTCCTTCAGAAGGGCAGCCGAGTGTTTATGATGCATACCTTATAACTGCAACATGCACAGTTTGATATGAGGTGGGGACCTTTGCTGCATGTCAACCCCCTCACTCTCCCTGTACTTCCTTAATGTAGCTCTACATTTGCTATGAAATAAAGGCAAAATGCCAACAAAATATTTATTTTAAAAAGCTCTGTCAGACTTCAACTCTTTTCACAGACTGAGGAGTACTGAACTTGCCTTGTAAACCTACCATAACATATACAATAGGTGGAGTGCTGCTCACACATGAACAGTTTTTAGGTTTAAAATTAGCAAAGTGGCCCTAAATGCTAGCAGTCAGTAAAGTGACCCATGTTTTCTAGGTTGAGGCAGTTTCAACATTTTCATTGGCTAAATGACATCATATAACATTTGTTTCTGTAGCATTCTATTCTCAAGAGAAGTTTGTTGTCGTTGTTACAGCAACGCACATTGACGTCATATACTCAGACTGGATGTGCCAACAATAGCAGATATTTTTTGTAATGTTGATGTAATGCTAAACATGTACATTTTAAGCTTTTGCCCTTTTCCAATAAAAATTTATCATGAAAAAAACTCAAATGTTTGAATTTTTATTGTTTTTTTCTGTGCAGTGATATGTTCTGTATTGTATTGTACTTGTTCCTTTGTGAATCTAAATCTGAATCTTTGTAATCTAAATATTGATTTTTTTGTACCACATCAGTAAGAGAGGGCACTGATTCTGTTGTAGCCGTGTGACACACAGTTCTGTGGACTCTAGCCTCATTCATGAAGATTTTCTTGTCATGACTAGAAATCAAACAACCCACTAAGGCAGATTGAGGTTTTGTTTCTCCCTCAAAACATGAAGTAAACATGAAACAGCGGGCTCCAGTGGTGACTGGTGAGATGAGATGCTGTTAAGTACTTGGAAGAGTCTCTGAACTATTAAAAGTCTCTTTCTTACTAACAATAGCAGCCTTGTGTTATACACTAATCAGCCATAACATTATACCCACAGGTGAAGTGAATAACACTGATTATCTCGTTACCATGGCACTTGTCAGTGGCTGGGGTTTAAGGGTTTGAGTGACTATGACAAGTTGTGGTGGCTAGACAACTGGGTCAGAGTATCTCCAAAACTGCAGCTTTTGTGCGATGTTCCTGGTCAGTACCTATCAAAAGTGGTAAAAGGAAGGAAAAACAGGGAACCAGCAACAGGGTTAGCACCCTCAGTGATGCACATGGGGAGCGAAGGTTACCTAGGTCACCTAGGCCGTGGGCAGATAGCTGGCACCCAGACTAGATGAGAGCGTGTCTGTACTGCAAGTGCTCGGGCTGGAGGCATCACCAAGCATAACAGAGAAGGACCTGTTGGATTGATAAGAGAGAAGGGGCTGATTGAGACATTGTGGTCCACTGTGTCAAAGGCTGAGCTGAGGTCAAGGACAATTAAAATGGAATACAGGCCTGCATCTGTGATTGCAGTCATTAGAGACCTTGACCAGAGTAGTCTCAGTGCTGTGCAGACAGCGAAAAACAATTTGTGTGGTAAATGAATTGTTTCTAATATCTTGGATATAAATGTCAGTTTAGAGATGGGTTTAAAAATAACCTGAACCAGAGGGCACCAAAAATGGCTTATTTAAGAGAGTGTTAACTAAAATATATATAAAGGCTTAAACATCCACACCAACCGGATAAAAGAATGCTTTTAAAAACAAAGTGTGAATGCAGTCTGAAGGGGATGTGGTTTTCTTTTTCTGGACAGCATGAGTATGAAGAGACAGACAGGAAATTGGGGGGCGGGGGGTTGTGGGGCTTCAGCATCATATGCAACAAAGGTGGTTGGCTGGAATCAAACTAGTGATGTTGTGGTTATACGGGGTGCTCTGTTACCGTCACCAAGATGTAACAGGCAGATGAGTTTGAAAGTACAACAGTGCGTTCCAGTGTTGACAGACAGATTTCATTGAAGCGAGTGCGTGTTGATGTTGAAGATTCAACATAAAACACTCTGAACTGTGTACTGTGTTTGTGAGCTGCCGAATACATACTATTTTGGTGTAAAATAATAGATACTGTACATAAATAGATTTTTTTTTCAACAAAAAGAAATGTTTATTAAGATTGTCAAGGATAAAAACATACCAAAGCTAAAACATTATTCCCAGAGTAAGGTGACAGAGGACTGCAGAAGTGTCTAAAATACAGTTCTGATCATGGAACGGCGAAAGGAACATGCTGAAATACCACATGTTGCATAATTGAAGCCAATCCCTGATAAGAATGAAAGTTTTGGTTAAGTTACCAAGAACTGCACGCTTTGCAATTTTGCAATTAGCAAGAGAGTAGAAAGTAGGGGAGATAACTAAATTTGAATAACTATTCTGAAACTTTGTTGAAACTTTGCACTATGAAAGGAGTGGAGGGACTTACCCTCAACTGTTTCAGCATATATTGAAGCTGTTAAACAATCAAACTGATGTGAGGGTGCTGTGAGGAGGTGTGCATTTTATTCTCCTTGCCAGTGGTGGAATGTAACGAAATACATTAAGTGCTGTACTTAAGCACAAATCCAAGATACTTGTACTGTTCTTGAGTACATATATTTTATGCAACTTTATACTTCTACTCTACTTCATACAAATATTATACAAATATTTATGTTTTACTTAACTACATTTGTCTGACAGCTTTTCGTTACTAGTTTATTTTTCTCACCCTTCAAGCAAAAACCACCTGTCTCCAAATTGGGTGAATTTTATTTTTAACAAGCTGAAGGATTAAGTGTTAAGAAAACTACCCAACGGCATTTAAAGAAGGTTAAATGAGCACAACGTTAAAACTCTACAGCAGTAAAATGCAACATGCACATGTTGCAGTAATATTAATCCAAAAACATCATATACTGTATAATGAAATATACTGTATAATGAAAATAAAACACTGACAGGAAACATTTTACTACAGAGTTAGTTCTTTTACTTTTGACACTCAAAGTTAAAGTAAATGTAGCTGATACACAAGTTTACTTAAATAAGGTTTTGAATGCAGGACATTTTACTTGTAGTAGATAATGTGATATTGTTTTTCTTAAGTAAATGATCTGAACATTTGTTCCACCACTGCTCCTGTTAATAACAATGGAAATTAGTTGGATTCTGTTTGTACTTTTAACCCCCTGGTGTTACTGTAACTAAGCAAGTGACTTAATCTACCAGTTGTTTCATGTGTTTGATTGTCAAACCATAACATTAATTCTTTAGCGCCACCCAGTGGTCTTGCATAAATCGGCAGCGCTGTAGGCGCTTCTGTTTGATAATGATCTTACAGTAGGTGACATTCTCCTTGTGTGTAGGTGACAATCATGTAATTTTCTCTGCAGCTGGCTTGACTTTCTAGGTATTTTTCAAAGAGTACTGAGACATCCTTTTTACTAATGACAGTCGGGTTAGATAAAGTGATAGCTTATTCATTCAGGTTTTCTCAGGGTTTCACTTGTTTAAACCATGAAACGACCAGTCAGAGAGGGATTTCTGTATGTGAGTGAATGCTGGATTCAGTGGGTGAAGGAGACAGAAGGATGCCCAGCATTTACAGAGAGCTATTACAGTGGGGAATAACTAAGAAATGCACATGGTGACAGACATCATGTAATCAGTGGAAAAATCATGCAGCGTTTGTTGGCAGGCCAAACCAAATTTGTGAACCATCCCTTGAGACCCAAATGTGACAAAGGAGAAAGATCATGCCTGCATGCAACACCTTTACGCTTAACAGCTCTTGCATGAGATTTAGATCACAAGATTGCGTGCAGAGATTGTGGTCTCATGTAAAGTATTTGCTGTTGCTGATGCTAAGAAAAACAAAATGAATTTCACACCTGATAGGAAAAGTTTTTTCCTTCCTCACATCTGTGTACAAACACAGAATACTGTATAACCATGTGCAGAGGCACAGGTACAGTACTGCATGTGAACAAAGGAAAACCAGCAGACCAACTGTTAGTTATGGGTATATGTGAACAACATCCGTTTCGTCAATTTCTGAACATGTTGAATTTCCAACAATTGCACAATAACTTGCTTCCTACACAGACATTTTCTGTGGGATTTTCAATCCACCCAGACCTCAGTCTTTATGGTAACATCTCTCTTTTGATTTATGAAAACTGAGTGACTGACATTAGAAGTGGATTAAGGGGGTGGGGAAATTGTGTTGTTCGCAGTCTACTGATTCATGCACAGCAGCCGCATCTGCAGGGGACAGATAAGATCTGTAACACCCTTGAGTTCTTTTTTTATGGGGTTATCACAGGTACAGATCTTCATCAGGGTAAACACATTCACTCAGTATCACTGTGCACATCTCTTTCTTGTTTTTATCTTATCTTGTTGTTCATTGTTTAAAACAGGTTTTCCCCACACTGGTCTAAATATCAAAAATATCACGGCCTCATTTATGCAAGAGCATAACACAAACATTATGAAGCCTCATGTGTGTGGCTGATGTGTTGCTTTTCTTGCAGGAGCTACTTTGAAATGAAAACATATTCAGTGTAAATTCAGCCTTAATGTCACAGAATGGAAGATGTTTTTCATATTGCTGTCTTCATTTATTTTTAATGGCCTGTTCAGGGTTTCCCCCTGCCCTCTACTCATGCCAGGAATGCAGAATTGTCTCGCCTTCCAACGCTATAAGGTTATGGGAAATAATACATCAATGATAATAGTTTCAAGACACAAACTACACTTTCATATGTGGGTGTGTGTATCTATACTATATGTGCCCACAAAGGTTCGGAGAAACCAGTTGTTCCTTGTACGTTTAATGGCAAAATAACAGAGGACAAAATAAAATATGTACAACACTTAGTAACATGTAAACACAATCTTCTGTACAAAGAAATATACATGCAAAAGTAAAAATAAGTCATAATAAGACATTCAAAATGACATTGCTGCAATCTTGATCTATGTGTATTTAAAATATGACATAGTTATGAGGTTTACATCCTGGGTGTGGGCAAACTGCCCGACCCCCTCTGTACATCTTTACATCTTATATAGGCTGAGTTTCCCAAAGGCATTTTATCACTTAGATCATATTCTTCCATTAATAGGCTTTAAGAGAATATGATAAACTGATGAATGCCCATGATTTTGGGAAACCCAGATCCACACCAATAAATAAAAAAAGACCCAAAATGAGAGACTTAGACAGTACAGACAACAAGAGTCATTGAACTCAACATGTTATTGACAGCTCCTTCAAAGAAAATAAGAAAAAAAAATTAGTTTAACCCACCTCTCTATGTTGAATCACTTAACTGGCACTTTAAAAAAAGAGAAAAAAAAGAAAGTTT
The DNA here is from genome assembly GCA_024633595.2 of Lepomis macrochirus. Lineage (NCBI taxonomy): Eukaryota > Metazoa > Chordata > Actinopteri > Centrarchiformes > Centrarchidae > Lepomis > Lepomis macrochirus. The sequence continues at coordinate 24,054,992 of JALXJV020000015.1, read as the reverse complement.
TCAACAACTTCTTCATCTAAAGTCATGAACTCATTCAAATAAAAATAACTGGAAGAGATCTCTTTCATGGCAGACACCCTTTCATGCAACCAACTGTTGGTGGTAAAATATTTGGGTGTCTCCTAAAAAGTATTATGCATTTTACAATCGTTTAAAGTCCATGGTGAATGGTCCACACTGAGACACTGACTGTGGGTGTTTGTGTGTGTGCTGTATGTGCGCCTAGGGGTGTCTATATGTGTGTTGTCCTGTAACTTAGTCACAAGGAAATAAACACTTGTCTCACATTCAAAGCCAACTGGCGGTCCGGACCTATTGCTTGGTAAAAAGGTCAACCAAGTCTGTGTGATGACAACAAAGTGAGATGGAAAAAAAAAAAAATCTAGCGACACACATCAGTATCTACCTACGAAAGCCAAACAAACTCACAGAGCAAACCACTTTGTGCACAGCTTGAAAAGGGACAAGTGAAATATTAGATTTCTTTTTCAGCAATAAACCACCAAACTATTTCTTATTACAATAAGAATAAATAAAGCCAGACTGAACCTTTGTAAACACTCATTTGCCTGGATTCAGTGTGGTCTGTTATAACTTAACATGAGTAACCATTAAAAAAAACAACAACAAAAAAAACACATTAGCAGGAAAAGAAAGTATAGTCAACTTTGGTATTGTTACAGAAAATCAAAACATAAACCATGACAAAATGAAAGCATAAGTGCCTGTATTTTATAGATACACATTTTTATACATTATTTCCAAAAACCCTCCTCTTGTCCAGGGATTTTGCAGATATTAATACTGAACTTAATACATAAGAGTTAACACAATACAGACATCTATCGCAGTACCAGATACGTACATGCCTTTTTAAGAATACGGCTACAACACAAGTCTTCATAAATAGTTGCATAAATGTTAAAGCTGCAACATTGCACATGGGAATTGATGCAAAATACAGAGTGCATTTCTAGTAGCGGTTTGTTCATAGTGAAAACCCAGCAGGAAGTGGCTCGCTTCACCAGCTGCGTGGAATCACTAATATATTACTCGGCAAATGAATTAGCTTTTGTTCATTTGAGACAAATTCTTCAAAATGAGAATGAAAGGCAGGAATACGTTATTTACAAATAAGGCGGCTACAGGTAGAAATCTGAGAAGCTTTGCCGAAATAGCTCTAATGCTCGTTCAAGTTAATTTAGTTTATCTTAGTATCACAAACTGAAATGATTTCACCTTTAAAAACTGAACAGGGGGATAAAGATAAGCAAACTATTGCACTGAATGTAACTACAATGTGTTTCTGGAAAACGTGGTTTTGGTCTTCATCTTGTTCTAGAATAAGTGGACCCTGCTGATGGGTGCCACTTAACACACACAACTCAGTTCCCCTGTTGTCTTTCTCCATAATAACTCACTTTTGTTTTCCAAAAGGTATGAATAAAGACAGTTCTGTTTCCTCACTGTACATGGTTTCATTTACAAAAAAGTAATCTCTCATTACAAAAAAACATTTTCTTGTGTTCAACCGAAAGCAGCCTGAATTACTCTTATTATACAGTATTCTATTTTTCTCTGTTCAACGCTGTCTGAAACGCAAGACTTGCTCACGCTGGCTTGCTGAGAAAGCTTAATTTTCTCCCTGCTAAGTCAAGGTTTGAAATCTCAAACAGATTCCAACAGTTCATTTGTTGTGCGGGCATAATGGCAATATGCCGAGGTTAAGGGGAGGTGGGGGGAGAGTCAAAAGGTTTATCAGCAGAAGTCGGTCAGTCAGCAGCAGCAGGACTTTTGTGGCTTAATGAGGGAAAAGGGGATCTTTGTGGAAATGTTGCTGGTGGTCCTCTCAGTAGGGTTTAAACAGCTCAACTGAGTTAACTTGTTACTCCTTCATGGTTTGCTGGACAGGCAGGAATTTCTTCTGAACCACAACAATGCAGGAGTCGGTATCTACAGTACACGTTGTTGCCGTCACATCTACCTAGCGGCCTGTTTGTTAGATGTGGTGGAGCAGGCGGCCGTGAAGAAAGGCCTTAATGGTGCCAATGGGCCGAACATCGTTCTGGTGTTTCCGTCTCTCGATGAAGGAAATGAGTCTGGAGGTGTCTAGATGTGAGGTGTGGCAATTCTGAGATGGCGGCAGCAGCGCTGGTGGCTGCCTATGATTCAAGGTGGCATGTCCACTGTCCCTGTTGATCACACCTTGAGGCTGGAGCCAGGGCTCCTGCAGGCAGGACGCTGCAGAGGGCCGTCGCTCCGCCTCGCCCTGGAGCAGCATGCGGACAAAGTCCCGGGCAGCTGGGCTCACACCCTGGAAGTAGTCCTCGGGGAAGCTGTAATCCAGGCGACAGATGTTCAGGCATGTCTCCTCCAAACTCTCATCAAGAAAGGGCGAGGCGCCGCTTAGTACAACGTAGGTCACCACCCCCTGTAAATCATCCAGTCAATACACCAGTAAATTAATGAACGAATAGGTCAGTCAATCAATTAGTTATCAAGAGGAAATGACGGGATGTGTGTATGAAGTCAAGTATACAATATTTTACATGCTAAATAAGTTTCTCATATGCAAGTTACAAACAACTTGTGCTCAGAAACCTTACAGACCTAAGCTCCACAGGTCAGACATCAGTGAGGCAGGCTGACCCAGGACCAGCTCAGGAGCAGAAAACTCAGGGCTTCCCAGGAGAGGGTGGATGTAGGAGGAGGGAGGGTTCAGCTGAACAGCGTCACCAAAGTCTGTCAGCTTGATCACCGGCTGGGAAGACGCATGTTCCACCACAATGTTCTCAGGCTGCAGGGGGCAGGGGAAAGGAACAGAGTTAGACGAGAAACAGCACATCCACATGGCCAAACTGAGATCGTTAAAGTTTTACTATATTTTACTCAGTTTGACAAGATGTAAAAAACAAAAACAAAAAAACAAACAAAACAAAAACAAAACAAGCAAGCAAAATAAATAAAATGCAGTTTAGCTCGCCTGGTGAGGAAACACAAGCATTCATTTAGCATATTATGACAACCATAAGAAGATTAAGATTAAGAAAACCATAAAATACGGCCATTTTTAAATAAAATAAATTAAATTAATACATTTTAAATACTTGAATAAAACACTTTTTTATCAAAATATTTGCCAATTAATTTTCTGTTGATGGACTAATCAATTAATTTGCTAATTCTTTAGCTCTGCACTGATATACAGATATGTATTTACTTTGAGATCAAGGTGTGCTATCCTCCAGCTGTGCAGATAGTGGAGAGCTTCAAGAATATCTCTGAGGTACAGAGCCACCTTCTCCTCCGTCAGGTTGCCCCAACTCACTATATAGTCCAGGAAACGCCCCTGGTCCGCCCTGAAAACAGAAACACATAATGCATTTGTATGTAATCAGCGACTCAGAACTACAGAAAAGCACTGGGGAGTGACAACAGCTAAATGGAAATGCGTCTGTACTTACATTTCTAGCACAAGTACATAGCTGTTGGCCGTCTCATATGCGTCCAGCAGCTTTACCAGGTTGGGATGGTCCAGAGTCTGCAGGAGTCTGATCTCCTGCTGCACCTGTTCTCGCCGCAGCAACTTCTTGTTAACGTGTTTGGCTGCAACTGTCCGTTTACTGCCTCTCTGGTCACACCGCTTAGTCACTGAGAATCGGCCCCTGGGGAGCAGAAATGAGGGTTATCATTGCACGTTGAGGTTTGGGGAGTCATTTTTATTGATATTAATTTTTCATCTTCTCCCTTATTTACTTTATCAATAGTGAATTTGCCTCTACTGGATTTAATAGGCAAAATGAATTGGGGACTAGAAAGCAGGTATTGTAGTCATTTAACATCTAAATACCGGTATTTCTACTTTACTGCTGTCTACCTACTGCTATAGCTGCCACTGTTAATAACTATACAGTCAATAATACTGAGAACTATTAGCTTTGATGACAGTCAAAGAGTGTCAGTTCAAATATAACAGGGTTTTGTCAGTATATTCTCACCTTCCTAATTCAGTGATCTCTGTGTAATGGGACTCAAAGCTGCTTTTCCAGAGGACTTCACTGCCATCCTCAGGGGTTCCTGAGAACAGATATTGTATTCAGAATACGTCAGCACTCCTATTTATGTCAGGACTTTTCTTTTATTTGTTTCTTTGAAAAAAACTTTAATTACTGTGTACAGTTTTAGCAGTCCACAACCCCTGGTGTTGGCACCAGAATGTACCTAAAAATTAAGCTTTACAGAGCATCCATACCATGACAGGACTCTCACCTGAGACTCTGAGGCTGGCGGAGGAGGTGACAGAGCCTGCTACATTTGTAGCAACACATGTGTACACACCACTGTCCTCTACAGACACACCCAGGATACGAAGAGCTGCCTCTTCGGTCTCACTGTAAAAAGAGCGAAGGAAGGAGAGATAAAGGATCATACAAGATGCACCATGCTAGCCTGAGGTTTTCTCCATTTAATGATACTTTGTTAACTGGACATGATGTACAGTAGAATATTGGATTTCTCAAAATTAAGGCTTCATATCACAAGAACCTGATGCTTTCCACAAACACAATGACGCTACTTGGGCTTCCCCCATAACCTTGCTGTGTCTTTAAATTTGTTTATTCTTGCAATAACATTCTTTGATCACGGCACATCTGGATCCATGTGGCTACAACAGCAATTTCAATTGAAATCAAGTTCTTAAAGAAAAACATCTAATTGAGTCAGGATATTTGCTGTCACCTGTAAGTGATGCTGTAGTGACCGTTGTTGCTCAGAGTGCTGTTGCCAGGTCCCCGCCAGGTGACGTTGGCCCGGGGGCGACTGCACACTTTACACTTCAGAGTCACACTGTCGCCACTCTCACATGTTACATCGCTGACAGGGATGAGGAACTCTGGAGGAGCTGGAGAGAAACAATAGAGGTCAAAGATGATGAGAGAAAGTGATACTGGACCTTGAATCCAAAATCAGTTAAAATAATTCTGTATATGTTGTTTTCAAAAGAGCCCATTCATTCCTTTGTCAAAAGCAGAAATGTTTATCGGATTCTTATAGTAAATTGATGTTTCGTATTTATGCCTTCCTTTTGCACATGAGGAATGCAACTGATTGCAGACTTACAGCCACCCCCTGTTTAAGATGGCTTCTGATTGTCACAAACTATATTCCCAATGGTCTAGCACCAAAACAAGGCAAATAATTGTATTATTTTAAAGTTGCACCTGTGTGCCTGAGTTTATTTGCAATCAATGCACACTCACCATCATGGATGAAGTTTGGATTTAGGAGCTGTAATGAAAATGTAAGGACAAAATTAGATTTCTTGCACAAATCAAAGTAAGGACCGAGAGCACATCCATTTTTGTATAATTAATTTTGTGTGCGAAGTGATCTTCACACTCTCTAACCTTGACAGAGACCTTGTTGGCCAGGCCGTCCTGAGACTTGCGGTATCCATTTTCCATCTTCCTGCCCTCCTTGTCTCTTTTCTCAGACTTTCGGCGGATCCGGAGTGCTGTGTGCCACGATAATGATTTTCTAAAGCAAACAAGACCAGAAGGGAGACATCTTGGTTTCTATTCTGTTTCTGCACAATCATTATGAATTCTGACACATTCTTTTTTTGGTCTCCAGAACAAAAGAAATGTGCCTTATTCTTACTTGATGGTTCCTTCAGGGAGTTCGGGTGTGATGGAGGATGAGGTATGTCCTAATACATAGCCAGGGATCCAGCCTTCAGCGGCAGGGCAGTGCTCATTGGCCGCTCGGTACACCAGGAACATGTTTTGCTGGTTGCTGGCTAGCATTTGGACCACCTCACCCTGCACCACACTGATCTCATCTTCCTTCACTGCCACATAGTCCTGGGTCACCAACATGGTGGACACACTGCTGCTGCTACTGCTTTCACTCTGTCGGAGAAGCAGATTGTAAAACTTAACACACAGACATGAGCAGATCACACAGTTTAAGCAAACTCAAACAAAGGGAGTGACTGCAGTGGCACAAACACATACAAATATGCACACACACGCACACACATACACATCAATTCCTGACAAAGAGAAGTGTATCAGTGGTGTATCAGTAGCTTCACATCAATCAAATGCATCATTTGATTGACGACAAACACGCACAAATGACCTTGTTTTATGCATGCAGCAAAGGAAGCACTGCAAAATGTTCTGATCAGCAGAGATATTGTTTTAGCAATGGTTTATGTCTACAGTGGTGTGTGATCTGTCACTGTATAAAACAGAAGTTACTTTCAGATAAGTTGTGATGCAGAATGCACCATTGTGTTTCCAAGGACAGCGTGAGAGTGTTAAACAACTATTGCAAAGACGAAGTATAGAAGAAACATGATCAGCTTGACGAGAGAGAGAGAGCGAGCAGGTTGCACCAGCGGCCGGTGTAGTATCAAGGCTAACCACCGCAAAGGTCAGACTAGGCGGCTTACAGGAAAAAGAAGTCATATGTGACAGAGGTCCTCATCCTCGACAAAGTTTTGACCAGAGATCATTGATTATCGCATGAGAATATTCCCGTGGAAGTATGAATGAGAGAAAAAAAAGTTTTCTAAAATCATTCCATGGTAACTGTTAGTTTCTATTAGCTGGAGTTGAAAAGCAAACACACACTGAAGCTCAGAGGGAGTTTCTAAGAAAGCAACAGTTGCTCTATGAGCCAGATCCACACTGTTAGTACAATCTGGGAGAGCCAGAAGATTCTCTCTCACACACACTGTCGGTGAAGTTAGTGCACTCAGGTAGCCATTAATCTCCAGTGCAGTAGTCGCTGCATGTACAAGCCATTCTCAGAGTCAGCGGCAGGGTGACTGACTGACAGCCAGTCAGTGAGAGCGGGGTTAGTGACTAGTGAGTAGCTCTAGGGCCTCGACATGGCACCTTACCCCATTGCTCTGGGTGGAGTGTATGGACTGCTCGCTGGTGGAAGAGCAGGTGCTCATGCGGTCTATGTCCTTACTGTGGGTGGAGTGCCGATGGTGAGAAGCTGGTCCATGGCTTCCTCTGCCCAAAGTGTCCCCTCCACCACCACTGTCACTGGGGTAGGAGAAGGAACCAGGTCGGCTGGCGGGAGAGGGAGGCATAGCAGGGACCATAGCCCAGAAAGAATTCCCTTTATGAGCTGGGCTGGAGGGGACAAAGGTTTCCTTTCCGCCTCCTCCAGGAGACTGAGGTGAAATCAGAGGAGAAACCGTCCCAACTCGAGGGCTTTTTAAGTGCAAATTCAGAGGAGCCACAGCCATCTGTGGTATATCAGCTGTTTGTTGTTTCTGGATGTCTTCATAGCCCCCCAAACCCGGCCTGACACTGCCCTGCATGCTGTCTGAAGGCCTGTTACTGTTATTACTGTTTCCTCCATGAGGACTATCCAGCCGCCTCATTTTTGGGACCTCTGAGGCTAACAGCTCTCCATTTGTGGTGGTGTCTGAGTAGGGGTTAGAGGGGAGGGACTGAGGGGACTGAGGGTGGCAGGGTGACCACATACCTGCTGATCTGTCGGGCCCCTCAGGGCCCGGGGGGTGGTGGTGGTGGACGGGTTGGGGGAGGCGTGAGGATGGCTGAGGGATGCGAGAGGGCCGGGATCGAGGGCCGCACAAAGAGGAGGAGCTGCTCCCTGATCCTCCGGAGCCGCCACCACCACCTCCCCCTCCCATGTTGGAGGTACTGTTGGAGCTGCTGCCTCCTGGCAGGCCTCCGGTACTACTGCTGCTACTGCTGGGTGGACCGCCCGGCCCACCACCACCCACGTGGTTCCTCTGGTACTCGATGGGGGATGTCAGAGCTGTGGGAGAGGGTGAGGGGCAAGATTTTACTCAAAGACAGAAACCTTAAATAAAACTAGAGACTGTCTGGGTCCACAAAGTTAAAAAAACTACAGAAAACTTTAACAACTAGGACTATCCTGGAAAATTCAAACATAATGCATGTGCACATGTCCACAAAGGACAATGTCCAGTGTCATTTTGTTGTAAGCAGTAATAGGCACATCATTCTCTTACCATTGAGGAAATTGCGCTGGTTCTCCAGTATCTGGCTGACCTGGTGGATCCAGACTTGACTGACTCCAGGGCTCACTGAATGGAGCGTGTACTTCTCCAGGTTGCCACTGGATGATCTGGAGGTGAGTGTGAACTTGCAGGGGTCATCTGTATTTTCTTCTAAACCCAACCAGCTCACCTGAAGTGATGAGATAGGAAAGGAGGAAGAAAGGGGAAAGAAGAGAGACGAAGGGGGAAGTGCACCAGAGAAAAAAAGTTAAAATGGCAGGGGGAGATGTTTGTAAGCCATTTGTAAAAGTAGTAGACGTTCCTTGATTGAAAAGCTACAGTACAATCTACAGCACATTAAAATGCAATCCACAGGTAGTGTAATTTTATCAGTTGTGGCTCTCTGTGATTTTTTTGAGTTGCACTGACCTTGATGCTGTTCTTGAAGAGGTAGCCAGGAGTGGAGAAGCCCTTCTTTTTGTCTAGGGGCTCGCTGAAGATGACGATCTGCTCAAACAGGAAGACTCTCCTCTCTTTCATCCTGGACAGAAGTCCACCATCCTGGTCTGACACCATGAAGGTGTCTTGGAGGAGCAATCTGCCCTGTGCCACAATTTTACCCTGAAGAATGAGGGAGTGCACAGGGAAAGGAAATCAGAGGAAAAACAGGGGTAGAGGAGGACAAGTTTTTCTACCAGTAAATTTCACAAAAGCAGTGTCTAATACCACACAAGCTATGGTCAAGATGTGTATTGTTAGTCTGCAATCTCTGTAGTGGCCTTATGACAGTAGCAAATTAGAAAGTCAGGTGAAAGTGCAGAAAGACTGAAAAAATATATACTGACAAGGTACAACACATGCTGACTGACTCATTTGACTGCTCATTTCTGCAAAAAAAATGAGTGGACACTGACACCTGGTGGCAGTTACCTGAAATTACAAACTGATTTCTGCAGGGAATGCTATTTACATTGTTACCTTATTTAATTTAGTATAGTTTCCAAGAACAAACACAGACACGGACAGACTTCTGAGGGGGATAAAGAGCAGTCTTACTTCAAAGCCTTGAAGGCGCCCAACATTCATCATGTCATTGCAGCTCTTGGGGACCACACACATCACCTCTACAGCTTTCTATAGTAGAACATTACAGTAAAATGAACTTTTAGAGACACATTTCTTGCTTGAGAGTCAAGTAAAAAAATTCACACAGTAGCATACGTAATGGGTTATTGTAGATCATCATTTTAATAAAGTTTGAGCTGTAAACTGGGCATGAATTACCTCCAGCTCTGTCGTATCCACTCCAGCCTTCTTAGAAACTTTGAAAAGATCCTGCACAGGAGATAAGATCAAAACTGTATGTTCAATATTTTATATATATATATATTTTTACCTTTATTTTAACAGGAGGTTCCACTGAGATCAAAAATCTATTTTACAAGAGAGACTTGCTCAGGTTAGCAGGCATACAAAATCACAACATATTAAACAGCAACATATACAACATGTTGCTTTCTATAGCAACATGTTGCTAGAGATACAAAATATGAAGAGTACTTTTTCTTAGCCTGAATATAGCCTGCAACATAATATACACCATGGTGCATTTACCTTCAGTAGTAACTGGTACTTCATTATACGCTGGATTGGTTTGATGAGAAGGTCAGTGATCTGCAGTCTGTGGCCCAATCGCTGTTTAAGGTCCTGATGAAAAATAAAAATATTATTATCTCTAGGAAATACTAATCACCTGGACAACACAACATGGAGAACATGCTCTAGGATTGGGTATATGTCAAATGGTTTAACAAGCTTACTTCAAAGTAAGTGTCGATGTATTCTGACACAATGTGCTCAGACTTAGGTTTGTTCTGGCAGTACACAATGTACATGTGTAGTCTCCGCTCCTGCAGTTGGAACAAAAACAGAAAAACAAAAGCAGCTCAGGAAATATCACTTCCTTATTCTCTCTTTTAAATTCAGTAAAATTAACTTGACAATCCACCATTCTACAAAGAAATGTCAAGCAACACATATGTGAAGTGGTTTTTCACCTGTTTGACGAATAAAGGTGCCAGCCTGTCAGGATCCTCCAAACACTTCTCAAGCTCGCCAAGGAAAAAACTGTGGTCCAGTCAAGAGAGAGGACACATGATTTTAGTAGCCAAAGAACATGGTACTGTCTGTTTTTTTTTGCACTGGGTCAGATAATAACTTTAAAAACATGTTTTATTTGGAATGGAATTTGTAGTGCATGCTAACTGAAGGAGACTGCCAGCATACTCTTTGTGCCAGTCGTAGATCTGATGGATGTTTCCAAAGACGATCTTGTCTTTTCCTCTCATGTCATCTGGAACTCCTTCCTCTTTCATCCTGCTCATGTAGCCCTGAGGCGAGGAGAGTAGACTCATTTGTAAAGCGTACAGCAAACGCTGACCAAAAAAAAGATCTCTGAAAGCTTACGTTAAAATACTTTAATATCAGATTCTTTTTTTTTACCTCCACCACTGATCCCAGGTCTCTGACATAGTCTCTCTCAGTCTCCACCAGCTCCAGAAGCACATAGCTGAGAGACACAAAACAGAAATTGTCACCATGTAATACAAATGTAATGCACTCAGCTGTGGATGGACATCAGAAATGTTCCATATAAGCACACAAAAGAAGACAAACATGATTAACTGATTGAACTCAAGCAGCTTTTGTTTATCAAAAACACTAACAAGACACCGGCTTATAACTCACTGTCTCCTCTTGAGGAAGCCAGACTTGCGCTCATCTACCTCATCGATGGGTGAGGAGGAGGACAGGAGGGAATTGTCGGAGGGGTTGAAGGAGGGCGAGCTGCTGTCGCCTTGCTCCACCGATAGAGAACTGGGTCGATCCTCTAGTGACTGAGGAAAGAGGAAGACCGAGGCAAGGAGAGAAGGGAGGGAAGTGAGGGCAAAGTGGGGAAAACAGAGGAAGGAAGAGGTAGAAAACAAAACAAACAAATGTCACAGAGCTGAAAAAACAGAGGCTGAAAAAGTATTTACATTATGTGATTATATATGTCTTATCTTTTTAACAGCATGGCTTGTTTATTTAAGAGGGATCAAAATAAAGCTGTATGACTCCAGAGGAAACTGCATTATCTTTCCTTTGGTATGTGTACGTGCTGTATGAAGGCCAGTGGGCATGGGTGCGTTGGGGATATTGGCCAGAGTGCAATGTCCATTTGTTGGAACAACGGACAGCTGGCTTAGTGAGTCACAGTCCTGACAGATGACTAGTAGGCCACGATGCCATTCTCTGTCAACAACACCAGAAAAAAAATGTGTGTGCACGCTTGTACAACATAAATCTATCATAATTGTTCTGTGTGCGGGTGTGCCACATTCGCGAGTACTTGTGAGTTTTGTTTATGATTTCTATCTCACCATCTTGCTCTTCACCAGCTCCTCGATGGCACTGACCAGTTCAGCAGCACTGGGTGTCTCTGAACTGTTGGGACGAGCGGAGAGACGAGACGCAGACTGAAAAAGAGAGTGATAATGGAAGACAGAAAGTTAACGATTGAGGTGTAACACAGGACAAATGTAAAACTTGGCAGTGCTGCATGCATACAGGAGTCATACATTCTCAGTGGCTACTACTGTGTATGCGATTAGGCTCACCATTGTTGAGTTTGGACCCCGCTATTCCACATGTCCAAATAAGGACTTGGTGGGTGTGATCTCCCTAATAAAAGGGTTAATTGAGGACCAAGTTGGAGCCAGTCACTGGCTGGTCTCAGGGGAAACAGGGGTTATGAGGTGGGTTTAGGTCAAGGGAAGCTCTGGGATTGGACTGCTCTTCAAGCATGAGCACCATAAACTGGTCAAACCACTTATATACTGCAAACAGTGTTGCTTACTACTCCACTGGAGAGAAGGTTTGCCTCTGCAACAGAGCCCAGCCTGATGCATAGTGGCAGGCAAAGTTTTTTATCCCCTGTTCAAAACCAGACTTAATGGGAATTCACCATTTAAGTCCCACAAACACCTCGCCACTGCAGCAACACACGAATGGAGCATTCACTTCAGCAACAGTAGAACAATTGCAATTCAAAGGGAATGACATTTAGTTGGTGAAAGACAGAAACAAAAAGGCAAGAAAAAAAGTTCAATAAAGAAGGATCCAAAGTGGAGATGAAGTGGTTTTACATGGAGAGATAGGGAAACTGGGAAAGAAGAGAAGCAGAACAGAAATCAACGTAATGCTAAAAGGAAGGAACATGCAACCATCAAGAAAATAAGAGGGGGGGAAAAAAGAAAAGTTATTAGTGCCAAAGCAAAAAATTAGGTGTATTGTCATAAGCTCTGTGTGGATGTAAAGTGATTACACCTCTATATGGAACCAAAACACAAAAGTCTGGCTGCTTATATTAGGATTAATGTGGATTTTATTGATTGAAAAAAATTATTGAAAAAAAGTTTAAAAGTTCAACCCTCCCCCCAATTAATGTATATGAGATCAGTATTTGTGTGCCACCATATTGCTGATGAAGTACACAAATGCATAAATCAGTTTTGTTGTAGTTAAGCTTAATGCTAAACACAACCTTTATTTGTCTTGGGTGATATTGTGCATTGTGTTTTCTACATACCATTGTCTGTGACCATGTATAGTTAAGCACGTGCACGCATGTGTTTAGATTGCCCCTGTGTGACCCACCTTGTCATCTTGGGAGTCAGGCTGCAGCAGGCTGTGCTGCTGGATGGCCATAGGGGGAGGTAGAGGGACAGCGTCGGCACCCTCCTCTCCTTCCTCCTCGCCGCAGCTCTGCATGCCTGACGAGGAAGACTTGGACAGGGTACCACTGCTCAGCCCCTCACTACGCATTCGCTGTAGAGAGAGAGAGCGAGAGAAAGAAGGAGAACAACGATTGTCAGTTGGTAGTTCCGAGCAAAAAAAGGGTCAGTCATCCACTGCTTCATCTGTTCTTACTTCCTCCAGCGTCTCGTCCTGTGGCGTGGCAGCGCTGTCGTCAGAGTCCTTCTGCGAGCCGGCCATTGCATCCATGTTCTTCCTTGCGGCTTCGCGGTTCTTCTTGTGCTTGTGTGCGAGCTTTTTGACGTGGCCATCAGCTTTGCCGGAGCTGAGGCGCCGGACTGGACTGGTCAGCCACTTCCTTAAGGTGTTCCCAGGACGTTTGGGTCCTGGTGAGCTGTGAGGACCCAGGGTTTGGCTGGAGCCTGGTTGTAGGGTGTCGTTACTGGATACAGACAAGGTGTCTAAAGGTGAAAAGAAGAAAAGAAAGGGGAAGCTGATAATGACATTAACACAAGCATAGATGCATAATCTGTGATCAAAATGTAGGCAAAAGGGTTTTCACACAACAAATCTAAACACAGGATTGGAACTTGCTATTTATAGTCTTACATTGATTTACAGGTCTTTTAATTCAGCGACTAACACTAGACAACAACTAACACATGTGATTAATTTTGTCTGGTGATGTAAAAGGTTTGTTTACATCACAGATGCTTGTAAACACAGTAGCAAATCCCATATTTTGAAAGTCTATTCAGCTAAGAAGTGTGCAGTATGCAAGTTTCTTTATACAAATGAAACTCTCAATTATTCATATACCTCAATATACCTAATTTGGAAATAAATATCACGATTTGGACTTATTTAGTTGTCAGCAGTTGTCATTCCATTTGTCTTCTTCCAGCATTGAAGCTCTATTCATATATCAAACTAGATACTCAATCAGTCGTTACTGTTTGCTATAAGCGTAACAAGTGTAACAAAGCACAATCAACATTATAGTCACCATGTATGAATATGTGAGTTTGCAGCAGTGACAGAACATAGAGGAAAGACGTGGTATATGATAAAAATGTGTGTGCATTTGTTTGTTTGGACAGGATTTGTATGTGTTATGTGCAGTAGGCAGGCCGGCCTCCTCCTCACGGTAATGGCGGCTCCTTGGGGAATCTGTGGGAGTAGCGCTCTTCTTCGGCTCGTGATGGAGCGATGAGAAAATAACAAACGATAAAGGGATGCTTGAGGCTTTGTCTGAGCGCTTCAAAGAGACATCCACCTGTCTGTCTCACCTGTCTGCTCATTCACTTCTCTTCTTCATCCCATCTTAAGCCTACCCACCTTCTCCTCTTTTGGCCTGACATTGGTTTACTGCGCCATCATCAAAAATACTGCGGCATGTTTCTGAATGAGGGCACAAAACCTCTTGCTATGTTTTCTATGATTTTAAAAACAAAGCTGATCAGAGCTGTAGCTTAAACGAAATCAGGAAATTATTTCCTGGTGCAGGGAGATCTCAGAAGATGACGTTCTGATGATTTATGACTTCCAGAGAAGGTCTGACTGCAAAAACAAGTGCACCTCTATGGGGGCTGGTGACTCAATGACAATAATCTCCTCCTATAGTGTCACATTACATTGTTAGTTGTTGAGATTTAAATCTAAATGTAGAAAATAAAACAATGAGATGTTTTTGTTTTTGAGAATAAAATAATAAATGATTAGATACTGTGCAGAAGCTTGGCTGAAGAGCAAAAGGTTTGAGAGATTCATCTTCAGCATTTCAATCATTTAGCTATTTAAGTGTTTAAAAGGATGCAGCTGCTAAAAATTAAACCACATGACCAAGCTGGATCGCTCTTAGGAATGGCAGGTGTGGCAATTCTGTCTTTTCCCTCATTGGACACTTTCACACAGCCTAAATGAATGCATCTGCATGTGAACGTGCAGGTCAGTCATTCAGCCTCGGGGAGACTCATTTTTACTGCGCTCCGTTGATACGAAGCATGTGTTCTCACATCGCATGAAAGGGAAGACGAAAGCCCAGTTCCCAGAATAACAATCATCTCCCACGTCAGGCAATTTAAAGACTCTAAAGCCATCTTGGAGATATCCTCAGCATAACCTGAGCGATAATATTCATGATCTCTCACTGATTCTGCAATACTTAAACTGCCTCAAGCGAGATTGTCTTAGTCATGAGGTTGGCGAACAATAATGTGAATATATCAAGGCAGAGCAGGCGAGAACACATCCTTTTACCCTGTTCTTTGTTACCAAGACAGAAAGTTAGATGGATATTGTTCCATCTTGCAGGGAAGGGGAAGTTTAAACTGCTCTGGAGATCTATAAATTCCACCTAAAGGGCATATTTAAAGAGGATAGGAGGCGTGGAGGGGTTGTCTGTCTTGCTTGAGGACTTTTTGATGGAAGATTATCCCTTTTGTTGGCACAAATCTTTACATGCAACCGCAATGTTTAATATAGATGTTAGGGAAGCTGCGTGATTTACCTGCCTCCACCCTCTCCCCTGCGGAAACTAAATGAAAACCAGTCACAACTGTTCGTTACGTTACTGTCCTGGAATGTTTTAGTCACGGGTACAATCATGGAGCCTATTTAAGGCTGCAATTCTGATGACACAGAATACCTTAGCATTTACTATTGTTGGTTTCCAAGGTCCATTAAAACCTTCCTTTATGAGTTCTGTATATTGTTACTTCAGTAGATAACACAAGTGCATTTGATCCATTATTCATACTAAAAGCAAAAAGTGCAGGTGCTAGGGCTTTGAATTATTTGGATTTTAAAGTCTTGAATATTTCTGGCAAACAAATGCAAGTAGACACACAAGCATCACACAATGGTTGTTTTCTAATGTAAGCCAGGCTCCTTCCTGATATTTTTTTTATGACTGACAGACAACACTGACGAGCTACAGCTACTTGTGTATGTAATGTAACACTTAGGTGGAAACTAGGGCTTTCAAAGGGAACAAACCAGGGACTCAGACTTCCCATGTAGGGCAAACAGACTTTGCTCACTAGAGACCCGCCGGGTTCAGAATCCAACATGTAACTACGATGCTAGCAAGTCCATCTCAGCTATCAAATTAGAGGCCACGGGCTCCAGTCATTTCACACCAGTTGGGTTTCTGGTGAGAAACAATTACTTTTATTACTCTGAATGTCATTTAAATACTGACAAAATGTAAAACCAAGATGATTACATTTGTGGTCTCAGTTGTACAGAAATACTGTAGTTTCTCATAATTTGCCACTATTAAAGTGTGAATTCCACACATTTGAATATTGTAAATTAGCAGAGGATAAGCTTTACAAGTGATGTATCCATTCATTTGGATATGCAAATGAATGGGCATAAATGTAAAATATAGTTTCAATAATAACGCAGTGTTTGAGAACGTGGACTAAATATTCACACTTTGACAGTTAGAAAAGCATCTGGTGCTATCCACATGCTCTGATTAGACTGAAGAGGTCATGCTGCTAACCGGAGTGCAAATGGGTGAAACATGGGGTCGGCCTTGACACATTCCTCCTCAGTAGAAAATAACCCTACAGACACACATATACACACAGAGGGCATGACCTTTGCCCTGCAGGGTGTCTTTCATTGTGGAGACACCTCAGGAACAGCTGGTCAGGCTCTCACTCATGGGAAACAAAAAAGACTCTATTTACATAATCAGAATTACACTTGGAGTCACAGAACTAAGTTGTGCTTTTTGAAGATTAAATCTTTAAAAAAAAACTGAAAAAGAAGTAAAACTGCATTTAGAAAGATACAACACTCGTAAATTCTTCTGCTTAAGTACATCAAAATGAATAATGCACCGGAATGAAATAGCAGACTTGAAGAGGTTTCACTACTCATCGAAGAGGCTTCTTGAATTCTTAAATGGATTATTCAGTTTGTCTTGATGTTGCACTTCCTGGATACACAAACTAACGTATCCTACAGTTTATAGTAATAGAATTTGAGCATTTTCATTATTGGGACCAAAACAAAAGTGAGAACTGGAAATGACATCTGGTCCCATCAGTCCCATGTGGTAAGCTTGTAATTACAAATGCAAAATTCCCAAACATAAAAAAAAAATACATTAGGGGGGCACATATATTGTAATATATATATGTAGCAAAACTCTATTAGAATTATTTATCTCAGTATCTCCTATATACATCTACAGTGCGGCAATGATTGTATATTTCATATTGTTATCATAGTCAACACATCATTTTTTAAGATTTCAAATAAGAAACTCCAGTTTGCCCACGACAGGTTTAAAACATGTTGCAATGTTTGTTAATCTTTGCTAAAATGATTATCCTGAGTGATTCAATTAGCATACAGGTCTCTCTGGAGCAATTTTGGATCAAAGGAAACTTGTTCACTTCCTGGTTAATTCACCAGTACACTCATTAGAGCATCATACTGCTGAGACGACTGTGATGATCACATATAAACTTCACAATATCTAATATCTGCCATCTGGTTAAACATACAAATTTAATTAAAACTGAACATGCAAAGGCAAAATTTAATTTGTATTTGACCCCCAAATAAAACCATATTATCAGTTTAACTTTGTGGGCTGATTATCCTGATAAGAGACCCACCACATCCACCAGATTCGCTCCACACACAGATGTTTGCTAAATTATCTGTAAGCTACCACCACGTTATTGTATCAGCTACATCCACACTAATACGTTTTCATCACTGCTTATTCACGCCACTCCAAAGAATGTACTAGATTTACAACTTTGTGTGTGCCTGTGTTTCAGAATAGGAAGTAGGTGGGGTGGGGTGGGTGGCTGTTGTACAACTGGAGTGATCCCGAAAGTCTGCGCAGCACTGAAGCATGCCTGGGATTCCAGAGTTGTCACCAGGGGAGTCTCTTCAGTTTGGTCTGATCTTCCCCAGGAGAAACCATACAAACACAGACACACACAAACATCAGTCGGTATGGCTGGAGAAAAGCTTTCTGGGGCGGCAGTGCAGCATGCGGGAAAGCTCCAGAGGCTTTGGTTAGTTGATCTGTAAAAATGTGGACAATGCTGGAGAGGGCTTGCCACCAACAGCAATAGTTAGGGAGGGCGTGGAGTTGGGAGGTATGGAGGACTTTAGAGACCACCCGCTACGTATTCTGGCAAAACTAGTCTGATGTCTTGGTGTTAAGGTCTATTAGACTTGATACGGCAGACATCTCTGAAATCATCAAACAGAAAAAGTTTTGGGAATGTGAAGCTCCTCATTTTCCTATTGTAGTCTATGTGACCGCAATATTTTTTTCCTTCTTTCCTTGGGGTCTACAATAACAGCCTCTGCCCATCTGTGCAGCACCCGCCTGACCTGGCATACAAAATGGCACGAAGATATAATCTTGTCACTTTGATTTCAGCAGATTTAGTATCCCATCACATAACAGTGCATTCACCAAATTACTTTCACTGTCATAAAGCCACGACTTAATCCACACTTGATTAGTGAATGCCCTCTGCATTATACCCATTTGAAAATAGCTTATGTATACAACAAACAAGGACATGCTGTCAAAAAGCGACAAAACTGTATAACTGTAGTTTCTTGCACAATAACTGTGTCACTATCACACCTGACACTGAACCCCAACCCTAACCCCCTAATCCAACCCTTTGAATTTGCATGCCTTCAGAGCAAAAACTGCATCGTTGTCATTTAATCACGAGCATAGCCTAACTCTGATTTTATCGCCATATTTACTTTACATTGTAAACATGATAAGATGCACAAACAATTATACCAAGCTAGGGACTAGATTAGCTTATCAATTATGTCACATCTCTTTCTCAACTTTTCAGTCATTTCCCGCTATATTGTATTGAAAAAGCAGAAACTGCAATTTCTATATAAACATATATGATGTTACAATCTCCAAATCAAACTCTGGTGGCAATCAAAAAACAGAACTAGTGCTTTATCAAGCAAAATCTACCCTGACATAGAAATATTGAATGTTTACATAAGCAGAAGAGCAAGAGAATTACTTGTGTCCGACATCATTACTCAAGTGATCAAGGCACCTACCCAGGTCCAGCAGCCAGAACTTGCAGTTGTCAGAGTGCCCTCCATTTGCTGAATCCATGGAGCAAAATGGGTTTAGAGACACCAAGGACTCTATTCCACGGGCCATGTCAGCCAAATACTAAGCGTCTGAAATTGTGAATGGAAATAGTCCCTCACAGCATCGCCACAGGTTCGACGACCAACTTTAAATTCCTACGTTGCTCAAAATTCCAGGGGGAGAAAGGGTGAAGTCCAGTGTGATGGAAAAAGAAAAAGTAAAATGTAGCATTAGAGAGTAGGATGTTTTCTCTGTTTCTCTTTGTATCTCCTTCCCTGCCTCCCTCATGAGTGGGCTGCTGTGAGGATATTGGGCAAGCCTCCACTGTGCCTCTCCTATTCCAAGGGGATGTCTGTAAACATGCAGCACAGCTACCGTATTACCCTTTGTAGAAGCTCCCACTCAGTTTGTGTGGGCGGGTGCATATTTTACAGACATTAGGATGCATACAAGTTGTGCAGTATGCTTGGAACAAATATAGACTTGGTTATGAAACCTAAGAGAAGTGAACAGCAAAATGCTCAGTGAAAAATGCTCAGTGGTTGGCTACAGATTTTTAGATGTTTTTTCCCTAGAATTCAGAATCTCCATAGGGGGATCTGAGTTTTGTAACTACTGCTCTGCTCTATATATATATTCAACACTTAACTCTGTTTTCCTACATCTCATCGGACACACTGTGCCGCCTAAAGTAGCTATGCAGGCTAAATGCACAAAGATCTCCCTGTTTAACTGTGAGCCTGTGTGTGTGTGTCTTTGGGCTCTAAACACACTCCTTCCTGTAAGAACACGTATCCACTTACTCTGCGCTATACAGAATCCTTTTTTCATTAATAACACTGTCATTAAGTATTTACTTTTATTACATTCTGAGGCACTGAGAGTGAACCTGGATGTTTTGGTAAAAGGGGGAATTCCAGTAATGTGATTAGTATGTAGATGAAAGTGCCCCAAACCTGATTTAACAGGAATGCATAGCTTCGCAAAGGTTTCAGCAGCTAGTTGAATGATACAGGACTTTGAAAAACACACACACCTACTGAACACATACTGTAGATGTGAACAACTGTTATGTCACACTAACACATCCTACAATCAGAGCAGACAACCAACTGCCAGATACAAACTTGGGAGGCTAATCCTACTGTTCGTCAACTATTCAATTCTATTCTATTATGTTATTCCAGACACAGACATTGGCCCCCACCAGTCAATTATTCCTGGTTGTGAGACACAGCAGGAAAAGGGGAGATTTCCCTGAAGAACACTAATCCCCTTAACCGTCACCCTTCCACAACTTTGGACAAAGTGGCCTACATGGTTGGTCAGTAAACAAAAAAAAAAGCTGACAAAGTATAGACATTTTTTGTCTTTCTTGTCTTCCTTCTCTACAGCAACAGCCTTTTTTTGACCACAGCAACCCCTGCAGTGAGAAGCCCATTTTCATCACTCCTTCTGGCCACACAAACACACAGATACAAACAGTGAGGGCTGGCTTGGCGCAACCAAGAGACCGAGGAAAGCCGCATAAAAACAAGCGCCTCCGTAAGCAAAACAGAGAGGAAAAACAGTGAAGCTGCAGTACAAAAGCATAAAAAAAAATCAGCAGCTGGGAAATTCTACCCTTCTTCCTGTGCTCGGCCAGTAAATCATTGAGCTAATTCCAAAGTTGTGAGCTCGTTTGTATAGTTCAAGCATCCTATAATTTTAAATACAAACGCGGACCTTTCTTATTCTGACTGCAAAGAGCCTGGCGGCATTATATTTGTATGCTATATTACCATAGAAACAAGCAGTGCAGCTCTCACCCACTCTTCCAGATTAAAGAGGAAAAGGCACAAGCAGAAACTTCTATTAAAACATGATGATAGCAGCACATAACTCCAACAAACCAAGTGTCATATGAGGGTCATGTCTGCGTATGGAGTCCCTTCCTCTCAATCTATGTTTAGTACTTAGATTATGATATCAGAAATGCTTTTGGCTCAAGAAAAATATATAAATATACAGTATGTATAAGATAGGCAAATGTAGTATACATAGTATCCATTTATCAATCTATCTAGAATTTGAGATAAGATCCAATGGCTTATATGGCCCAAGTGCAGAGATGAGGCAAAATATCATGAAAATGCTGTGACTGACTGCTCATTGAGACGTCAAACAACAGATTCCATTGCATCATACCATGAAGTGATGTGCAGAGTGCAAAACAAAGAAGGAACCGGTCACTAGAATATGGAGCTAGATAGCACTACACCTACTGTATAAAGAAACATGGTCACTACAAGAATACCTGGGACGACCTGGGAGCAACCTGAGTCAGCTACTAGGTGTTTGTCAGAAACCCTGAACGGAACACATGCAAATGGAGTAATATTTGATTTGAGTTTGTGTTGGTGATTATGATGAAGTTAATTTTCTGGCAGGACACTTTCAACAATATTTATGTAACTGTAACCACAGCTGGTGTGACGTTAACCATGTTATTGACTCGTCTTAAAACAAGTTCAAAATCATTTTGACAGTGCAGTGACATACAATAGGTTGAATGACGTTTCTGTCATTGCCGATGTGGGCTCGCCGCCCCAACTATTAGACATTTGAATCCCAGGGATGAAACATTTCGCAACAATGGCGGAGCAGTTTATGGCACCAACTGTTGCTTTAATAAAACCACAGATGCAGATTGTGACATCATATCTTCCAGGGCTGAACCCTCAAGAGGTTGTTTACAATAGAGGGGCATGCTGCTGCTTGTTCAAGACAAAATAAAGGTTTCTGAGAGAAATAAGATCTGTGGATGTCAACAGTGCTGGGAATTCAAAGGTTTAAATTATTTTAAGATAATTAAAAGAGAACTGTGCTTCTGAGGCTGGGCTTTCAACAGTTGCATAGCAACACCTAGAAATACATGTACGTGCTTCTCCAGAAGGTGTTTGGTGAGAAGTGAAGTTTCTGCTGGTTACCACTGCCATGTTTGCAAACAAAGATACATCCTATTAGCTGGCCCTAATGTTTCAAGTGTCCATATGCGATTGGATGCGACAAGCAGCTGTTCGGTGTGATAAGAAGATTCTGCAAACCACATTTGCTGTTTTCAAACATGAAAGACATCCAAAAGTGTCCAGATGTGCCTCAATATGAGAAAATAACTCCCACCAGGCCAGTGTGTGTATGAAAATCGCAAGGAAACATCCTCCTACCTTTGTGATTGAAGAGCCCCTCCATCTCCATGGAAGACCTGGAGTGAGCGATACAGAGCATGGAGCAGGGTACGATGCCCTCCTGGGCTGGAGAACGGTCTGTGGTCCGCACCAGGCACCAGTCAGGCTTGTCATGGAGTCGCTCCAGAACCTCCACAGTCTGGCCTCGGCGCACGGTCAGCTCCCCACTGCTGCTCCCGTTACTGGCCACAAAGTCATGGATCACCACTGTTAACTCACAGCCACCGGACAGCTGAAATGAAAGGAGGGCAGAAGTCTTTGAAAACCTATTGATGTTTGTCTGTAAACCAATGTTGGTCACATGTTTGCACAAATAATACACAGGGCACTTAGTGAGGTTAAATTATGTCCACCAAGTGATTAAACAAATTAATGTGAAACTAAACACAGAATGTATGTGTGTAGTGAAAAACTGTGATTGGATTATTGCTAAATTGACTTAGTAGGAATGAAAATCCTCTTAGAAAACACTGATTTTAGCCTGCAGCCACTAGTATATGTGGACCCAGTGTGCAGTCATATTTAGGACAGAAACACTGCGAAAAGAGTGTCTTATGATAGCTGTTGGAAGTATCTCATCCAGTCAGTACTGAATCCCAGCACATAGGACAATCCAGTGTTGTACTCAGATTGTAAATTTGACAGACATACATTTCCTATTATTTTTCCTGCTACATATACTGATGACAAAAAGCATGTTGATTCAGTAAAATAATTTCTGAATATACTTAATGGATTTGCAGAACAAAAAGCAAATATTCCCCCTCAACATCCTTTGCTAACAGCACATGCACTGATGATTGGTGACTCATTCTAGCACAAATGAACAAAACGTCACTGACGATCTGGCGTCTGAGTGTCTATGAAAGGAAACATTAGATAGGGGTGGAACAAGGTGGAATTAGTCATTATGCTCACTGGTTATTGTCAAAGGTATCTCGGTTGAACACGTGACTGAAAATGCAGTCAAAATTGCTTATCACTATTAATGCTTCGATGTGTGTTCTTTGCCCGCGTGTGAAAGATATACAGTAACAGTACACCAGAGGGTGCACAAATTCTGTTATGGTCCAAATAGGAAATGCAAAAGCAGTCCATTTCTGAGTGTCTGAGACATGGTAAACATTGTATTGAACACAAAAAATGCAAATAAACACCACAAACATTGTATAATGTGTAGCTTTTCCTAATTCAGTGTTTTCAAGTTATTAATTGCTCACTAATCGTCAGCAATTTGCAGCCTGTAAATAGTGACATATGCCTATATTAAATAATTCTGAGCCATGAAACCTTCAATAATTTCAGTCATCTTGTGGGCGTTTATACTGAATATGCCTTGATGGCAGATGAGCAATGTCTTATGCACAAGTTATACTATTAGTCATACAGTTAATAATACTGTAGCCACACTCTCAGCAGTCTAAAATCATTCACACATCACATGTATTTCATAGTTGTACTGCTGCTTAAACTGGACGCGCTCCTCATTCATAGTTATTGTTTGACATGTACATGCAGTTTTCCCTGAACTGAAACAGATTGCATGAATGAATCATTTCAAAGATGTTCGCTATATAAATGTCACAATAGTGCCCTTTTTTACAAGCACATTATTTATAACATACCCTTTGGTAGTGTGGTAAAGCCAGAGAGCTGAGTAGCTGAGAAACGGGATGTGAGCTCCTGTCCTCCAGCCTCTCCATTGTCCTGCACTCCCTCATCACGGGAGAAGTCCCAAAGAGGGAAACTCTACAGCGCTATGATTTCTACAGCAGTCCACTAAAAATATCCTAAAACACAATGAGATTACGCTCACTGGATGAACATAAGAACTCTGGAAAATACTCAGATTTATTGAACTTCTTATGGAATATTTCCTCTAGGAAAAACAGCACCAGACAATTACAATCCAGATCCATTAGAACATCCAAAGGCTAGAAGAAAAGTTGCTGCCATCAACAAGCGCTCCTCTGTGGGTGCTTACAATCACACAACTGAAGGTTTAATGATTCCCTGTTGTGTGTCTCTTCCTCGTAGCAGAGCGGTTAATCCAACCTTGTCTTTAAACAACTGTTGCCACAATTTAGCACACTAAATGGACATTTATCAACAAAAGACGCACCAGAAAATTAGTCGAAAAAAACAACAACACAGTGGTCGCGCGTATATTTCTACGTTTGAAGCAAAGTGCGAGATCGATAGCTGTGAGGACTTAAAACTGTGCTCTCCTGTCTGGCACACAGACGAGCATCCTCTGTGAAGAGAGCGTGGGAGGCTGAAGCTGCTGATACACAAGTCAGTCACTAAAGCAGACACACACGCAGGAACATGGGCGCGCACACACACACTAACACAAACACACCACTGTCACTGCCTCTTGAATGAGAGGTCTCACGGAGAGTCCTCACAGAGAGAGAGAGATAGAGAAGCATTCACAAAGTGAGACTGAGATACACAATTTATATTTGCATGTGTGACTGTGTGTTTTGTATATTTATGCCTGTGAGTATGTCCTTAACTGAGGCAACAATGACTAATTAATTAGTGTCTGTGATAGTTTTGACACAAGTGGACCCATACACACACTGCTCAGCTCCTTACCTTTACAATTTCATTTTATTTTACGTGGAACAACCAAAAAGCTGAGCTTTGCTCTGACAGTTAATTAAACAACCACAGTCAACACACTAAGCTCATTTTCTTATTTTCCTGTTTCCTGAGGCCGAGCTGGGGAAGGTCCAATTCAAGTGTGAAAATGATGACCTCATGTAAGAGTGCATCACTACATTTTATAATTAGTATGACATGAACGTATGGAACATTTTTTGTATCTATGTGTGCTGGTGTGTGTGTGTGTGTTAGCTTTACAGTTGCTCATACTGAGCGTAGGAGGACAGGCCTTCTGTGGCGCTATTACCAGATCTAACAACAACCAAATCTGTGTATCTGTGTTCCCGCTGAGATACAATTCTTTCTCTCTCTCTCTCACACACACACACACACACACACACACACACACACACACACACACACACACAACACACACACACAGTTTTGTCAGATGGACAGGTTCTTCCTCCAACACAATCAAACAATTTCACAGGAAACAACTTGAGCAGAGTTGCCTACATCTATCCAGGTCTGCAGCCTCTGACGGTCATGTCACTGTGTGACGGCACATGGATATGGACCAATGACAGAGTAGCTATGTACTGACTGAATGAACTGAATGGTGTGACATCTGTAGGGAAATGAAAAAATGAAATAAATCTGGAAAAACAGTCTCTTTTGTGTATCAGTAAGTGCTGCAGAGTAGATTTTGGGTATGAAAAATGCCTGGAGATTACATTTTCCTACCTTATCACTGTCCAGTGTGTTCTGGGATGTACGTGAGGCAATGGAGATGGTATCTGGTTGACTGCTGGCATCTCCTTGGCTGTCCAGCTCCTCTCCGTCCCTGCAGGCAGACATTATCATTACATCATCATCATTAGTATTCATTCATAGTATTCATTAGTCATCTTTTTTTAAGCCTTTTATTGGCTGTATTTCTTAAGGAAACTAAAGAAGCCTAATTCCAATGCCAAGTTCTTGTCAGCTTTTAAAGAGGAGAAAGCATCCTGACTGGAAATATCACCAACTGGCATGGGAGGTGCACAGACCAGGGGTCTCATTTATAAAACTGTGCGTAGAATCCTCTCTAAAAGTGTATGTACGCCCAAAAGCCAAAACTGGTGGCGCCAAAAAATGTTCAGACTTATAAAACCATGCGTACGCATATCTGTAAGCAAGTTCCCTTTATAAATCACAATCAACTTGAAATGTGGCGCATGTGAAGGAGCTCCATGTCCGACCCTTCAAACGCCCATAGTTGCCTATAAATGGACAGTGAAATGCCCTAATTAATATTAATACGTACTGGCTGCCTGAAGAAAAGGAGGCAAAGGAGACAGAAAAGCTAAAAAACGACATTTAACTCAGTGTGACACTGATGTTCCTTTTGGTGAAGCTGAAGCATGTTGTTTGGCGGGTAAAAAACGCCCTTTCATGCAACGTTTTGCACCAGAGGAAAAGGGGCACCAGAGCTCCACCCCTATAGAACCGATCAGCAGGAACGGGCATTCCTCTTGAGTAGTGATGTCACTAGCTGGAGGGGGACACATACACGCAAGACAGGATGACCCAGGAACTAATTTGGATTCCCAAGTTTGAAAAGAGCCAAATGCATTCCACTTATAAGAAATATGACTTATTGTAAATGACACAAGCTGAAAAATTTACTTAATAAAATATTGTTGTATCTTCAATAACATGTTTTTACAAGCAGCGCATCACATCCACACGCTGGTGCAAAGCGTTTGGCTCGATAAGGCAACGAATATTTGATAACTATACATGAAACTATGCACTCCTATTTGCTTGACTGACACACTGAAAATGGCATCAATTTATATGGAAATTAACCCTACTGTTCACCTTATTTATGAGAATAAGTTGCACTGCATGCAAGTAGCCTAATTAATATGATTCCTGACTAACTGTAAAACATATTTGAGTCGTCCTTTTGAAGAAATAGATATCTCTGTTTGTGTTTATTATCCTAAATGTGTTTTTTTTTGTGTAAGCTGAAAATTATTTTAAATTGTTGTTTTTTCTGCTCACCTTGGGGGAAGTCCATCAAATGGGTGTTTGTTTATTCAGGAAGGCTTTAAGCCTTTAATACTAACAGGTAATATTTCGATTAATTTTACACAATAGTAGTCCTACTCATTTCAAACTATTTCATCCTTCTGCCGTGTGAGCTACCATTTCTCATTTCTCCACTTTATGCGCGTATGCATGGTTCAGAGTTTACTTACAGGACGGCACATTCTCCCGTCAAGTTTGGTTTTCATAACCACAACCTTTGCTTGGAAAGTGGCGTACCCAAGTTTCCAGCCCTGTTTTGTACATACGCACCGTTTATAAATGAGACCCCAGGACTGGAGGGCTCTGCAGTGGGTGATTAAAACTGCACAGAAGATTGTTGGTACCTATCTAGCATCAGTGATGTCGGTGAGGTGAGACCCCTGCGCAGAGCCGAAATGACACTAAAAGACAGTGCTCACCCCAGCCACAGCCTGTTCACTATGCTGCCATCTGGAAATACATATAGAAGTATCTTATGTCGCACCACCAGACTGCAGAGTGGCTTTTGCCCCCAGTCTATGAGACTTTTAAACTCCAATTAAAATTAATCCTCCACACTGCATCATGGAAAATAATTTATTTCTGTATACCATCTTATAATTGTTGCATATATATAATTTGCATTTTGTACAAGGGAACTCCAAACTGCATCTGATTTTACAACCCTATTTGAATAAATTTACTTTGTACCTTGAAATACTGGTATGGAGTTCATACACTGTAACACTCTGGATTCTGAGATGTTTTTTGCTCTCTAGTGTCACTGTAGAGTATTGTTTTTCTGCAGTATGATTGCAATGCTTGATTCAAGCTGTGCCCAGCTGCAGCGTTTGTCATGAAAAACTGATTCAACGGTTTTAACATTAACAACATTAACAAAAATCTAAGTTCAAAGTAATACACTGTTAGCTTACCGTCTGCCTTTATGTTTGGTTGTGGTGGCTTTCGGGATGTGGATGGGCTCCTTCAGAGCTCCACGCAAGTGGACAGTTCGCTCCTGGATGACCTCCCGAATGTGTTTGATCCAGTCCTGCTTGTTCTCAATACTTGAAGCCTGGGACACACGATTGGGTCAGATGAGATTCACATCTTTCAGTATGTACAGCTGTTATGTCTGCAGTGTAGCCAGGTGTTTTATTTCCACCTTTGTCACATACAGACACAGACAGAAGATGAAATCAGCAACAACAGAACAAGTGAAAAGCAATGGAAAATAAAAGTGTCTGCCCTGTTCACTTTGCCTGAATTAATTAATTGCTGACCCGTAACACAGTATCAGGTCTAATTTAGCAATTATGTAGTTCTGTCTGATCCCACATGAGTGCTTTGATCCCTGCAGTCTTGTACTGTATTTGAGTCACACACATGAGAAATGATGGCAACAGTGTCTCTTTAACTCCACTTAGGATTCCACAGAGAGATTTTAGACTTTTATTTTCATCCTCGTGTTTATTTACGTCACTGAGCCACTGCGACACTGTATTTTGTGTATGACTATCCTCGTCTGTGTCTTCTCCTCCTTCTTCACTTAGCAACCAGCAGCACCAAGGCTGCTGTGGCACCGTGTTACATAAAACACAGATAAGGATGGTCATCAAAAATTATGTAATAAGACAGATAGCTGTACAGCACACACATTCACACATCGTAACACTGGGATCCACGATTTTCTGCCTTTCTCTCAAAAACAAGCACATGCACCCTGCATAAAACATTGCTTCTGACTCACTGCGTGAGAATTACCAAGTTGCGTGTGAGTTTGGATTGTGACCTATCAACTGGTATGCTAATGTTTTATGTGTGATGAGTGAATAAGTAGCAGAAAGTAACACTTTAACCCCCTACAGGGAGATAACTTTCTTGGCTGAACAGAGAGAACTATGTAGGATTTAATAGGGGTGGACTACAGACATGGAGAGTCTCTTCTTTATGTGTGAGCAACTTGTTCACCCCTGCAAAGGGGAATCATATGGGGGGCTATTTTACACTTGGTGCAGTACTTGATATTTCATATCAGATTAAAAGAAGAAAAAGCTGTTTATGTAAAATGACTTTGTTAATGTAAATATGAATGCATTGACTAAACATTGTCCCTTTATCTATTAAAATCAGCATGTTGATACCTTGAGGACGATCTTGTTGTCTGAGGTCGGGGTCCTGCCCACCCACAGGGCAAACTTACAAGGATCTCCCTCCACATGTTCTGTCACACCAAGCTCTGATGTCTGAGAAGGTGAATAACATGTCAACAAATTCACATGCTACATACAGAAAAAATAGTGCAGATAAGAATTTGTAGCCAATATAAAAACAACGTGTCAGAGGTCTTCCAGCTGACCCCGTTACTAAAAACTAAGGATCAGTCCTGAACCAAACCAGGTCAAGTTCACACTTTTGAGCCATACTCAGTCTTAGGCTAGGTCCAGCTTGAATGTATATTGAACTTGATTTGATCAACAAAACCTGAAAGGAAGAGTCTGATAACACGAACAACACAAGCTGAGTTAGGCATTCAATACACATGGCTTTAATAACTGCCAAATAACAACTATGCATCCAAAGCTTCCTAGGATCATTCATTGATGGCCACAGTAAGTTTCACAGTACTTGGTAATGGACTTCTCAGCTGACATCATTCTTAGGGAAGAATAACAAATAATATAGTCTATTAAAACAGTCCATTACTTACAAAGAGTTTGCTCTTGTACAGGTACTTGCTGCGCCCGTTGGAGTCTTTGACTTCCTTGCTGAAAACAAGGGACATCTCGAAGAGGAAGAGGTGTCGGTCACGACCCTTCCGGATCAGAGTCTTGGGATCCCATACCTGGAAGGACTCTTGTAGTATCAACTCTCCCTGTGTGTCAATGTTGCCATCAAACCCTGAAGTAGTCAAGGGAGAGGAAGAAAAGTGCAATTTAGGGGTGTAAAGTGTACTGTATGTACAAACATGTTTGTGGGTGGCAAATGGAGGAAAGTTCAATGAAGCTACTGATGACTCACAGCTGAGTGGTTTGTGTTGAATGAATTAAAAGTGAACGCAATTTCATTCAAGTTGTTTCATAGGAAACATCAGACACTCCGAACACATTCAGCAAGCATTTGTACAGGTGACTTTTGAAAAACCATATGAGTTTCATTAATAGCAGAGGCGATTGTGGGTGTGTGTATGTGTGTGTGTGTGTGTGTGTGTGTGTGTGTCTATACCCACCATCCAGCATAGAGAGGTGCATGGCATCATTGGCTCTCTTGGGGACACTGAGCATCACCTCAAGACCGTCCTTGATCTCACCTTTACCCTCCTCACAGCATGTCAACAACTCCTACAACACAAGCACACAAACAGAGACATAAAAGACATTTAAATGGGGAAGCAAAGAACGCATTAGTGAT
Organism: Lepomis macrochirus; assembly: GCA_024633595.2. Lineage (NCBI taxonomy): Eukaryota > Metazoa > Chordata > Actinopteri > Centrarchiformes > Centrarchidae > Lepomis > Lepomis macrochirus. The sequence goes on along the minus strand of JALXJV020000015.1, from coordinate 24,024,748 downwards.
TTTGTAAAAACGCTTCCTACTGTGTGCATTTCTATGTTTGCAAAATATTATTGTTATTATCTGGTTTAGCAATAATTGTTAATTATTGCTAAACCAGATCTCCTTCTATACATTTATGTTTAGGGTATCTTGTACCTTGAGAAGTAGCTGGTATTTAGTAATTCTCTGGACTGGTTTGATCAGGTAAGAGGAGATAGAATTGGCAAGGCGATGTCTTTGCTGGATTTCCTGTAAATCAAAAGGGGAAACAGACACACATCTTACAGAAGCTAAGGTCTTCATTATTCTAACTCATGTCGTGTACGACCAAACCTTGAGAGCTCAAACATCTCTATCACTAATCCTTGAAATGCATTTTTTTAACACCAAACTCCAAGAACTATTGTATGGATTATAAAGTGTAAAACTCATCCTGACTCTAATATCAAGTTAGTGAGAACTTACAAATTTAAGTTGTAGTGATCCATCGTTACTTACATCAAAGTAGGGTCCAGCATGTTCCAGGATGAGCTGAGTGGAGTCTGGCTTGTTCTTACAGTAGTTCACATACATTTGGAACTTATCAGCCTGAGCAGGAAAAACAACATTAGTACTTTACTCACAAGCTTTCAAAAGTCTCAAAATGTGCAATACTCTATAGGCCTAATGCACTGTAAGTATTATGTTTTCGTATTTAAACCTAATATGAACCTTTATCATATAGGAAAAAAAAAGATGCTGATATGAACAGAACAAATTAAAACAACGTTGATATAAACAGCTCAGGAACATAAAGGAAAACAAAATGTAAAACTTGTAACTTTTGGATCTCTTACCCAAGTCACAAAACAATGGCCGACATCCTCTGGAAGCTGCTCATATTTCTCCAGCTCCTTCAGAAAGATACTGTACACAGACAGAAAGATTAAAAAGCAGCAGTGGAACACATTTTGTCTGTTCACTACTCCTGAAAAAAAGATTCCCACTTGATCTATATAGTTTTAAACTAAACTGTCGATGGTAAAGAATAAAGAATATTGCTGATCACTGCTCTACTGACTTGTGATGAAACTCGTAGAGGTCCTGCATGTTCCCAAAGATGATGTGTTCTTTGTTGACAATACCAGGAGGAATCTCTTCCACACCGCTGGTCATCTCCCACAGGTATGTCTGCACAAACACACACACACACAAACACCAGAGAATAACTAATTAAAAACCTAGAAATGCCTCTGTGCCAACATATCTGATATAAGAGCATCTGATCATCACAAACTAAAATATTGAAAGAAAAAGTTCAGACAAAGTGTGTGACTCCATTTGACTAAACAGTCAATTAACTCCAAGTCAGTAAACAGATAATTGTGTAAAAATGTGAGGACAGTGTGTTGTTTGTGTTTGCTACAATACTTACATCCATACACTCCCGTAGGTCTCTGACGTAGGCTTTCTCTGTTTGTATCAGCTCGGCCATTATAAATCTGAAAGGACACATACATTGAGAGAGGAGACACTGATGAACATGGCCAAGTGCTGCAGCTGACCAAATACAAATTATAAACACCTGTGGTGAAGACTAGTATGTACAAAATAAAGCCCCCCCACACACACACACACAAAAAATCCTAAGCATTTAAAAGATAAAGAATTCACTCTACTTTCTTTTTTTTTTACATTTGTTTAGACACTTATTTTGAAGATTTCTGTGTTCACTATGATGGTGCTCACGTCCTCTGGGTAATTTGACATTAAACTACACATTATCATTATCCCTAAGAATTTTAAATTAAATGAAAGTCTTGCTGCAGCTATAAAACATTAATCGGATTGAAACACAATATGTTTCCATATTTTTGCTGGAAATTTGTGAAATATTCATCCAGGCATTTTTCCAGGCCTGTGTAGGAAAGCTGTGATGCTGAACATCAGGCAGCGATCAGGCAGTGAGTGTGCCAGGGCAATGTCTGTTGCACTTACTCTTTCCTTCGTGCTGACTTCCTCTTCTCCTCGTTGAGCTCATGGGCAGCGTCCCTCAACTTGACCTCTAACCCCGGGGCACTGGCTGGGATGATGTCCAGCTGCAGCTCTTTACTCTGAAAAGGTGACTGTGGCTTTTATGTTGCACATAACAGGCATGGGGGTCATTCACTAGTCAACACACCAATGTGTGATGTGTTTGCTTTCTCTTTGCACCTGGTGGTGAACTCGTGGAGATAAATAGGAACATGCAGTAACAGTAGGTGAATGTCAACAGATTCTCAATTTCTATCTACAACTGACCACCTGGTGCAAGCTCTCACACTTGAAACTACAATAAATAGAAAGCCAGAGGTAGTTTGTGGAATTAAATTGTTCAAATTAAATATGATTTTTAAAAAAATAATTAGAAAGGCTAGAGACCAAAGTTATATCCTTTTTACTGTAACCTGTGTCAGGTATCAAAGGTTATGTCGTCTTTCTTGATATAGCGTCAACGCAAGGTTTTATCATAAATCATATGAATAGAGTTTGTCCAAAAAACATTAGTAAGAATATTGTTGACATCTGTATTCTTCTTTGATTTTTATCAGAGGTGTGCACTCACAGCCTTGTTGGAGTCCGAAGAAATGCCGAGCGCCGTTTCCAGGCAGGTTCGGTATTTGTCCATTCGGAGAGAGAAGTCCCTGTAGCGCTTGTCCACCGAGGACACCCATTTCTTTATCTCCAGGGCATGGGCGTGGCCCTTGTCACAAAACCCATCCGCCAGCTGGATCAACAGCTTTACCCGCTCTTTGGTTTGCTGTCAATAGAGAGAGAAGAGAGATGGCCGCAGAGAGGCAGTGCCGGTGGGGGCAAGGTAGATAAGAGAGAGATACAGAGAGAGAGTTAGGAATAAGTGTGTTGCTTGATGGACACAATAGCTTGTTCTCTAACACAATAACAGTCAGACACCAATGAGGAAAGAGGACAATACACTGCCCTGGGATTGGGCCTCACAGTAGAGCACAGGACTTGTGCAAACACACACACACACACACACACACACACACACACACACACACACACACACACACACACACACACACACACACACACAAACATAACGAGCCGAGCAACAAGCTCAAAAGTACGCACATAGAGTTTCTACCTTTGCCATTTCATTAAACATAAATAAACACACATACACATACCTTTGCTGTGATCTGGAAGTCTTCATGCTCTTTCAGCAGCTCCTGTGTGTGGTGAATACTGGAGCCCGTGGACGTGTGTGTGGACAGGTAGAACTCCCCAGTGTCATGGATCCACTCCAAGGCCTGAGGAACCAACCAATCACAAGTGAGTACATTTTTATTACACAATTTGACACAGTCTCTAACTATCCAAATCTGAAGACATGGTGCAAGCTGGTACACTCGGAATGCTACAAAGTCATGGGGTAGTTCGAATAATTAAACTAACCATCATCATCCATTCCTATCAAGTGAAAAAGCTGTTTACATTTGAACTGATCAAGATTTGATATTTATAGTTTTTCCCACTGTATTGTTAAAGAATCCCTTTATAATGCCCTCCCAATCACATTCATGGTAATTCAAAAATAGGAAATTTGTCGTCCATATAATTTCAGAAACAACACAATGATACAGAAACGAGATCATTATAACGCAAGTCATTAGTTTACTTTCCAGAAACAATCTGTTCCCACCTATCAAACATTTGACTTATAAATAGATCATTATTTCAATCATCAACATTCAATTGCTAAGAGGTCCTACTTAGCTTCTATTATCTGTAATGTCTGTGTACTTTATAACTAGCAGTGGCGGAACTGGTCCAGTCAAACTGTGAGGCAAAAAATTATTTGGGCCCTGGGGATAAAACCTGGATCGCCCTAGAATAGCCATGTCCTAGAAACATCTATGATGTCATCTGATTTTATTGGCTAAGCACATTGCTGTGCGCCTGTCCTGTGGTATCCAAACACCACAAGAGGGAGCAATGTGCCTTGTATTTAACCAGCCCTAGAATAGGTACACAAGGAGGGCCACAGATTGTAATTCGTTTCGGCTTCTTGAAAATAGAGTTTCCAGAAATCAAAGTTAAAACACTCCAAAAGTCTGCTCACTCTGTACAGTGTGACGAGATCTTAGCTGCTACTAAACAGTATTATCCAAACTCGGACCACCTCATGGATCCTTGTATCATTGAATAATGGCTGAAAATACTGAGTGTTCTTGTGACGTGACCTATCATTCTAACTCAGATGTCTTATTCATCTAAAACATAGAAAAACTTCCCATGGTTGGAATGCTCAGTACAGCCTGAGGAGTAAAAATGAGCGGTGAGACTTTTTGTCTTTGTTTAGGCAATGCTCTATAATAAACGTAGTGTTTAATTTTACTGGACCACATAATGATAGCTGTCTGTAAGACTGTCATTGTTGCAAATGTCTGCCAGCTTACACCATTTCCAGTATATCTGAAATGTATCATTACTAAGGAAACACAGGCCGCTTGATTTAAAAAGAGAGACAAAGCAAGATGGAAGTTACAGCTGTACAGTCAACTTGCTGATGTAGTTCCAATCACCTAACAGGGAAGAGGCTTATTTCTACTTACTATTTCTGTATTAAATATAGAATGATGCCATGTGCTGATCTGCTCAGCCTTATCTCCAAATTGTGCTTATTGCAAGCGCACACATAAACATAAAATAAACACACACACACGATCAGAAGCACACACCTGTTTGGCACTGCGTTCAAACACCACATATTGCTGGCACTGGTCCAGCCTTCGCTTCCTCATTGTCCAGAAGTGGAGCACTCTGTTCTCCCTCTGCAGCAACTCATTCAAAATATCTGATGACACAACACAAACACACAATATCAATGTATTCAAGATGTTTGTTACAGTATGGGAGCATTTTACAGGAACATAACAAAAACCTTAATTTATTATTCTGTGATTTTAAGAAACAGTAAGTGGACATAAAAAAAGTTAAATAAGCTAATAATAACTTGATAAAAATCCTTGCAATGATAAGATGCAGAGAAGGGGATTATCAAGTAGTCCACTTACTCTTAACCTGAGTCTCCGGAGCTTTGACATGGGACAACATGCCAGGCATGTTGACACTGTTCCTGTGCAGGTACTTCAAGAAGACATCAGCATTACGCCTGGCTAATGTACAGGCCTGTGCAGAAGTGTGCAGAATGACAACAGATTTTACACAGGGTTAATAGTAATATCCTATTGACTAATCAAATATTGAAAATTAGCTCAGATATCAAACAAATACTTGATTAAACATGTCTTTCCTTAAAGATAACTTGAAATAACTTTCTTACCTTGAGGAAGGCCTCTTTCTGCTCCAGATGTTTGCTGACCATGGGAGTGACGTGGTCTGAGTCACTGTTCGGGCCCAGTTTATCAGCACCACCACACCAGTCTTCTTCTCTCTTATACTCTTGCTCCAGGCTTTCTAACACACTGCACACCTGAGACAAAGATGATCCAGTACATAAAACCACTGTGCAATGCAACACTGGCCTTCTCCTGCTCCAGACTGTCATGCAACCTGCACACTGCAGTGTAATTCCCATAATAGTTTTTTGGAATTTTTGTACAAACTCATACCTGTTCAAAATTTTCTAACACACTTTAACACCCATTTGAGTTGGTGGCACTCGCTCCCAACACACACACAAAAACGCAAAAGTACCTGTTCGGAGGTCTTGTAGAAGGCCACAGAAGCATTAACCAGCTTAAGTCGGTCCTCCATCTTCAACATCAGCTGCTGCCAGTGGTCTGCCACCTGCAAGTCAGACAAAACAAATCAGTTTACAACTGACGTATTTAAAATAGCCACCCCTCACCTACATTATTATTCTTGTTCTCTTTTAGAGATGTATAAAATTGTAAGAGAAACAATACCTTTTCTGCACAGTCTCTGATCATATCCATGTCGTAGTGGTTTGCCTGGAGTAAGGCCTCCGCCTTCTGCTGTACCTGCAGTGCACTCTGATGGGTTTTCTGCATGGGGGATAAGGGTGAGATACAAAAACAATGAAATTCAAGAGTTACATGAATCTCTATATCACAATGATTGCTTTGAAAATGGGAGCCCAGCTTCTAGTTGACCCTGCAGGGCAGTTTGGTGGAGGGTGGAGGAAAGGCTAAATAGATAAAAGCAGTGTCTGATTATAGATTGTCTTGAAGTGAGCATCGTGGAGAGGAAATGAGATAGGGAGGTAAAAAAAATGACCAATATCTTGTAATTTCTGTGTCATAGCTATGAGCCTGAGAATAAGGCTGTTGCTCCTTGCTGGACTGAGTGCTGGACACTAGAGGGAGGTAAAACAGAAGAAGATAAAGGTAGAATGAAGGATTTCCTGCCACCTTTGATAATGTCTGCTGCACCTGCAGGGTACCATCAAGGAGGACATTCTCATATCATTTCCTCCTTTCTCACCACGCAGGATCCATTTTGGGTTTATTTTCCTCACTTTAGGACTGCAGTTATGGCATGTGCGTTAAAATTCAAGTCCCACATAAGCAATAATCGTAAACACAGCTTTCTCCTGAGTGTGCATCTTTGTGTGTGTGTTTGTGTGTGTGTGCGAGCTCTGTAGAAGTAGGTCAGGTACAGGCCTGCATTAAAATGAGCCAGACTCGACAGAGTTCAAAGGAAAGCACCCTGCATAATCAGTGGCAAAGAGAGAAAGGAAACAAAGAAGAAAGGTAAGCAAAGAGAGAAGAAAGAGAGAGGTAGAGATTTATTTATAATTCCATTTCATGTGTGACTTGTGATGAGAAGGGGAGGCGTTGGAGACACATATATGAACCTGAGAAGAGTTTTGAAAGGCAAAAGGTTGAACAGAGCAGATGAGATGGTAGACTTGGTAAAAGATAAGGTAAAAAGGAGGATGAAGAATGGAGCATGAAAGGATGAATCAAGGCAAACAAGATGAAAGGGAAGAAGAGGAAGAAGTGGGTTATGGATATGTATGAGGAAAATGGAAGACATGTGCAACTGAAAGTACAAAGCACATTGGTATCAACATGTTGCTTCTAGATTCTTCATGAATAGAGGCTGAAAGAAGAGCAAGAACAGGAAAACTGTGTATGTACTTTTTATTTTACCTCTATTGCGTGTTGGAATTGTTCATGTTCCTTCTGCAGCTGTTCGGCTTCTTGTAACGAACTGGCTGTGATCAGACCAGCGTTCAGCATGGACTCACCATTACGGATCCAGCCCAGCACCTAAAACACACACACAAGTTTTGTTATTATTCACACCTTACTTTTTAATGGACTGGAAATATTTGCACAACTGACATCAGTTTAATCAAACTCAAAAATGGACCAATCCCTTGCAAAAAGGTATAAGCTGTTCCCCAAATTCCTTCTTTCTTCTCTGTCCTCTATTCTTTGTCCTTATTTTCTTTTCTCCTTCCATTAGCTCTTCAACATGCTCTCTTCATGTGCACCAAACTTTGTCTTTTACCTGTCTATTCTCATGTCTTTTTTTCCCCACTGCTCCCCTAACCTCCTCATTCCTTTGCATCCTCACTCTGCTTCTGTTTCAATCTCTGGAGTCCCATGAAATTTCACCTTGCACACTTTTCCCAACCTACCTACTCTATCCTTCATTCAGCCCTTTCTCCCCTTTGTACATAATCTCTTCAACTACAACACAACCTAGCCCCGCACACTCCAAAATTCCATTTGCTCATAGTTTTGTTGGCCTAGTTCTAGCAAAAGGCTATGTTAAATACAGTCTGCCAAAGACACCCCTCCTCTCTCGGTCTCTCTCTCTCTCTGACTCAGCAAGCACACCTGCTGTGTGGGTGATGGGCAGAACTGAAGCTTGGCTATTCAAGTGATGATGCAACACAACTGTGACTCCTGTTTTTTCAGCATCTTCAACAGGACCTCTGATTCCTCTGCACTTGCAATGCCCCGAGGCAGGAAAGGTATGAGTTTTGAGCTGCTGAATATCAGAGGAGCTTTGTGTACACATGACGTAACTCTAAGGCATGAGTAAACATCAGCAGCTTCAGCAATAATGAGGACATGATTCATTTTTATGATATGGCACACAATTAGATTTACATAATATATTCTTATATTTTATCATTTAACAACTTTGTTATAACCATTGCTTTATCTATAACAACTTTTTTAAGCAGTGTCATTTCATAATTACATACAGAAAGCAGTACCCACCTCTTGGTATGGGGCGTTTGAAGCTAACAAAGATACACCCTAAAAACAGCAACTTCAGTGCAGTAGTGGCCAGGACTTAAAGGCTATGATATTTATATCATCAGTAGCAGAAATATACAGGCTACAATTACCAGATTATGGTTGTGTCCAACTTTAGCCTAACAGGGTTGCAGTGATTTCCCATGATGTTGTGCAGGGGGGTGTACTAAACAGGCTGTGTAAGGAAAAGGAAGGCAGAAGCTGTTGGGTTGTATCTTCAACTGAAATCTGATAAATCCATGTTAAAGACTACATTGCACAGTAGTTTATGTGTGCTGATCTGATCTGTGTGTACACTGTGTACACACTATTTCAGCCGTTCCATCCATGACTTCTGTGTCAGGTAATGCTAAATGACATGCCCACAGGCATTCAGCTTACTTTCTAGTTTGCCAAGACGTGCTGTTGTTGTGATGTTAGCTAGGTAGCAGGAGAGTTGTGGGTATCGCTATTTGGAGCTGTTGTGCTGGCTCTGTGACCGTCCCGTCCTCTCTGCATGTTAGCTTCACAATAACAACTATAGCGACAGTTTGCTAACCCACAACTTAGCTAATGATAGTTCTTTGCTGTGTTGTTGTTGCTCTATTTCATGGTATTTGTCATGGTGTTGGATTTCTCTAGAATAACTAACTCGACCTTTAAAAGTATTTACTACCTTAAAAACCACAAGCCACTGCTTAAAACAAATCTGATTTATTAACCACCATTAGCTGCACAGACATGCAGTATATTTCTGTCACAGTCCACAGCTGCAAATATAGCACTGACTCTCTGTGGGCAGTGCGGTGCATTTTCTGCTTTGCTGCAGTGCTCTATGGGTATAATTTTGATTATTTTAGTCTCAATTTCATATCTGCCACTTTTGTTCTATTTCTCAGTGATTCTAACACAAGTTGAAACATAGAGCCTGTTGTTATTCGGCTGCATCGCTATGATAACAGGCATAATAAAATTGGCTCTATGTTTGTTTTTGTTTTGATTTGAAATATCAGTGGGCTACATTGCAAAATCCACACAATTGTCTTGCTTTGATTGTGCTACTCACTCAATATCAGGAGATAATCGCTATTTGACATGCTTTTCACTACCACAACAATAAACTAAGAAATCTTTCCCTTCCTATCAAGTCAGATTCTGTCTGGCCCATTTGTGTTTCCCTGAATTCCCATTTATCTACCCCTCTCCTTGGCTAAACATCCAACCATACTGTATCACTCTGTTCTTCAAAGTCAGAGAGCGATATAGGCAGCAAGAGAGAGAGAAGGAAATATGAGGAAGAGAGATTGTTGACACAGGATGAGTCATCTACCCATGGTCATGTACAGACAGAACTTATTGTAGCCTCTTGGCAACATCATGCTGTAGCAATAAATTGTCAGAAAGACTTTCCACATATCAGTTTGACCTGGGTCTTAGGGATGAAAAAAGCATTGCAGATAGCTGTGGGCCTGCATATATAGAACATGTGAGCGTTGCATGCACAAGCTCTGTTTACATATATATATATATATATATATGTATGTATATGTATATATGTGTGTATATATATATATATATATATATATATATATATATATATATATATATATATATATATATACATATATATCTTCTTCAAGTACGTACCTGTTTGACTTCAGCCTGTAGATGCCTTAGTTGGACACACTGCTCCAGGTGTCTCCTGTGCTGCTCTGCCGCCAGGTCCAACTCTTGCTGCTTTTCATGTAGAAACTCCAGTAGGTCCTGAACCCGTGTGGCCATGTCCACGTCCCTGTCGCATAACAGCTCCACACCTGTACACAATAGATATTTTTGTTATGTCAACAATAACAATCTTCGTATTTATTCACTCAGAAATCCCTTACTAGTACTGACAAGGAAAAATAGGTATTGAATAAAGAGGTATTTAGCAATTCTGCACACATCTCTTCCATTTTACCTGCACCTATAGAATATCAACAGCTGGATGGCTACAGATTTCAGAGTTTTAAAATTATTTATGAATGGTATGCTTACATTTTATAACATAAAGCAATGCTGATCTTGTGGGAGCTGACTAAATTATGTCTGAAAGCCATTTTCTGCACATACAACATGACAAATTTCGCATTGACATAATCTGTACTCACATTTTAATCCTGTATTCCATAGCAGGATTGTGTGTCAGGAGTGATGCTAACTGCGAGTCTGGCCCTGGTAAATAATGATTGTCCTGAGGCAAGCTTCAGAGGTAGCTTTAGCATATCTACTATCATTAAGCTAGCCATGTAGCTAGCTGTAGCAGTGTAGCTGGCTTTCTGCAGAGCCAGGCATCAACTACATTTGCACTCTCAGTCTCTGTGGTGAAACATCATGACAACACAGAAGGCGTGGTCCTAGTCATCTAAAAAGTATTTCTGTGTGTGTGTGTGCATCCTACAGTGTTTTAAACTAACCTGACGGTGAGCATGACCCTTACAGATTAATTGGCAAAATCTGTTGGGAAAAGCAGATCTGCCTCCCAATCCCTCCTCCTCTTTCCATAAAAGTCTTTTTCATTCCTCACTCATTCACTTCTAACATATCCAGCATCCATCTCCTCTCTCTTTATTAATCCCACATGTATCGTCTACTTGCAAATGTAGCATTGAATAGTTAAAATTAATGTGTTGTTCCAACAGATTAATCTCACCATATGCCCTATATACACATGGTGCCTTTAGTTTGTCAATGAAAAAATACTTTAGGAGGTCTGTCTCTATGCCCTCACTCACCAGACGCCTGGACCTCGGTGACATACTGCAGCAACTCTTGTCCCTGGTGGATGACGTCAAAGGTGAGGTTGTTCATTGTGAGCGCCTTGTCTGCATGATGTTGTAGCCTCTGCTCAGCCAGGGTCAGGTCCTCTGTGTCAAAGTCACTCATCTGCTGGGACAGTTCCTCGTTCCATGACTCCAGGTCTGAGATTATCTAAGAGGGGGAAAGGTGACGAAGACGGAGAGAGTGAGCCAGAAAGAAGAGTTAACTCGCAGATAAAATGGGAGAAAAAAAAAAGGCTTTTCACTAATTCACGAAAAGGACAGAGATGATGAACACAAATACAAAAACAAATTTCTTAAAAGTAATTTTTGTCTTGCATTTTGACGTCATTTGATAGTCACGTGAAAAATGGAGGAAGAGAAAGATTGTATGAAATTATATGTGGCAAAGATCCCTGAATAAATTTCAAAGCCAGGATGCGAAGGTTTCATGGCACAAACATTACATTGCTAAGACAACAAGATGCCTTACAAAAACTGTACAATAACTGTAACCCAACACCCTTTGCTGACTGCCATAATAACAGATAACATATTACACTGGTGATGCATGGCTGGTAAAGCAGATGTACCAAGATGTCAGTGCTTGTCTCTGACTGCCCACACAGACTGAATCATGATACCAGGGGCACCTTGATCCTGGCACCATCCAGCTCTGCCTGTCAATGTTTTTTAAATTTTTTTTATTTTTTTTAAACAAACCCAGGAGGACTAGTCTACACTTAATTTAAAAATGTACCTTCCTCTTTCACTGGGCATACGGAGTTACCGTAAACAAAACAGCAAAAATCAAATACTTGTCCGAGGCTTTATTTACTGAAGAGACAGACTGTTACTAGAAACAGGTTTTAATTACAATGTTCCCCTTTTGTGTAAGTCTATTTTATTACAATTGTGCTGTAAATTTGATCATCCCTGTTTCCAGATTTGATCTGTTGCTGTCGCCCCTGTGTACTGTTAAGAACCCCTTTCCTGGAAGGCATTTACTATTTAACATCTGCAGGAAGGATGAAGTTTCATTAAAGGCAACATTGAGAAAAAAGAAGGGGAAAGAAGATGAAGAAGTTGCATGAAGAAGAGTCAGTGTGAATAATTTTTGAGAGAGAACAATATTTTTGGAAAAAGCTAAACTGTCAAAAGCAAAAGCAAATTACATGGCATGGCTATGTTGTACTGTAACTAATATAAAAAAACGATGATTATCATGCAATGATACATGATAATGATCTTTACATTGGTCATTTCATTATTTTTCCCTTTACCCAAGGCTTTATTTAGGGCTTGAATAGACTGCACCACTGGCATTTGGGACCTGTTAGGTGTGAAATCATATCTTACTGGCAGATTTGTTTCATGATTGGCATTTACAGTAATGTGGCCATGACATAATTTATGAAAGACAAAACTGATCAAATGTTAAGATTCATGCTCTCAGAAGCTTTAGTGACATGGGCAAAAGTATAAAGTTTCTCAAACGATTAACTGAACTTAGTGTCTGTCCTACATTCAGCTGCTCTGTAACCCTAGGCTAATGTAAAGAATGAGTCCATTTCAAACGTGTGGAGTTACCATGCCCTGACAACTGGACAAGTATGAGAATCACATGCAAGTAACAGGAATGTGCCATGCAGTATCTTCTACAGGTGGTAAAATTCAATCCAAAATGAGATGCTTTGGCAGCTGTCCTCTTCAATCCAGAGACTGCTATCTTGTGCTTTGGAAGACCTCCAACAGTGGGGAATTTAAGTGAATGTAATTAGAAAAGGAAAGTCCAATAGGTTTAAATGTGACACAGAAAGAGAAGAAGAACACAGTGATACACACAGTCAGAGAGATGTAAAAAGGGACAGTGGAGAGTCCTCTTGTGTAACTAAGATTAGCTAGAAAAGCAATTGTGAAGAAAGAAGGGTTCTAAGGTGAAGTTGAAGATATGTACAAGAGCGTGATCCTCCAGCCCATGGTGTTTTTAATTTCGTCCATTTTTCAGGTACTTCCCTAAGCTAGAACTCATCCAATCCTGTCAATGTGTGTTAGAACACCAAGTATGCTACAGACAGAGGTTTGACTCATAGTGCAGCAACAGCATATTATGCTAAAACTTGGCTCAGGATGGTGAAGCTTTTAGCATTAGCAAGATACTGCAGGCTAAGTGTATGATTCTGCTATTTGACATATGCTACATTTGGGGAACACCAGGGAATTGCTGCCAACTGCTCTTACTACTACTGCTCCTCCAACAGATTCAATTCAAACAGAGAATTCCATTTTAAGGATTGTTATAAATTGCTATATAAATTGTTTAAAACGAAAACAAAATCTTATAATTTCTTTCTCCCACTGGGCTTCATTGAATAGGATAAACTGTTTTTCTCACTAACTCATGATACGGACAATGATTTCTGAGCCACAGGGAACTATGAAGCTATCAGTATTTATTCCCAGGTTTACCTCCAAATGCCAGCAGCCAGTCACTAAGCTGCAGTAAGTTTCACCATGAACAAATTATTTTTTAGGATTCTGTGATTGGTGCCAGCTCAGAGAAAGCCCCTCTGTACGCTGGCAACAGGTGGCTTCACATTTTGCTCAAGGATAACATGAATAAAACCCCAAATACCAAAACAAACAAGAGTCATTTCACTTTTAAGTATTTCTATAATTTAATACTTTTTAGTCATGCAATGCAGTATCAGCTAATATGGTCTGCCAAAAATGGCTAGCATAGCTGCTAACTGTAGGTACTCAACAGAGCTAATATTGGAATGGCTACAGTTCTTTCCCACACAGGCTTAATGTAGTGTATACCAGAACATGTAAGAACTGTGGCCAGCCACTGTGATCAGTACACACATTTCTCTGTCAATATGAGGCAAAATGTGACCACCATATTTAGCTAAAAAACCTTTCTCGAAAGCAAACGTCAGTATACAACCTTCTGCTTTCTCTCTTCCTTTTCACCATTAACTTCAGCTATATCATGCTCCAATTTCTCTGTGAAAGAGTGTGTTACTACTTAAGTCTGTAACTATTCTTCTTCACTAAGCTAAGTATGAAATAGCAGGACACCTTCTGCTCAAAGACAGCTGCTTACAACATATTCAACTAGCACAGCAGGGAGATCACAGGCAGTAAGAGACTACTTAAACACAGGCAGACCACAGACTGTCTCTTCAAACCTGGGATCAGACAAGCCTCAGCCCATGGAGACATCCTCAAAGCGGTGATATTCCATAGTAAAGTTAACTTTTTTTTCATGTGTCTTGGACAAAGGTTTATTACAAATCCATTCAAGTCGTTTTCTCTGTTATTCAAAACCATGACTAGACATAAAAGTCCATTTCTAGAAGGTTCTTTGTGCACATCCCACTGAATATGTTTATTCAAAAAGTAAGTTAATCCTCTTTTGCAATAAAGACCATTATTCTCTCTTCGAGTAGAGAAGCATACTTGCCTTATGACTGTAGACAAGGTACTGGGGGAATTTGGATTCGCACAAATTTCCCTGCTATAAAATCTCCTCTGTATAAAAATGCGACATTCTTGGCTAGCACACAAAGTAATCTTATCAAGGCTTTTCATAATATAATAATAAGATACCCTCTCTAAGCAATATGATAATTTTTTCAAATCTGGCAACAAATTAGAAACTTACCAAGCACTCATTTGCACCTTGCTTTGCTCTCCTCTGACAGTTGAGTAAAATGCCCTCTGTGTGCAAAAAGACCATTTCCTTAGCTACCAACTCTATGAAAACGTATAATCGAGGAGATAAGTCTCCTCTTTGACCCTGTATTATTTTTCTCCTCTGAGGTCTGCAGTGATACAGGTCTTATCGTCAGATAAGAAAGTATTGTGAGACAACTGTATGTCTCACCTCAACCCATGCCCTCACCTCAACACATACACACATTGACTCAAGCCAGGAGGGCGGGTCACAGTGCACGTTCATGTGTGTGTTTGTGTGTGTGTGTGTGTGTGTGTGTGTTAGTGTGTGTGTGTAGGGCAGGGAGTGGCGGGAAACAAATGCCTCCTCCGCCCATCTTCATGCTCGAGCACTGTGTCATATTAATCCCCTGTCTATGTGTGTGTATGTGTGGGCGTACTCCGGTGTTCAAGATGAGAGATTAGCAGATTCACCACCATCCCTGACTTGACACGCAGAGCTAATGTTTGACTTAGTTGTTCTTTTGGACTTAACAATACAGACACAAAAGACCACAGAACTTCTATTGGCACACAGTGAAGGAAAACTCATCCATGTTATAAAACACCATGTACAATGTGCAGTTTGTCCATTCGATAGGTTTTGTTTCTCATGTATTCTCTAGTTTTCAAGCATCCACAATGGTGTTGTGATGAATCTTCCCATGTGTTCTTAAGTTTACCATGTTTGTGTCTTGAAAGTCCAGCTGGCAATAGCAGGAAAGGTAAAGGAAATGTTCTGGGTATTAATAGAAACACAACAATAATTACATAATCATCTGATCATTAACACAAACAGATCATTAACACAACAGGTGTTTGGTCTAATATTATTTAAGTCTGTAAATTCAGGTTTTGCAGGAATTAAAATATTAAAAGATTGTGACATGGATTTTGTGCATTTAAATTCCACTCATGAAAATTGTACATACTCAGTTTCTTCGGGTTAGAGCAACTGTTTCTGTCTCTGTTTAGAGGCTAAAAAAAGTTCCCCCCGATTCTTTCAACATTGGATTTAATTTTTATCAGTCATTAACAACACAGGCTATTGAAATAAAACAAAAGATTCTGGTTAGCAAATTATCCTTGCTTGCATCAGAGCCCTTTTCAATTTTTTTTACATGGTAAACATTCATGCAACTTTAGGTCTGCTCAACATCCATGCTCTCCCTGCAGTGGCACTATGGCCCCCTAAGGGGGGCCCGTCACGCTAACGGCTCTGTGAGGCAGTACAATGTCCATGATTCAAATCCTGGCCTATCCTTTATTCCATTTTGTACCCCTCTCTCTCCCAATATTTCCTGACCTGATAATAATGCCATTAGAAGAATAGTCAGGGGATCCAAAAGTGACTGCAATTCATTGTGAGGGGGACATGAATGTCTGTATCAATTTAATGGTAATCCATCTAGTTGTTGAGACACTACACTCAAAACCACAACTATGAATGCCATGGTGAACCAAGAAGAAAGGTTAAGGGATCACCGAATTCATCCTCTGGTCACTAGGAATCTTACAATGTTCTAACAAGATATTTAGTTATTTGACAGGATATGTTAAAACTTTGACCTGCTAGTGGCACTACAGGAGATAAAAGTCATTAAGATTCATCATCTGTGCATCGTGGATACACCAACACTGCCATTCTTAGTCATGCTGCTAACATGGATAAAAATGCTGTCCTAACATCACACTAGTGATCTGATGATTACTATTGAAAACCATGTCCATACATAGATGCTTTCTTTCACCATTGCTTTGCACAAACCTTCTTTTTACTTCAACTATCCTCATGGCTCTAAGCCTGTATCTCTTTTAGTTCATCTATATTCTGTAATCAGTCTGTCAACAGAGTATGGCCAACAAATCTGATTCGACAGTCAAGAAAAACATAAAAAAATATATTTTAAAAGAGCAGTTATCATATCTGAGCACCAGCTGAGAAAAGCATTCACTCTCACAGTGGGACTTTAAGGAATTAGTGGATACAATGTAGCCAATTGCTGGTTGGGGAGCAGGAAACAAAATTGGAATGAGTCAGTGGATGAGATGCGTCAAGTGGAACTAAATACTTTTATAATGTAGCACACACGAGAGTGTCGCTGTGAATTCAACTGAGCTTTGAACCAGCACGAATCCTCGCTACACTACTAAATCTCCCTTTTACAGTGTAATGGTCCATCAGCTCAGAGTCACAGTCATTTTGGTTTTTACATGTAACTGATCTTTTTGCATTTAAGATAAGAAACCTACTAAGACAAAAAACTAAAAACAATGGTTTATAATATGGTCCATTCACATCTGTCATTCCCTTTTTCTCACGTTATCACACTCTTAATGCAATTTTATTTTCACCTCCACTATTTCACCTTGCTTTCTTCTAAAGCATAAAATCTGTACACCTCAATTTCTCCCTTTCATCTACCTCCTCCTTCCTTTCTGTAATTTTAGAAATTCTGGTCCACCTCTGATATTTTTCACGCTCATTAGTGAAGCTCTTTCCCTCTCAGATATCCATATGCTTCATCCAACCCTGTGCATCCTTCAAACCCCATCTTCTCATCTACACTTTCTGTCCTTCTAATTCTAACTATTGTCTGAACATTGCAAAAATAAATATTCATCATACACCAAGCCTCCATCTCCTGCCTACTCACGTCAATGGCGTCCCTCTCAAAGATGCGGAGCTGAAGGAAGAGCTCCAGTTTGATCTTCCTTTCCTGGAACAGCTCCTCCATCTGGCCCTGGGCCTCATCCAGCTGCTGCAGCACGCTCTCAATATGGGCCATGGAGCTGTTGTGGGGAGTTTTGTTGCTCGAGATGGCCGAGTCTCTGTGGAAAGCGGTCAAATACAGAGGAGTTAGTCATGTATATTGTATTTGTGGTCAGAGATCCCTGTTGTTGGGGAGACATCCCTGGGGAAGTCAAAAAGAAGAAAGGAAAAACCTTTTTTTTGCTCAGTTTATTTAGTTAGTAGTCTGCTATCTTTCTCCTTTAGTATTTATTTTCTCACATTATTGTTCAATGCTTTGGATTTCAATTTGTCAAATCAGTATGAACATTTGCATTCCTAAATTTTGGTATTTAGTAAATTGTTTTTTGCAGTGATACAGAAATTCATGTTGAAACTCTTTGAATGCAACTTAAGATAAGTGTTAATGTACTGCATGAGCACATACCCTTGTTAGATTAGACATTACAATATGCAGACATTAGTGTAGCATGTATTATTAATTGTCACCTGAGCTGTTGTATGAGGTCCTCTCCCTCCTTGATGACATTGACAGTAGCCTGCAGGGTGGTCTGCTTCTGCTGGCCAAAACGCTTGATCAGGTCCTGCACTGCTTCCACCGACTCCGCATACACATCATCCAGCAGTTCCTTCTGAAGCTCCTCCAACCACGTCCACAGCTAGCGAAGATTGACAGGAAAGGCGAGCCAGTTAGAAGGCAGAAATATGTAGTGTACACCTTCAAGAGCAGTGGAGAAAAAAAAGCAGGAAGCAACCAAACAGCCCTGTGGTGAACCAAACACACATGCTGAAGGGGGTGGGGCAGACACACAGAGTGCTGTGAGTTAAACACAGATGTAACGATCAATAGACAAGCTGCCAAATGCACGGACGGAAGATGGGAGACAGAAATCCAAGCAGTCCTGCTCAAAGCTGGTGTTTTGTGAATGGTCATCTTTGTAACAGATTAGCCATCTGGGTGAATTGGCTCAGCGTACTAAAGCCCTGGCACACCATCCAAACTGCAGGAGAGAGACCCTGGCACCCACAGTTTGTCTAACACCCACACTGCCTACTCAAAAACACGTCTACTTTTAGTTTTGTTACCATCATCCACTTAGTGACACACAGTACTTTACATTACCTGACATCTATATATATCCTGACACTGTTGTTTGGCAAGCCAGTACAATAAAACTGGAAGCACTGTTGTGTTTACCAACTTGCTACCCTTCTGATAGAGAAGTGTGTCAGCTTGATGCCAATAATACCTGCAACAGATCCATACTCACTCATTGGGCAGTACACCTAATGGTACTTAAATCTACATATGCCAAGGCAAGGCTTCAAACATCAACAACTACACAGCACTGACATTCATCTGTACCACCACTGAATTACAACCACTCTCACAGACTTGTAACAAAACTACAGTTTCAATAAATCATCCTCAACATTAGCAAATGGCAGAGTCATTTGACTGAGTGACTAGTTTTTGGTAACGCAAAATGTTTTTTATTAAACCTGTTGGTAGTTTATATAAGATTAGGCTAGATTATACTAGCTTTGATTTTCAGTATTTGGAGGAAGAAGAAATCTGGACTTTCGTCTGATGGTACTCTATATACTCAATACAAAATACCAGGGACATTTTCTATTACTGATTAACAGCTCCTTTTGCCAAATAGGCATGTTGCTTTCCAACATGCTGGACCGCATCCAAGGGCTTCTACAGAAGAGGTGATAGGCCAGAGAGTTGGAAGCATTCACTTCTGCACACATACACACACACACACACACACACACACACACACACACACACACACACACACACAAGGAAGGCCCACACATACATACGCACACACAGTGACCTGCACCAGTGTGAGCTGACAGATGGGATGAAGGAGATTAGTCCATATGGACATTAAAGACTAGCTTCATTAATAACACCATGGCTCTGTCTGTCTCTATGAGTCTATGTAAACAGGATGTAGTGTTAACACATGCAGAGCACACTGCTATGTCAGTGTGGAGAGGTTAATTTTGACAGTCAAAGATGTGCAGTGGATGACTTTGACATTACCATAAGACTGTGAGAGGAGTGGTGCAGTGATTAGCAGCAACTCCACACAGCATGTACAGACTCCTGCCCTTTCCTGTGTAGTTTGCATGTTCTTTATTCATTTTTTAAGGAATAAGGTAAATAATTATGAGGAACACGAAAGGCACTATTGTCTTTATCACAGTGAGGGAGAAAGCAGATTGAGACATGCCTTTAACTTGTGTAAAAACAAGTGCACTACAGAAAGAAAGGAAAGCATAGGTGTTTGCACAGTGAGAAAGCAATGACACAAACATATTTAGCTAATTCTAACATAGAAAATAGTGGCTATTTGCTTGAATAAAGACCCGAATGTATTGTATACAGATATTGGTGCAGATGAAATATTTCTAAATATATTTTATTATCAAAAAACATATTTAGAGGGTTTTGCCGCCCTGGTGGAGCAATGTGTTCTCTGGCTGCTTTCTAGTTACTTGTGTCTTTATTTCAAAGCGATAGGTGCTTGCAACTGCAACTCTGATTGATGAGATCTCTTGTGTACAGATATAGAAAGCAACTTTTGCCCTTAAATTGCCATTGTCATTGTGAGACCTAGTCTAAATGGTTTCCATTATAGAGGAATTTCCCATCATTTTGCCAGAGCGGAATATGAGAGGCAACAGCGAAAAAATGACTAATGAGTCAGCTGTTGATGTTTGACAAAGATATTACAAAGCTTGTGACTGTCACAATGAAAAGCTGGAGTGTGATCAATAAGTCAATAACCCTATATCTTCTCAGGCTCCTGTGTTCATTCAGTATTAGTAGCATTAAATGCTTCAGATTAGAGCAAAACAGAGGAGCCAAATCACTGTGGTAAATAGAGCTTATTAGGGCTGAGGGGAGGAGAGAAAATACACACCTCTTTGACATGTGTGTGGAAGGCAACCGACATGTCCAACAGTACTTTGCGTTGCTCAACACGTCGCACAAAGTCCTGGATACGATCTTCTAGCTGGTGGGCAGCCTGGTAAATTTCCTCTGGGTCACACTCCCCGGTCTGTGCCAGCTGCTCTGCTGCCTCTAGCAACTTGTCAGCATTGGTGTATGTGTTCTGAAATGTTAATATTAAGTATATTTAAAATGAGAACATCTCTGGACTGTTTCAGATAACTGCTCTTTAGCCATTAAGCGCCGGACTGAATCTTGTCCGTTTTGTACTGGTCTAGGACGATGCAGCAATGTCAAAGCAGAGGTCTTTTTTATTGAGCATCTCTGTCTGAAATATGACTTCACTTACATTTTTATTAGATGTTAAAATCTACACAGTGGAATGAAACTTTCAGACATGCATGTGTTTTCATTACAAATGTGCATTTGATGCCTAAGGTATCAATAAGTATGTCACAGGATTTGAAGATTTGCTTTTGCTTTAACACTTTAATTTTTTTTCAAATGCATTACTTTACAACATTTAAAACTCACCTGTGCAACCTCTTCAAAATCTTCATGTCTCTTCTGCAGAGCCCTGGCTCTGTGCAAAGACTTCCCAACACCCGTGTGTTTACTGAGGAAGGCCTCGCCATGGTTTTCTATCCAGTCCAGCACCTTGAAACACACACAAATACAGCATATGCACATAGTTTAAATTACACGAAACAGGCAAACTGTAACATAAGATTGCAGTACATATTTTCGAGCAGTAGGGGGTGCAATTGACTGGGATGGCTGTATTCAGATCACAGCTTTAACAGTCGTCTACAGATGTCACCTCTCTCCTCCTCACCACTGACTTGCTCACTCTCCCCCTTCTGCTCATCCTCGCTTTCTTTATTCTTTTCCTCCATCTGCAGTCTGTCATGTTTAAATTACACAAGTGTGGACAATTAGGTTTTGCCTAATAGGAAATCCAGAGCAGTGTCAACATTTCCACTGTGGATGAGATTAGCTGTAAATCTTTGTACATAATTACCTTATTATCTATTAAACAGATGGCCATACTTCATCTGTTTCTATGTGGGATAATGAAAGGGATTTTCATGACGCTTTCAAGGAGAGAATATTTTTGATGGGACAAACACACATGAACATGTGCACAATGCCCTCGACACTTTATGTGACAGTAAATTGCATCACCATGGAAACCGCTACCAAGAGAAAAGGGTGATGAAAGAGTGGATAGAAGAGGGGAAAGACAGAGATACAGCAAGACAGCGAGAAAGAGAGAGAGAGAGAGAGAGAGAGAAGGAGGGAGGGGGCAGGGAAGCAGAGAAGAGTTCATGCCCAAAGGGTAGAAATGCAGAGACGACACTATACACCAACTCAGTAGTTTTGATCTAAGAGCTCTGCCATCCAGACAGTCACACTAAGAGATGGAGACTATCACTCTGAAAACCCAGAAGGAGGAAGTGAAGAAAGCTTTGAAGAAGCTGGAGCTGATTACATTATATCTTAATATCACAGCCGCTGCTATCTGCTATCCAGTATGGAAGGCTTGCAGAATATCCCTCTGCAAGACAACAAAGATGTGTTGTATCTTTATAACTATTAAAAAATAGTAAGACAGCTACACTGAACATATGTGCTGCTATTCAATTTGCTTAATATTTGACCAATACCAGCCTTACTCAACTACTGGAAAACACAAAGGTTTTGCAGATTCAGTAGCATCAATATGAATTTAAACTTGCATAATGACAAGCCTTGTGAAAAGATTAATAAGTTATTTAGTGTTAGTAGAAATATTTTAAAAGATATCGCTGTATATCGGTAGTGCTTCACATTACTTAATGGACTAATTATAAACAGCTTTAATGCGCAGGGTAAGATGGGACGGCACCCTCTGCTGTAGTCGTTGCTGTGTACGTGTATGTGTGAGTGTGCATGTGAAGCCCACAGAGCTGCAGGTCATGCTGCAGTTGGATTTTGATCTGTGTGTGTGTGTGCGTGTGTGTGTGTATGCGTCTCTTACTTGCTGTACATCCTGCTGAAAGACGCACAGCTGCAGCCGTTGGTGCAGGCGGACTTTGCGATGCTGCCAGATGTTTTCCAACTGCCTCTGGTGATGCAGCACCTCATGGATGATGTCTAAGACGTGGTGCACAGCCTTGGAGTAGTTAGCCGACGCCATCAATGAATCAGCACTTCCTGGGGTCAAAGGCCGCTGCAGTTTGTCCAAAAGAGACTTTCCATCCTGGCTTACCTGAAAATGGTGATGGTAATGTAAAATGGTAAATTTGTGAACTACTTTTTCTCATTGGTCAACATAAACATATTTAATATGTGTATACTGTATGTATTTTTTCACGTTATATATCTTTTCCAGAGTGAATAATGTTTTAAATTATTTACCAAGGGACAATGAATAAGCCCCTTTGGGATTTTCCCCCTCTCCCCATTCTCTAATTTCTACTAATGGTTGTGTGCTATCTATTTGGTTTTAGTTTGTGTAAATAAATAAGACTCACAAAGAAGAAGAAACACAAATGGATGGATCATGGAGAGAGTTTATACTGTAGAGTTTGTTTTGTACTATATATAGGCATATGTGCATATTTTGAATACATAACCTGGATAATGATCAGTCCTATTTTGTGCTCTGTGGAATCTTTGTATATATGTTTGTGTTTTGCATGCTCACCTGTATGTTGGTGCATGCGTGTGTGTGAATGTGTACACTGACCTCAGAGTATGCGGTCGTGATGTGCTCATATAGACCCTGATGATGGTGGA
Source organism: Lepomis macrochirus (assembly GCA_024633595.2). NCBI lineage: Eukaryota > Metazoa > Chordata > Actinopteri > Centrarchiformes > Centrarchidae > Lepomis > Lepomis macrochirus. Next base: position 24,001,516 of record JALXJV020000015.1, on the reverse strand, counting down.
TTGTGTCTTCCAGATCCTGGAGTTCAGAGGGCAGCTCTCCTTCACCGCATGCCTTACACCACGGCTCCACTTTACTCATGTACTGGGGAAAGAACACACATAATACACAATAAATATACATATACACATGTGAAAAATGTGAAAAATACAAGCATGCATACAATGTTTTTTTTTATAAAAAAAACATAGTATGCAAGCCCCTGCATGTTTTTTTTATATTATAAAACCATAGTATGCGTGCTTGTATTTTTCAAACACAATATGCATACTAACACTGCATGTTATTACAAAGTCCACATTACAAAGAGTTTAGAGTTTTGCTCACTCCTGCCATAAGCCATTGGAAAACAAAGGAAAACAATGAGTCCGCATTCAAATGGCTCCCGATAGCCAGCTAAACCAGCTCTACATAAAGGTTTGGCATCCAAATTGTTATGGTTGGAAACAGGAAGGCCGACAGTGATCGAGAACAAGACAAGGTTCAACAAAAGATAGACAGCAGAGCAGAGAGCTCTGCAGAAAGCTTTGATAAAATACTGATTGAAATGTTATTATGCTGTTATGGGAAGGGGAGTATAGAGAAAGTGTATGTCTCTGGAGCCTGACTCTAGGCTCTGAATGACAAGCATGGTTTCTATCACAGCTACTCAGTGAAGCAAGAGTAGAGACTATATTGCCACAAATATGACTTGAAAACATACAACATCCTGTCTGTAACACTGCTCTGTCACCCATTATCGACAAAAAAAAAATCAACAGCGTACAAGGAAATCTTGAGCATTAAAGATTTTACAGAAGCGGGGGTACTCAGCAGAGAATAGGTGTCAACAACTAACATTGTTACTGCAACAGTAAGCAAAACAATGGAAAGCGGTATTGATCATTTAAATGGTCTTTTAGGTCAATTAAGGATAAAGCAACTCCAGTGGCTGTAAACTGTGTTGGAGCCAACACTTTTTTCTCTACTTATCTTTCTCTTTAAATTGTTATTTCTTTAAGTATTTAAAAGTGTAACACTAAACTATTCAGGAAAGCACAAATGACAGAATCTTGTCCGCTTCTAACGTTCTGTAATAGATCTACTATAAAACAGTATGCAATATATGCATGGAAGAACTTTGTAAATACATGCTGTATTTAGTTCAGCCAAAAATGTCTGCATATGTACAGGATGATTTTATGTGGATACAATACAGTACATGTGTTTTCGTGCATATGATCAAACAAATAATACACATTTATTGTAACACATGGCACATTCATGTAAGTGATGGCTCAGCTTTGCTTCAGCGAAAGTCTGATGACATCTGTACTGGACAACTGTACTGGATTTTCTGTACGTCTATCAGCGTTGCTTGTCTCTACCTGGTCTGCTTTCTGGTGGAAGCTGGCAGACATCTCCAGCAGGGTGCTGCGTTCGTCCAGTGCTGCAGCAAAGGCCTTCCACTCCTGCTCCAGCTGTCCTGAGATCTGCTGGATCTGCTGAGAGGCGTAGTGGCCTGACTCCAGGAGCCGGTTCCCTACTGACATGATGCGATTGATGTTCACATACACATTCTGGAGAGACAGAGAAGCAAGACGGCACCGATTAAAATGCAGACCAAAATTGACTGACTCGTATCAACAATGTTTTTCTATGTAATGTTAATATTTGGGCATTCTGCCAAGGTAAATTAACAGGCTGCCAGTTAAAGTATTGTGGCGCTGTGGTTTCATTTTGGGTGCCATGATGCATGAAGCTGCAACCATGTCTTCAAACAGCCAAGATTGGCTGTATTTCTGCAAAGCAATCAAAGAGTGTTTGTGAAATATAGTAGCCACAATTACTTTACATACACTGTGCGTAATAGAGAGAATAATAGTCAGTGCATGCACCCTGGCCATAAGATACTCCTCCCCTTCACATATACAGTACATACACACAACCTTGAGAACATTAAAAAGTAAATCACTTGGGAGGTATACCGCACGTGGAAAAGAGGAAAAAAAAACATTTGCCTCTTAATCTTTCAGTTTTTAAGAAAATATGGGCTCCAAGCTGTTTTGTGTAGATAGCCACGGATCAGCAAACGCTAATTAACAACTCTGTTAACAGCCTGTTATTATTCTATTCAATTACTGCTCCTGGAGCCTATTATAGCTCTTAGTTTGCTTGTTTCATTCACAACAGGGAGGAAAAATGAAGCGAACACCAGCCACAGCCCTCAAACATATAGGCAGAGTCTTGGGAAGAGTGACTGTAGCAACACAAATTGTGAGTTTTCATCAAAGTTGCAGACGTTGCTGTTTAACCAGTAAGGCTTTGAGATGATGTCTGATGATGTGTTTTTCTGAAATTAGGGTTTAGAAATAGGTTTTGAATAGCTTACTTTTACTTGAAGCAGTTGCATGCAAACAAGCAGATACACTCCCCACTATCCAAAGTCCAGGAAAGCCTTCAACTGATTTTGACTTGAGGATAACAGACAGTGGTGTGCTTAGAAGTATGGCTCATATGAGAAACCAAGGGAGTCTATGCTCTTGAATACACAGCAGTAGGCAAGTAGTGGTACACAAAAGAACAGCGCTGCACAGCTACATTAATCCTTTAATACATTTTACACAAATTAAATATAACAAGTAAAGTATCTAAGCTACTATAGATATTATGTGATAAGAACTATGATGGCCTTTTGAAAGGACATATGCACAAAAAGACCTCAAGGTAAACAAACACCCAGTGATAACCAACAAGCCTGAAGGCATTTGAGCCATCTGCAGGACATTATGAATTAGATTAAATAACAGAGGCTGTAGTACTCAAACACACTGGTTGGTAAAGTCTTAATTCAAAACTGATGGATGGAAAAGGGGGGGGGGCAGAGGTAGGGAGACACTATTCCTATTTCAAACTTGATGAGGGCAAGTGAAAAAGTGAAAGAGAGAAAAACAACAAAAGGCAAGACAGAAAAAGAGGGAGAGGAAGGACAACACTGTTGACCCAGAGATCAATAAATCCACAGAGTAGGAAAACAAATAAGCCCACAGTAGTACTACTTGCTTTGTGAATGGACCACAGGATTATATGAACAACTGTCCACAACAGCAGAACATAACATACTTCCTACCTTGCAAAAAGGGAATTGAGAGATCTGGGCTGCAACCACATCACTTTGTATTTGCTCCCTAAAGCACTGAATTTACTTTGAGCCCTTAGTGTCCAAATGTGTACGCTATATAGGGCCCTCACAAATTCTGGCAATAAAATGAAAGTACGTGTCCATAATATGCAAAATATTCATAGCTAAACATCCCTTAATAAACTTCACTTTTGCTATATGTGTGAATGAATGTAATGTGACACTGCACATGATAGTGAAGGCACACCATATCAACGATGTAAGTGTTTGAAATGTCAGTTTACTGCTACTTGTAGAGTACGCTATTGACCACTTATTATATAGGGAATAAAGAACGAGTGAACAAGGGAGAAAAGTAAGACACAGATCCAAGCATTCAGTAAACCAGTGGGAGTTAGCAGACTGCTAGTAAGCTTTCTGTATGGGAATGCATGTAAATAATGCAACATTGGATTTCCTTAACTTCACTCGTGTGTTTTGGTAGGAGTTCTTTCCCCACATTTTAAGTCCCTTTACTTTGAAGGCCAAATAGAATAAAAACAAATTACTTTCTGTAGAAACTTTTTTAATGCAGATCATGTATTAGTGTCCTTTGGGACAGGAAGAGTTACTTTGAGAACTGAGATTAGAGAGGTTTCACTACTGAGAAAACATGCTGCTACTGACTTATGCTAGTTGGACCTTTCCCCATACAAACTTCAGATAAACACTGAGGGTACACCTATTTGCATATACTCTGCTGTATTTGCAATATGCAAAGAAAAACCACAACATGAACAAGCCAACCAAACAATGTGAACCACAACTTTGAATAACTGTCACTGTTCACTGGTAGACTTCTATACCTAGTTTCCCATTGTTTACTAATCTCTATAATACATATTGTGTATACAAACTGAAGGCAAATCATCTCCATGCCTTCAGGATTGTTCCAGTGTTTTCCATTTTTACGCTACTGAACATGTAGGGGTGTTAAAATGATCACTTGTGTAGCTTCTATAATATGTACAGTGCTAATATGTAGCATGTTTGGTTTTGTTAGTTTTTGGGCTCTATTAATATTTCTACTATTAAAAAGTACCCATTTCTCCCACCAAGATCATTATGGATTTCATGATCATGCTTTTGTACGCTTCATATATGTAATAGAATACAGAGTGTTATGTCCTATAAATCATTTTAACAACACCTGCCAGGGACTGCAGCCATTACAGAACATAATCAAACCTGGCATCATTGCCAGGAGATTAACCTGGCTCTATCTCTGGTAATCCAGTGTCTTCTTAAAAGTGAATCTATGGTTCCATACGAAAGATGTAATAAGTAGCGGTTGGTAAGAGGTAAGAGCCTCTGCCTTAGGCAGGTGACTGTTCTGTCTGATACTTCCAATGAAACAAATTTAAATTAGTCTCGTGAGTCCCTCCCACTAAAAAAGCCCTTCCTGCTAACACATTAGAATCAACAGCTATCTGTAACGTATTTTATACATAAACAACACACAGCCACATGCAGACAGAGACACAACACAACAATGGAGGGGCCTGCAGCTGCAAACAGTGCCGATGATGAATACATGACTATGGACGGCGACACATGGCCAGTACATAATAATGATGTTTTAAATATGAGACCACTGGAAAACAGCTCAAACCCAAACACTGCACAGCCCCCACACGACCCGCTACGCGACAGATACATCACTATCAGACGCCCTCCGGTGAATGCAAACAGAGGACCAAGAATGAAGCAAACCCCCCAAAGAGGTAAGGTACATACTTAAATCAAATAATATACATGCAGATAAAAACACTAGCAGATCATACTGGTAAATTACAATAACATTATATGATTCTCTGATTAGTTTCCTTCAAGTGTACCACAGTGTGTCTGGTGTTGCTGTGTATTCTGTTACTTGGAGTGCTGCTCAGTCTCTGCATCTACTGTGAGTCTGACCTTTGGTTTATGAAATTACATCCTTAAAGATGCAGACGTTTACCCAGAAACAAAAAAGATCTGGAAAAAAAAGTGTAGTATAGTCTTGTATTGAAGTGTAACCCTTTAACACCCACTACTTATTTGTAAAACAAGGATTTCTTTTGAATAATGACCACCACGACAAAAAGTTTAGTCCTGTACAGTAGAACATACTGTATATTGGTACATTTATCACACGCTCATATTTCTATAACTTTTCATTGTACTTCGAGTCTGTGAAGGCTTAGTGTCAGTGTCCAGCAGTTAGAACAGTGAGTGATAAAATGTTGAACAGCATATGTGCATGCATGAATTGCCTCTGACACCAAATTGATAAACGTTTACACCTTATTTATATTAGATGGCAGTCTGATTGAAAAAGTACAGACACAACTTCAGATAATAGGTGAGTGGTCATTGAACAGAATATTGATGTTGACAGCAGCAAATACATGTACATGCATCAATTGTGAAAGCGTAGTCTACTTGGCCTTTGTCTGAGAGCAAATCGAGAAACATTTACATCTCTTTTATAACAGATGACAGATTGTCCGGGGATTATATGAGACTGATTAAAAACGTAGACACACTACTTCAGACAACAGGTGAGTAGTCAGGGAACGTAGGACTCATGTTGGCTATTAATTCAGAATAATTATTTCTTAGAAAAGTACCCCAAAAAAAAAATATAACAATAAAATGAGAAAACTGAAAGAAACAGCAAAAATGCTTTTATACAAGCTAACATTCCCATCAAAATGAAAAACGTTGTACAAAATCTAAGCTGTTGTTTATCTACACAGACTTTCTGAGAAATCTCTCCAGCTCAATGAATGTTTCCAGCACAGAAGACGAGTGTTTAACTGGCTACGACCTGTTTATACTAAATTATGAAGAGCTTGAGGTAAAGAACAGATTTTAGTTTCTCTGTGTACATGTGTATATGCAACATTAAAAGGTTATGTGTATAACGTGGCGTAATATTAATTAATAACTTTATTTGCCTCCACAGAAAGGAAATTTATCCTGTCTGAGTTGCGATATCTCGGAAAATGGAGAATGCAACATCTTGTCGTTCCTTTGAAATTGCACAAGCCAATCAGGAAATGTGTCTACAATGGAAAGGGACAACCACTTGTTCAGGTCACATATTCATGACCATTTAGTGCTATTTAATGTACAGGTGTGATATATTACATGTGTGTCACTTATTCCTGCTTTTCAGCATTTCATCTATAGACACCCCCGTTTTACCCCATAAAGGGCAAATTAAAGAAGAGGATGATTTTCAATCTTTACATGACTGTGCAAGATATTTTTCCTGTTTTGCAAAGCCAAGAAAATTTATATTTGATTGTTAGTGAGGCAAAGAAACACAAACATTAAAATGTCTGTGTGTGTTTTCTTGCTGTACTAGAGCTGTGAAATGAGTGTGGACCCCTCAAACACATATATCTGGATTTTGTGGTTTTGTTGGTAGTTAGTTGCAATTTCACATATTTTATTAATTTAACTGATTTAATAGCAAAGAACCTTTAAAATGAAAAAAACAGATACCTCCTTCGTTCATAAACTGCATTTGTCAGGTGCTTCCTATAGGGGGCATAACAGTAACATAACTCTATCTGTTGCATTATGCATGTTGCATTATCCATTATCACTTACATAATTGCAAAGTCACCATTAGCATATGGATTAAACCTTGAATTAGGATGATGACTTTTGTGCAAATGTTCATTTCCATAGCAACTATCACTAATAAAATATTGCGAAAGCTTCGTTTATAATGTTGATGGAGCAACAGATTTTAAACCTGTGATGTCACTGTTTAGACAGATTAGTGGAAACTAGCAAATATGTGTACAGGTAATTGTGTTGTTTCAACTTGTTTTTACTCACCCATGCATGTCCACATATTGCGAACACACACAGAAAGGAGAAGACACAGTTTTTCTACATGAAAGCACATAAACACACACGCACCCTGACACTGTGTGTTTCCACTCAGCCATGCAGGCAACAGGAAGGGGAAACGCTACTTCCTGTGGAAGAATGGGTGGAGGGGGCGGTAGTCACTGAGTGTACCCAACTGTGAGTGTGTGTGTGTGTGTGTGTGTGTGTGTGTGTTCTTGTTTTTCTATTCCGGTGGGGACTTTGACCTGACTCCCCACCTACCGGTGGGGACCTGTTTCCCCGTGGGGACCTAAATTGAGGTCCCCACGGGGAGAGCCCCACCAGCAGCTGCAAAACAGTATTTGAACATGCCCCATGCAGTTTTCTAACAAGTCCCCATGAGATCAATTTCAAGACAAAAAACCTGTGTGTGTGTATCTCTAGGCGCCCCTGATGGTCACACAGGGTATTGCAGTCCTCATGAGGCTGCCTGTTCCGGAAGTGTGTGTCGCTATATGCCCACTCTCTAGCGGTCTCTAATGGTCAAACATAGTATTACATTTTGGTAATAAATTTTAACCTTTGTGTCTTTTTTGACCAAATAGCCTGTAGACATGAATGAATTAATACATTGAACACACAAATAATCATATTTAACATTGTACATTTTAAATGTATATTTATAAAGTACAATTAATAACTATTAAGAAACATCAAAATTATTAATAATGCTTGGTTATTAATAATTATTTTTTAATAATTAATTTGTTGTTTTCATATATTTTGTTTATTCGTCTTTATTATGATTGTATAGTTTGTGTCAACATGTTTTGGCCACATATTGTTTCGTGAATTTTATAAATTGGCTTTCATTATACCTGATTCCATTTTTAAACCATTCACCTGAATATCTTAGTCATCTCCAGTTACTGTTTGTTACTTACTGTCATGTACTTAAATTAAACAAAAAAAGTGTGTGTGTCATATATATATATACCTCACACCACATATATATACACCTATGTATGTGTATATATATATATATATATATATATATATATATATATATATATATATATATATATATATATATATAGCTAGCATATTCTTTCAAGCAATGAATCACCTCTGTGAAGTACACTTTAACTTTTCCATCTTTACTGGTTGTTTTATTTTGTTCCACTGAACATGTAAATACTGTTTAATATATATATATATAAATAAAGGGATTGTATGTAAGTTTATCAATAAAATCAATCAAATTTTCATTGCCGTATTGTCAAATTAAAACTCACTTAGAAATGAAGCACACCACTGTTTTCACTGTTGCAGCAGCCACTATTCTGCGTTTAATGTGTTGAATAGAATATTGAGCCCGGAGCGTGCACCCGAGCCTCTCTGTCTACAGCGACAACACAGCAGCAGCAGCAGCAACGACATGCAGTCCACTAACACCATAAAACAACCAGCTCACAGCAAAACACAGACTCCACGTGAGGATATAAAAGCGACATAAAGGTTTATGTGCTGAAGCCCATCAGACCAAGCGGGTTCAGAAGATGTCGAGTAAGAACAAAGTGAGCATTTGTAAAGCTGGAGAAACACAAAGAAAGTCACGTTAGCTTCGCCGACTAGCGCCAAGCAGTTTTCCACATTACTTCATCAACTACGCGACCCATATTACCATCCTGTGTACCACTGGTATTATGTCAAACTGTTGATTTTTGCCTGCAAAAAAGGATGTAATGGTGAAAAGCAAATGTGGAGCGATTTGATTACCAGCCTAGTGATTCAGCCAGGAGCAGCCAGCCAACGCTACAGTAGCTTCGTTACCTGGCTCTGTTTGCTTCATAATGTTCAATTTAGATTTATTGTGGTTTTACCGATACTCAGCTCCACAGCTTCTCCACCTCTCTTTCCTGTAACTAACATGATCCACGTAATATACACCACAGAGGAAGAGCCACCAACAAACTTACAGTAAAATTACTTAACTGCAGTCTGACTGTGTGTGACACAATCTCGTTATAATATTTAGTCCAGCTCACTGTCCGTTTCGTTATCATCCAATACATTTAGCTGTGCTGACATTGCTGAGCCTCCGGTGACAGATTCACATATAGTAAAGATAGTTACTGAAAGCAGCAGGCGAGCTAACGATGTAGCACGTCGGCTAAATGCAGTAAATGTACCGTGATCATGTAGCGAGCCTGGATTAGTTCAACTTGCAGCTGATAAAACTATTACTGTAGCGTTGCAGTGGGAGTTCCCAGCTCTGTCTGTCTATAGCCGCTGTCACTCTGCCTTTTTCGGAGTACTGTTACAATATGCGGTGTCTTGCTGCGCTGAATGAAGTAGCGTTACGGCACCGGTGTTGATCCGCCTCTGAGGCGGGAATGTTGAATTAACAGAGCCTGAACATGTCTGAGTGAAAAGCCACAGCCTGCATGCTGCTGTTCTTGTGTTTATTGCAGGATTTCTGTATGAAGCGGTTGTGTTTTGCATTATGCTCGCTCATGAGTTCAAGCGAGCAGCGTCTGAGCATACCGTCTTAAAACCGCACAGCAAGTGGCGCAGGAAACTCCATAATGCCCTTTAATGGTCCATTATTATATTATTTATAATAACATTATTATCATTATAATTTGGCCATTGGTGGAGTGTGAGTGAATGTTAGTTCTTTTTAGTGAATGAAAAAAATTTCCAGTAGCAGTATTAGAAATATTTAAATGCTGTGAGTTAAGTTCTTCTAGTAGAAATAAGTGTGTTATATGTATTCAGAGTGTTTGTTCTGTGGTGAAAGTGTAGTGGCTTGTTGTTGAAGTTTTGCCTTCTTGGCTCTGCCCGTTGAGTGAAAGTATAAGCTCAAAAACAGCTCTTTCTACAGTAGTTCCGCCTCAGTGAAAATAAAAACTTCAGGCCATCTAGCAGTTCGTTAGTATGTCCCCATAAGGAACAGAGCAGGTAACTGATGTCAGACATGGCATAGGAGCTGGGTGGATGTGGTTTTGCACAATATCATCCAGAGAAAGCAGCGAGAATAGGCAGGCAAAGGCAGCACAATACATAAAATGCATTGTAGTGAGGATACAGGCGTTTCATATGACACAGGCAATGCAGACTTTGTATTTAGCGTAGACTTCAGTCTGTAAATTCACACACTTCACTGATAAATCACAGAACCAGAAACCAGAGTAACAAAGCTAACTGTGAAAGTGGCTAAATAAGGAAGAGAAATGTTAGCATTCTTATTCCAGCCCCTTTCACAGTAAGTTTTGTACATCACGGTTAATAGTATTTACTGTTCTTTTTTTGTATAGTGTTTTGATCATATTATTTCAATAGCCTAATCACCTCAATGTTTTCAGAACTAAGCGACTAAGTTTAGCCAGTCAGTTAGCCTAGCCGGCTACTAAAATGAAGAAAAGCTGTTTCATGCTTATCAGGAGTGTCTTTAGCTCTAAAGAGTAGGGGTGGGAGAAATACTCGACTTTTAGATGCATTGTGATGCGGGCGTGGAAGATTATGAATTGTTTAACAAATGTCTAAAAATCGATTATTGAATGTTTATTGATAACGTGATGTTGACTGAAAGCAAAAGGCGGAGGAAGAAGACATGTAGCTGACACAGACTGAGAGGAGGGTGTTTTCACCAAGTGAGAAGCTAGAGGCTGGAAATAGGAGCCCACTGAACTTAAATGGCTTTCTTGCCTGACCCTCCTAGGCTAAGAAGAGGCTGGAGAGGTGGTGAGATCTGGATCTCAGCATTCAGAACATGGCGCTGTGAGTTGGCGAGAGTGATAGAGGTTCCTTCAGCAGGGCCCTGCGTGTCTCTGAGGCGAGCAGGACTGATGGGGAGCGCTTATTCTCTACTTGCACAATGTAGTGGGACGTGGAGCTTCTTATGAGGAATGCCGTCAACTGTAGGCAGAGTTTTGCTCAGTCCTTCTTTACTCCTCTTAAACTCAGACTGATGCGGTTGAAGCCCTGGCGGGGCTCATGCAGCCTGTTGTTACTCTACACTTCTGTGATTTATCAGTGAAGTGTGTGGATTTACAGACTGAAGTGTCTGTTAGTGACAACAAACACATAGATCTGCATGCTTATCTCCTATTCATGGGCAGACTGGGACAAAAATAAATTTCCTGCATTCTGGCAACATTTTTTACACCAATCTTTGGAGTAAATGTCTTTTTTTTATATGAATGGCAGCACAAATTTCACGTAGCGGGTGACAATTAAAAATATAAAACTATAATGGAATATAATGCAGTAATCAGTACGTTTTTTTGTTGCTTAAGTAACTTTCTTGGACAATGCACATTTGTTTCTTCTATATTTAAATTGCATTGCATGTTTCCTATTGTGCAAATAAACCTGTTTCAAAGCTTTTTCATTTGTAATTTAACATGTCTTGCAAAGTTAATTATAACCCAAACATTTTTGTGTGACCTCTACCACACTCCTCCCTGTCTCTGCTGGGCCTACAGCAGCATCCTTCCTCCAAGCACTGGTAGCCTACAAGAACATACACCTCTGCTGCAAACACAGCGGCTTGCCCTACCTCTTTCTTTCTCTCTCCCTGTATTTATTGACCCTGTTGTCTTTCTCCATCAGCAGAAAAGTGGCTACAATGACACAGCACTTCGCAATTTCCACCAGCGATACCGTTTTCACCTGCGTGGTCTTGCGGAGGAGGCTTGTTATTGAAGCCAATTGAAACCGAAACCAAATAAACCCAGTTGTACCTGCACCAAAGTGTTCACTGTTGCTTTACCTGGTCCGTGCTTGTGAAATAGGTATCTACCATCTGAGTCTTATAACATAATGGATGATCATTTCTCTCAGTGTTTCTCTGCAAAATGCTTATATGGGTCACCATATAGTTTGACAGCCATTAATGTACCTCAATGGCCGCCCAATGTAATGCTGATGTGTGGGAACACTGATATTAATATCAATCTGACCGGCCCACCCTAAAACAAATAGTTCAGCCCCTCTGGCAGATGCCAGAAATGCCAGATGACCAATCCGCCCCTGCTCCTATTAATCATCTGTATCCTCACTACAATGGATTATTGTATTTTTTTGTAGCTAGCTAGGCTAGCTGACTGTAGAAGTGGGGCAATGATCAGTTGCTAGAAACACGGCCAATGTCCTCATGCTTGTTGACGCAAGCATGTGCTAGCATTAGCATTAGCTTTTAGACAGACAAAGCGAATGTAGGAAATGTATCTGTTGTTAATTAGAGTTTCCCCTGAAGAGACAGCAGATGTGGTTGAAGGAGACATCATGGTGGGGACGTTAAACGTCCAGATCTGTGTGTTATACTCTGAGACTGGGTGGAAGGACTGTACTCACTGATACGTTACACAGATCCTGACTTTTAAAGTCCCCACGATGACTATGCGCCTCAGCCACCTCTACTGTTTCGTAGCAAGAGCAAACTGTGGCTAGAGATGGTCTGCCATCCTGTTATTCTTGCTAGCAAGGTTGATCAATGGAATTACATCTCCTACATTCTCTCTTTTAAAAACTGTGATATAGCAAAGAACAATCTACTGAAATTATGCTTTAAAAGTGGAATGAATAAATGAGATGAGAAATTGTTTAGTTTTTTTTTTGTTTTTTTACAGCTGAGACTGGGTGGAAGGACTACACGTTAGCAATGTGGTTTCTGTGTTCATGTCCTTACTGTTTAAGTCTGTTTTGGTTCTGTGCTTCTCTATGTAGTCTTGTTTAGTTAGTTCTTAGTCCTGTACATTAGTTAATGTCTTAGTGTTTACTCCTGGTCTTGTGTTCTCTGTTTAGCTTTGTGTATTCCCTTGTTCATTTACTGGTTCTGTTCAGCTCTCTTTGTAGAAACCTGTCATGTGTTATAGATTGTTCCCTCCATCTCAGCCCTGTGTCTTAGCTCCTAGTTTTGTGTCTCAGTTCATGTCTTAGTGTTTACTTCTGGTCTGTGTGTGTGTTATTTTGCCCGTGTCTAATCTGAGTTCCGTTTGTTCTCAGCTTCAGTCTGTGTTCCTTGTAGGTGTTTATTTGTGATCTGTTTGCTGGTGTCTGTTCCTCCTGTAATTCCTCTGCTTGCTTGTCCACTAAATACCTTGAGTTGCAGTTAATGTATGGTCTTGTGTTTTGCATCTGTGAGTGTCTCTCTGCCTGCCTGCTTATGTCTCTGTTTTCCATCCTGTCTCTCTGCCTGCCTCGTTAGTCCTGATCCCCCTCACCTGTGCTGCTCCGCCCTGCTCGTTAGTCCCTATGTATATGTATGCCTGTGTAGCGGAAGCCTGCGAGGCAGTGCGGTGAGTAAACCTCACTCCCGACCCGAGGTCGCCGGTTCGAGTCAAGACCGGCGCGAATGCGTACTTTCGGGGGGTGAAACCGGTTACATTGGTGCCGTGACCGGGATGGGAGTGAGGTTTAGGGGGGGTGAGTGTAGCGGAAGCCTGCGAGGCAGTGCGGTGAGTAAACCTCACTCCCGACACCTTAAGAGGCGTACTGGCGGCGATGCTGGGGCCTATGGGTTTTAGCCTCCTCGTCAGCGTCCGCCTCCCGACCCGAGGTCGCCGGTTCGAGATCAAGACCGGCGCGAATGCGTGCTTTCGGGGGTGAAACCGGTTACACCTGCTTGTGTCTCCAGTCTTTGTCACATACTTGCGTCTTGTTGAGTGTTCTGCTTAATGCTATGTTCCCTGGATTTCTGGTTTGTTCCCCTGTTTGGATTACTCTGTCTTTGTGTTGGATTCACATTCTTCTGGATTACCTTTGTTTGTACTTTTGTACCAAGCTTCCACGTAAGCCTGTTAAGTTTGAGTTATTAAAGTATTTTGTTTGAACTGCATCCTCCTCTCGCCTTGCATCGTCTGCGTTTGGGTCCTCACCTTCCCTCAGCAAACCTGTGACACCACACGAATTACCTGCTAAAGCAGAGACTATTTACTTAACAGAAATGTAGTTTTGAATTTTTTTAAAATTAAATTATGACAAAATGCAGAGCAACTTCAAGACATGCCTGAACATGTCAGAGAATATTTCCCCTTAGAGAAGATAATTCCCCACTTCAAATAGTCTTGAAGATCAGTAGTGATGGTGCAGTTTTTCCAGTCTGGGATGCCATTCTGGCTTTTGACCGAGATCCTCAAAATGACTTAACTATATATAATAACACAAATAAAACAATATTACATATTTATGATATGGACAAAAAAAAACATTAAGTAAGTTAGTATGTTTCCCCACAGAGTCAGTGATGTCCAAAATCATTGATCTGAGTCCCAAAGATAATTTGTTTTCCTGACTAACAATGCTTAGTTTCAGTAGATTGTTCTTTGCTATATCATAGTTTTTAAAGAGAAAAAATGTGAATGTGAATTCCATTGATCAAGAATAACAGGATGGCAGACCATCTCTAGCCACAGTTTGCTCTTGCTACAAGACAGTAGAGGTGGTTGAGGGGCATAGTCATTGTGGGGACTTTAAAAGTCAGGATCTGTGTAATGTATCAGTGAGTACAGTCCTTCCACCCAGTCTCAGAGTATAACACACAGATCCGGAAATTTAAGGTCCCCACCTTGACCGTGCCCCCACCTCTGCAGCTGGTCGACCACCTGCCAGCTATAATGTTCCCGCCTACGGTTCCGCTAAATAATCAGGGATTTTTTTCTCCGGGACAGGCTGCGCGTCAAGTTGAGCACGCGCCTATCGTCTATGGCGCAGCTGGCTGCGTGAACTTGCAGTTGGTTTATACAAGGGTGACCCGTCAGTGTCTCCTTTTATACTTTAGAGCTAACAGTCATCAGCGGAGTTACTCCGGTTTGTCGCGGTGTCATAAATCAAGCTCATTTTAGTCTCCGTACACCTGGTCACGGAAGGCGACAGGCAGCTGGCGGCCCGGGATGCGCCCGCGAACCACGGGCGCAGGAGCCCGGCCGAGAGCTGCGGAGGAGAGCTGCGGACCACCGAAGGAAATGGTAGGACTTGAGTTATTGAAGTTACTGAAATTATTGAAATGCTAGCTAGCTAGCTCACGTTCCCCGAAGCCCCTACCTAACCCTTGAACACATGTAAACAAACGTAACGTTAGCTGCTGGGGTGAACAGGTTTGTCTCCTGAGACCTCTATTTCGTTTCAGTGGTAATGAGGGAAAAAAGCTGGTGATTGCCATATTAACACAGTGCTGTTGTCCATATTGTTTGTTGAAAGATTAAATTAATTAAACATAATAAAGTTACTGAGGTGAAGTGAAAAATAGTTTAGGTTTGATGTCACATTGTTGTTATAAACCCAAGTTTGACTGAAAATGTAGTATTTTTTCTTACCTATGCAGATATTGTAATTAAAATTATTTAGAGTAACCGCCATGGAATATTTTCTATATCACTCTTGCTAAAATCATGCACCATATTTGTTTTGAATCAATATCTGTATCAGTAATGTGTTTTGTATGTTGGAGATGACGATTAGTGCTTCCATAAGTAGTTCACAGAGATATGATCATTGTTATTGTGGATAATCTCATAATGAGGATATTCTAATGAATTCTCTTTTACTATAGTGCAGCCTTTAGGGCCAGAAAATGGCATTTAGTTCTAGTCGAAATATTATGTTAACCAGCATCCCAAAGCGATATCTAGATGATGTCTACATTTATGTCACACTGTTACATCAGTATATTAGCAAGTTCTACCAGTGCAGCTTAAAACTGTCATGGAATCTGTTGGAGCTTGAAGTTTGACTGTCTCTTGTGCTTACAGGAGGATGGCCCAAGCTGTGGATGCACTGGTGGCAGCTCTGAATGCACAGGCGATAAAGGGGAGGCGTGATGGCGTGATCGGTATAATGAGGTTTGTTGTGCTGAAAATATTTCTTAAAGCTAAGGCATGTAACTTTAGTGGAATAAGCCAGAGTAAGCCACGTTTTTGCACAACCAAAGGAGAAAAGGAAGCTCGTAATGTAGCTTCCCTCGCACCTCCTTTTTATCTGTTGGACTTCTGATGTAGCTTTACTCGCGTGAGTACATTTGCTGCAAGTGTTCACACATAACGCGAGGCGATTAGAACATGCAATAACATTAATAAACACAACTCGCCATTACTACAGCTGTATGAACCCAAAGTAACATTTTGCTGTTTAAATAGTAATCAAAGGATCAAACTGATGCCAAAATAACCATGATGCAGATTTGTTAAACATATGAATTAGGGCTGAACGATTTTGGAAAATAATCTAATTGCGATTTTATTACCAATATTGCGATTACGATTTAATTTGCGATTAATTTTTAAGCTCTTTACCTTCTGTAATATTCAAAACGGACAAGCAGTAAATCAGTGTATAGTGTGATATTAGATAGATTAAACTGACACTGCTCTTTCTTGTGGCTCAGGCCTGTGTTATGATGAATTAGGTAGAATTATTATTATGAGCAATAAGATATATCAAATTATAATAATATGAGAAAGACAATTAGAGTCAAGTCATGGCATTAAATAATATCATATAATATCATCAGGTCGGCCTACCTTTTCACAACAGGGTGTTATACAGTAAGGGCTCAATACAAAACCCACAGTTCAACCACCAATTAATGAGTCCTGATCTCAGTTCAGATCTCCTGGAGTCCATCTTTCTGTATCCCCATAAACAAACTAAAAATACTCAGTTTAAGGTTTAAAAGTTGGCTAACTAAAATAGAACAGACTGACGCTTCTCGTGTTTAATAGACTATAGCTTAATAGCTTAGTAATTCTCCGACAACACCGGAGTCCCCCTCCTCCCCCGCAGCCTCCGATGCTGATGAGCAGCACCGGCTTTAACCAGGCTGTAACTCAGGACACACTGGGCCTCTTTCGGCATTTAGTTTGAAACGCCAATTTACAGATATTTCCTGAGCTGACTGGTGGCTGTGTGTGTGACGCAGGCGCCGATCGCCTCAATACGCTTATCTTACTACACGCCTCTTTCTGTTGAGCATTTTTCCATCTATCAAAGCCGCGGATGGCCCGACTAATTCACCCACCACCAAGTTACCCGCGGTGGCGGCTGCTACTTTCATTCAGTGTGACATTAAAGTTCAAGAAGCCTGAGCTTTTATCAAGCTTAAAGGCACTTTATAACAAGAAGGCAAGTTACAGCGTAACGTGCAGATGAAGCATTAACTTCTTCAAACTGTTTTCCGCTTGGGTGTCATGTGCCCAGAGTGTAATCGCTGCCTTTGCGATTAGAAAATCTCGTTTTATTAAATCGCGATAAAATCGCCAAATGCAATTAATCGTTCAGCCCTAATATGAATTCCTGCTTTGTCAGGTCTGTCAGCAAGACAGCAGGACAACAACTTCTAAAATGTTTGTTTTCTGAATGGAGTTCGGATCGATCAGGGCTGTGCTATGCTAACTTGGTCACAGTAAAAGTACAATGTCAGCTGGAATAAAGTTACAGACACATGTTTTCTGAACTCACCAGGTAGTTCAGCCTCCTCGCTTTCTTTTCTCCAAGTAGCGTCCAGCTTTGTCCGGTTTTATATAAATATGAAGTCGCAGTCCGACAGAGCTAGCGGCGCTAACAACAACACTGGAACCGGATGTGCCGCGAAGCTGCTGAGAAGCTCCAGTCAAGATGAATCAGCGTTGAAATCCCAAAACTAAAGTAAAAGCTAATTTAATAAAAGCAGTTTACTCTGAGCTCCTTCAGCGAGTAAACTGCGACTACCGACTCGTCTGTTTATTTGTCCAAAGTTTGAAGCGCTGCTCCTGCTCCTCTCCCCAGGTTTAGCAGCTCTTAAGCCAGCCAACAGATTTTTGATCCCCGCTCTGCCTGGCCCTCTGCACCTAGCAGCTCTGACCTACGGACAATCTCAAGCTGATAGGCTATAGCGACACAGCGTCATGCAACTCTCGGCTTGAGTTAGAAATTTTCAATCTCGAGAATTCCTTGGCGTCGCTGGCACCGTCCCTTTCACGTCATGCAGCGCCGCCGAGAGAAATCGCAGCTCCACGCGTCTTTCCATTGACTTTGTATGTAAACTCACGCCCCAAATGCTTGGTTAGGTGTTTGGTCTGAAAGCACCATAAGATGTCCCCTTAAACCTGACTGAAGCAGTTTCCTTCCCTCAATAATATGCAAACAAAAGCATTAACTTTAACTTCGTACTCTTAAATTTAAAGGTAGAAAATAGTTCTGTGATTTATTCATTATTATTATTATTCATTATTATATATTTATATTTGTATTTTCAACTGCCATGCTCACCACCATCCTTTCAGTTAAAGAGAATATATTTTATTTATCAGGAGGTGCAGTATGTGTACAGGACAGAATTCAGTCTAAGCTTGTACCTGATGTTCTCAACACCGGACAAGTAGGTAATAATG
The DNA here is from genome assembly GCA_024633595.2 of Lepomis macrochirus. Taxonomy (NCBI): domain Eukaryota; kingdom Metazoa; phylum Chordata; class Actinopteri; order Centrarchiformes; family Centrarchidae; genus Lepomis; species Lepomis macrochirus. Next base: position 23,983,158 of record JALXJV020000015.1, on the reverse strand, counting down.
ACAGCGAGATCAAGTTATTAATGTTACTTTCTTTATATGTAGCTAACTGTAAAAACCATACTGTTAGCTTTCTTGCTCAGCTTCCAGACTGGAGTCTGAAGCACAGAGGAGATGTTAGCTGCCTTTACTTTTCCAGCAGGGGAACAACAGACACACTGTGACCAACACTGTGGAGTTAGTGCCAGACTGAACACTTCCTGCTAACCTTTTCTTCCACTCTGTTCGCTTCCATCGTCACTTTCTGTTGCTTTCGCTCTCTCTGAATCACTTTCGACCATGCACTCACTACGCACAGCAATAATTAAAACAATAACCTGTGACAGTATACAGCACTGCACACCATGGCACCCCGTCCTTACTTTACTGAGGTGGTTCATCCTCATTACCATGTCCAATAGGTCCTTGTCACAGCGGCCCTTTGCTGCGTGTCGTTCACTCTCTCTGCTCTGTCCTTTCTGTCTCTCTACACTGTCCTCCCAATAAATCAGAAATGCAAAACAAAATCTTAAATACATTCATGGATTTAACAGCACAATGGTGAACATTTTTACAATCAGCTTTCTGTGTTTGCTGCAGCTCAAAGTTGTCACTTAGCGTGAGGTGGGGGGACCTCATTTTCATCGCAGCCTGAAAACAACAGTTAGTGGTACCACACCTTTTATAGCGTACATCATCAGAACAGGAGACTGTTGGAGGACAGAGGACTGTTTCCTGGCATTACCTTTCTCTGTCTGATTAGTAAACCTGTTGTTGATTAGTAGTAAGTATGGTTTCACTTTAGCTAAATTTGGGATTCTGATCAAGGATTAAGTTCTTTTAGGGTGATGACATAAAATCACACAAACATTTTCAGCTTCATTGGAAAAAACTTAATAGAAGCTTTGAATATAAAGAAGGCCCACACATGTTAGATAGGGGTGGGAGAAATCATCGATTCTTAGATGCATTGCGATTCGGACGTGGAAGATTATTAATCGATGCACAAATGTCAAAAAATCGATTATTTAAATGTTAATTGATAGCGTAATGTTGGCCGGAGCATAAAGCGCGGCGCCCGGACCGTCTGAGGCGCTACACAACAGAGAGACCAGTGTCCCCATGTATTCATCACCGCTGTGGAATGAATAACCACCCCAAAATGTCACACAATCATTAATATGAATGCACAAGTAATTATTTTAACTTCGCGCACTCGCGAGCATGGTGGCAGCTCTGCAGCTGTGTGTGAGAAGCGGCGGCGGAGCGTGGCGGTGAAAGTTAGCGGTGAAATATATTAGCAGTAAGTTTCAGTCTGGTAGTAAGCGTGCAGCGCGGGTCGGCTGTGTGACCGTTCATAAAAGTCTGTAGTGCTTGCTCTCTGTCCCCACACCAGACTCCGGAGCCTTCAGCGTCACAGTCCCCACCCTCTGGAACTTCGAATGCGTGAGGTGCCCAGAGATTAGCACCCTAATGTTAGAGAAATTACAGGAAATGTTCTGCATAGATTTCTGTCAAATAAGGTCACACAGGTCAGACCCTTTGCCTCGACTCTACTGATCGCAGCTTACTGTAGATGCGTAGCTGTTGTTGTAGTTTCTGTTATGTTTTCATTTATAACTGATTTCTGATGTCTTTTTCAGAAAGTGCTCCAGTGACAGTACCATTGTCCTTGACCCCCACTCCAGCTGATGTTGGCGAGGACACAGTGTACCTGAGCTCAGAAGAACCGGCGGGGCAGATGTAAGTTTATTTGTTAAACTTCACATGTTAACATTAAAGTACCGTGCTCCGGCCAGCAGACCGCTGCCACAGGTTTTACTGAAAAAAAGGACAAAGTGAATACAGAGTAACAGCCAAATGTTGCCACCTCTACAGAAGTCTAACTAGTGTTGAAAAATATCATTACAATAATTGCAGTAATTGGATTTCTGTCATTAGCATCTGCTAAGCAGCACTACCTCTCACGTGGTGCTGGATCCTTCGAGACAGTACTTTAGTAGCAGCCTTACTAAGAGCCAGTCATCTTTAAAGCGTGCAGGAAAACACTCAGTGAGACACAAAAGCTGCTGGGCAAAGCTAATTCACACATTCACTTTACATTAAAGTGGCGGTTCTATTTTACCACCACAGTTTCACATTGGCCCTCATTTATCAAAGTGCATACACCAAATTTCCAAGCGTGCGCACAAAACCACGGTGACTTTGAGATTTATTAATATGGGCGTTGGCGTGCGGCGCGCTCAAATCCACGCCAGCTCAGGAGGTGGTGTACGTATACGCATAAGTTTTGAGTTAGAACCTAAAACCTAAATTGAGCAGTCAAAACATGCTTTGATTTGTATTTGGACTATTTTATCGTAGCTTTTGGTGCCTTTTATTTGGGTTTGCTTTTAATAAAATGTGGATCTTCAAATGAAAAGGCTACAAGCAACAAATGTTAAAACAACAAAGAGCATAAGTGGATGGCTTGAAGCACTGAGACCTGCTGCCGACATGGACACAGCCCCACGGCCTTTTAGGTGAGGCGGGCACAGACATGTCGCGCACAAAGCCCTGCATTTATTATAAGACAAACTTTATATTATGACAGCACAGCGAGCACCGACACTTGGAGCTTATTTGGGACTTAACTTTGATGGGCGTTTTAGCAGTGCTAAATCTATCTGTGGAGCAGCACAAGTAGCCAATTTATAATTCTAGGAACAGACAAAAACTTGTAGTTTGCACAGAACGTGCTCCACAAACAGGTGGTACAGACATGGTGCAGCTCATCATTGTGTTTGGACAATGTTTCACTCTGAACATAAAAGAAAAGTCACACCACGGATGGTCAGATCCAAGTCCGTGCCTGTCCAGACCCGTGTCCATGCGTCAGCCACAAAACATTATGAAGTCTTGCTTTGCGGCTGGGGGTACACCGCCCCGTATCTGTCCGTATGTCCTCCGTTCATCAAAGTAAACGATCAGCGAGAGGCTCTTGGCTCGTGCCCTGCTCCTCCGGGATGAGCGCCTCCTCCTCTGGGGCTGACAGCGAGGCTGACAGCGCGCGGTGGTCCCCCCTGACTCCAGCACTGGGTCTCCGGCTGGACCTGAACTGTTTATGGCTCATCTGACTGCTCGTGTCCAGTTTTAAGTGCGCTGAACATTTTGTCAAAAATGTGTCCAGTTTAAATCATCGAATAAAAAAGCATTAAATTGTTTCCAAATGAAAAACCTAGTAATTTTAAAATGCACAATATTTTTGAACATTTATGCCGCGGAGGGGCTCTAGTAGTGAAACTAAACATTTAATCTTTATTTAAATCTGTCAAAACAACATAATATTCTGTTTCTGAAGTTTTAACTTGTGGATTTCCTGCTCCAAACCATGTATTTCTTGCCGTATTCCGTCAGTCCCTGCCGTAAACTCCTGGGTTTGGCCTCCTGAATCTTGAATAATTGGGGGCATTTCATTAAAATTACGCACGTTTTCAGCCGCAGCATTTATCAACACCAGGTAATGCGTACACTTGGATTTCAAAGGTACGCACAGCTTCATAAATCAGGCGCTGAGAACAGTGTAAGCATAATCTCACGCCCGTTTCTACGCAAAATTATTATTATTATTATTATTATTAGTATGAATACAAAACGAAAGCCTTAATACTACAGATCACCAGGGCAGGACCCCAATGTTTGAAAATGTGTCCGTTGGGTAGGTATTCGATTATCTTTTTAAATTATTTAGGGTTTTGCTACTGAACCTGCTCGTTCAGCCTTTCTCCTCTGGACTCTTAGCTCACGGTCCCTCCTGTTCTGCACAGAAGCCACCAACCAGGTTTTGCAAAATTCTATTCTTCCAGCCGATCCCATCATCCCATATTCCTCTTTTATCCCACTCCTCCCTCTCTTAGTTCTGCACTTGAGTCTTCTAGGCTAGCTGTAACAAAGTTAAAAACAAAGTTTTGCTGTTTTTAGTGAGGTTACGTTATGAGAATAAAGAAACCGAGCTCTCTCTCCTAAACTCTCATGACTGCTGTTATCTCCATCAGATTCTTCCTCACTTTCGTGATTGCCAAAACTTCTGAGAATTCATCGTCCTTCTGCTGTTCTATCTATCGCGTATAGATCGGCTCTAGCTTGTTAAATGACAGCCTGCTTATAAACAGGCGTCTAAACAATCTGCATAATACATACCTTGACGCTGCCACCGCAGTAAATTTAAATATTAATTGTTAATCACTCAGGGATGATCATGCAGATCTGTAATAAAAGGGGGGGGGTACAGGAGCAGGATATTGTAATATTACTTTTCCCAGTAAAGACTAACATAGCGGTTGCTATTTCCAAAACAATTATATTATTACAGTTACTAAACCACGTAGCAGCTGCCCTACTGAGCGCACCATCCCTGGTGTGATGCAGCTCAGCGGCACCGGGCCTTATGTTTTCAAGCTGTTAGCCAAAAAAATAAAGGAAGACAGGAGAACAGGGAGAGAGTTATTTTCGACAGCTATAAGTAGCTATTGGCATTATTGTGTACACAGTCTAAGATGCAAAGAACATTGTGGTCCGTTGTAAAATTTGTGCGACCAGCAAAAGCTTTTAACCGCAAACAATTCTACATTTCCATCCTAGGCTATTTGAAGCATCAGCTAAAGCAGCACAACAGCGTGAAACTCAGAAAGAAACTCCGGTGACTACTGCCAGTGATGCTGGACTCATTGGGAGAGAGTGGCGTTATATCACCCAGTAATAAGTACAGTAGCTAATACTTAAGGAGTAGCCTGTAGGCTAAGTATTAGGTAGCCTTATAGCTTTTGGTCTATTATTTCTGAGTAACTTGCCCAACACTGAGTTGACCATAAGGATCGGATAATTTCGGTATGTTTTGATTATTGCTTGTTATAGGCTATTTCTATTTGTTTACTTGGGCGTTGTCGATTGATCATAGCCTGGATACACTTGCTGTCGTCCTTATGTTAAAGGTTTTGGGAAGATATAAATTGATTTCTTGTGAATGGGCTTGGATCCGCGGGAGTGAGCTCTGTGCTTATCATCAACAGACAGAAGCTCAGCGTGGTAACCATGGTAGCGGCCCGGTGTAACTGAAGCCTTCACCTGAAACTGTCAGCGTTTGTTCTTGTCTCACGCACTGCGCCGCTTCGCTGCCAGAGTTGAAATGTAAAACTTATTCCTACAGTTTATCAGCAGACAGAGACTGATCAGCTGTTTGCTGCTGTCTCTGACTTATTACAAATAATCTATTAACTTCTACTGAACTAATCTGAAAGTTAGTAGTTATCTTATTTAGTTATAGACTCAATTATTTCATTTTAGAACATTAGCACATAAGTACAAAGTTATTATTATAGAGAGGTGGCGATGGAGCAGTGGATTAGACCCTTGTCTTTGATTTCCACTGCAACACATCCATCAAATAACTTATTGTCATGGGTCTTGCTTTACCATCCGTTATATCATAACAGAGCTGCTGCCAGTTTGATGCGTGGTGGGGTGTGGGGGGGTCTCAGTAAATGTTCCTGCTTTTTTGCCTTTTGCCAGTCAGAAGGCTGATTACTATCGAGGTTTGAAGCTCAAAAAATGGCATTCTGGCCCAACAAATCAGTAATTAGTAACAGTGTCTGTAAACAGTAGCCTGACAGTTTCGAGATGTTTAAAACAACCCAAACAATTTAATTTTATGCTACTTGAAGTACTTTTTACTCTACTCTACTAGATTTATTCCATAAATTTGCAGATTCATAATATTGATACAAAATATAAACTAATAAATTATGTGTTAGAGATTAAACTACACAGCAGAATATGAAGTGATTAAGATGAGCTCCACCTTTACAGCTGCAGTGTTAGACAAAACATTTGAATGCATTAATTATTGTAATCCAGTAATGTAATATATATTATTTCAACATTCACCTTTGGTACTTATATTTTGATCGCGAATACTTTTGTACTTTTACTTAAGTATTAAAAATGCAGGTCCTTACTACTAAACAGAGTATTTGAACCCTGTGGTGGTTTTACGTATTAAAATATCTGAGTACTTAATGTATAGGTTTAATTACATGCTGCAAAGAAGCGTGTTTTAGTGCATAGGCGCACTCAGTTACCTCACAACTCGCGGTAACTGATCTGTTATAAGAATATACTATCACACAACATCATAGTTACAACGTTAATTCTTGCTTCTCATACACATTTTACAGCCTGCCAGATCCGATTACAGATATGTGCATGGCTTTTATCTGAGTGTAGGCACTCAACCATCTACAGCACCATACCAACCACACAGAACACACTAAAACTGTCTAGCAAAACCCTAACAAAGACTCCCAAACTTTGATGGTTGAAGGCAAAGTATTTTAGCTGCATCTTGTTCTAGGAATCCCTGCTGAAATTTGGTGCAGCACTGAAAATTGCTGTATTTTTTATGTCGATGGCATCAGTTACATGGATGAATCACCCCAGCACTTCTGTATTTTTACTACCATTTCTGGTATTGCTGACACTGTTGCTCCAAAACTTGTGTTACTACAGGTTGTTCTACTAATACTTGTAAGTTCTGTGTAATGCTACTACAGGCAGGAATGGCGGTCATAGCCTCATTAGGCTGGTCACGTCACACTGAATGCAAACCTTAGGTTCCTCTTTTTTTAAGAATATTAAATTACTGTCTCTTTTTATTCAGAGTCATCACGAACAGAAAGGAAGAAGTGGACTGAAGAAGAAATCCAGCCAGAATCATGGACTACATCAGCTCTGGAAAGGTTCCTGGGAAAGCCCAGTCTCTTAAGTGCAATGAGACTCCAACCGCCAGTCAAAGGAGGAAGGGGTTTATATATAAAACTGCACTGGCCCTTTATAAGGCAAAACTGTGAAACAAAAAAAAGCTTAGAGATTTGTGCACTGTTGCTGTCTGATTGAACAGGTATCTATTTTTTCTGTGCCTGTTCTCTCCACATGATGTTAAGCATTTGTTTTATTAATGAAATGTTTTTATCTGCACAACATCCATGTGTCACATTATATATGCACTGTGATTCACATACATATAAATTTGTGTTGCATTTTTTGATTTAAAAACTTAAATTACACTGGAAATTAAAATTATATAAATTTATATTATGTAGTGCAGTGATAGTAGAGGTTAAGCACATAACAGTAAATTACAAACTTAATCCAGCTTTTAATTCATTCCTTAAACCTTCCCTCTGTTGCTTAGCTTAAAGGCTTGTAAATGTATACAAATTCATTTCTACAGAAGAATTTAAAATAGCACCCCCTGATGGTGGGTAGTGATATGACACAATGGGAGCGTCCCCACCGGAATAGAAAAACCAGACAAAAATAAGCCTCAGAAATTTTAGAAATTTTGATGAGCACGTTGATTTTTGTGATCTAAAAATCCCACAAAAAATTGGGAGTTAAAACCATGCCATTTCTTTCAATCAAAAGTGCTGTCCCCACGGAGTACCTGTATTTGGCAGGTCCCCACCGAAATAGAAAAACAAGTATGTGTG